>NIXA01000045.1:0-264571 GCA_002242795.1 Byssochlamys sp. BYSS01
TGCTTGCTTTTGCTGAGAGACTATCTGATGAGGCCAAGTTGGATCGGATTCTTCCCTACATCATGATCCTTTTAAATGACCGGACGGATACTGTGAAGGCAGCCGCTGTACGAACGCTTGCACAGTTATTGGAGATGGTCGAGACCGTCTCGCCGGTTAATGCTTATCTCTTTTCGGAATACATATTCCCACGCCTGCAACCACTTGTCCCAAGCTCAACATCAAACCCAAGCCCTATTGTGCGTGCTGCGTACGCATCATGTATAGCATCGTTGGCGCAATCCTCTCTCCGGTTCTTGGACATGATTCAAGCGCTGCGTTCCGATACGCGTCTTACTACCCTAATATCTGCTGACTCGGAGCCAAGGTGGACCGAGGATGCCACTTATCATAATCTGTACGACGTCGCGAGAGTTGATCTTCTGGAATATTTTGAGGTTCACACTAAAGCTCTCTTAACTGACAGCGACCCTTCAGTTCGACGGGCTTTTCTGGGATCTGTTCCCAGCCTCTGCGTGTTCTTTGGCAATCTCAAGACCAACGAAGTCATCCTTAGCCACCTGAACACGTATCTCAATGACAAGGATTGGATTCTGAAATGTGCCTTTTTTGAAGCGGTCGTTGGTGTTGCCGCTTATGTGGGAAGCATCAGCTTGGAGCAGTATCTTCTGCCATTGATGATTCAGTCAATGACGGAGCCGGAGGAGTTTGTTGTGGAGAGAGTCCTTCGCTCACTTGCGGCTATGGCCGATCTTGGGTTGTTTCAAAGATCTACGATATGGGATCTACTGCAAATAACGGTACGTTTCTTGATTCATCCAAATATCTGGATCCGAGAGTCAGCAGCGCATTTTGTTGTGAATTCAGCGAAATTCTTGTCGGTCGCAGACAAATACTCCATCCTTACACCCATGATCCGGCCCTTCCTCAAGATCAATATTCTTGGTTTCTCCGAGGCCGAGATTCTGGATGCAGTCAAGCGGCCGCTCACGAGAAGCGTGTATGAAATGGCTTTACTCTGGGCTTCGAAGACCGAGAAAGGGATATTCTGGAAGTCGCAGAGCCGTGACGGTACTTTCAATCTAGGCAATGCCGCTGGATATTTCCAGAGAGGAAAGCAGAGGAATTCAAGTGGCTCGTTTCTCTCACAGCCTAAGAATGACGAAGATGAGCAATGGCTTTCTCGGCTAAGGAGTTTGGGCATGGGCACGGACGATGAATTCAAGCTTCTGGCGCTCAAGGAATATATTTGGAGAGTATCACGGCAACATGCGAAAGACCAAGATACCGGAACCTTGTTCTCTCTGGGCAGTATAATTGCCTTGACACAACACGGTGTCACTCCGCAGACGGTATTTTTTGACAAAACGCAGAACGTACGGCCACGGAGGTCTTCGTTAGGGAGGCAACCTGATGTTTCCAGGGCAGGAGAACACAAGACCCATTCTATTGCAGATGCGCTCCTTGACGCATCCACCACAATTAACGGTGGGCCGAGTGGTCGCCAAAAGAGCGTACGGCCATCAAGTAAACCGCAGAAGGAACGAGGCACCTTTACCACAAGCTCACAGCTGAATGTTCTCGAGGCTGTCAGGACAGAGCTTTCGCCAACGTCGTCGCCGGTAGCTGCGTCTCCAGGTGTGCCCGCTGGTTCGAGCCCCTTGTCGCCTCCGGGTTCAGATGTCGAGGGCAAAGGGTCTAGCAGTAGGCAGAGTCCTGTTCCCAATGGCTCAGCGCCTTCTGCGCCGGACGCGGACAGTCCTTCCCTGAAAGGATACCCTGCAGGGATTCAAAAGAAATCAAGCGCTATGAGCCTTTTGAATCGAAAAGACACATCCAAGGCATTCGCGGAGACAAGCATGAGCTCTGCAAATGCCTTTGGCAAGGTTGATGTACCAGCGCAGCGGGAGGCACCGAAATTAGCCGAGCCATCACCTGTCCGGGGAAGGGGGACTCCAGAACCGGGGACTGCTCCGTACCGTGCCAGTCATTCGTACGGCGGCAACGATCCTGCAGTATTACGATTGCTGGACTCTGTGTTTGCGGAAAATTACCCTACAGACCTTTTCGATCTTGGCCCTTTCACCAAAGAGGTCGACACGCGGCGGCCGATTAAAAGAGCGAGCGGCCACGATCCTAGTAAGATATGGAAACCAGAAGGGAATCTGGTTGCTATGTTTGGAGAACATAGTGGGCCCATAAACCGGGTAGCAGTGGCACCGGACCACTCGTTTTTCGTTACTGCTTCAGACGACGGCACTGTTAAGATTTGGGATTCTATACGACTCGAAAAGAATTTGACCCCCAGGTCTCGACAAACTCATCGTCATGCCCCTGGGTCCAAGGTGAAGAGCTTGACCTTTGTCGAAAATACATATACGTTTGTCAGCGGGGCTACGGATGGAAGCATCCATGCCGTTAAAGTTGACTACCATAACAACAACGATAGCATTAGATACGGCAAGCTTCAGCTCGTTCGAGACTACCGGCTTCCCGTGACTGAAGATGGGTCGGTCGAGTACGCTATTTGGATGGAGCACTTCCGGTCGGATGCACAGTCGACGCTTCTGGTCGCGACTAACACTTGTCGAATTCTCGCCCTTGACATGAAAACCATGCTGCCGGTATACAACTTGCAGAATCCAGTGCATCACGGCACGCCGACCACCTTCTGCTGCGACAGGAAACACAACTGGCTGGCGCTTGGCACTACGCATGGCGTTATCGACCTCTGGGATCTCCGGTTCCGCGTACGGCTAAAAGCGTGGGGTCTTCCAGGGATAGGGATAGTTCACAGGTTACATGTACACCCGACGAAGGGGCGTGGGCGCTGGATCTGTGTGGGGGGCACTGGCAGCCATGGGAATGAGATTACTGTCTGGGACATTGAAAAGGTTCAGTGTCGGGAGGTGTACCGAGCTTCATCCTCTACCCGGCACGGTGTCAACCACAACAACACCGCGATCAACGGTGGCCACCATAACCATCGCGGTGGCACAAGCCTGCGGGACTATGCAGCCTGGCGCGTAGATGATGACCGACCCGAGGGCATGTTGAGCCGTTTCGCCACGACGGGTCCAACGACGGCGGGCAAAGAGACTAGCAGTGTGGCGACGGGAGGGATAGCGCCAAACATAATAAGCTCGGTGACAGGGGAACGAATGGGAACCTGCGCCTTCGCCGTTGGCTTCGACGCACCGGAAGAAGGGAAGGACACTGCGAAATGCGGGTTCATTATCTCGGCAGGCTGCGATCAAACGATCCGGTTTTGGGATCTGGCGCGACCGGACCAGTCAGCGATTGTGAGTGGGATGGAGGCCGTTTCTGACAGTGGAACGACGCAACGGCCGCGGTACGAAGTAGCACAGCCGACGCCAACACTCACGATCACGACAGAGCAGCTCCCTGGACAGATAGCGGCCAGTGGGCCGGGAGGGAAGAATAACAGGAAGGGAGTAAGCGGAAGACCACCACGGAGCACAGTAATCAGTCTTCAACAGCAACAGCTACTGAAGAGCCATTTGGACGCGATCCAAGACGTGGCGGTATTAAGGATTCCATATGGGATGACGATCAGTGTAGATCGGGCAGGGATGGTGTATGTTTTCCAGTAGACGGTCGCGTGGATTGAGCACGGCATGCAAACTCGATGTATCGCGGCGTTCTATTTATGTAGTTACCTAGGTATTGATTCATCACTTTTAAGGCCCAGGTTCTTCCCAGTCGATTCAGCAGACGAGTCGTTAATTGCATTTTTTTTTTCTTTCATTGAGTTTCTGCTGCAAGGGGGAGTTTAAGCAAAACAAGCATCCCAGGTCGCGTGGGTTATTTGCCGAGCGGACCAATAAAGCCAGGACCAAGATACTCAGGTGGCAAGAAAAGCACGAAAAAGCAAAACAGGCATAATAATTTTAAGGTTAAGATTGGCGTCGATCGCTGGGGTTCAGGAGCAAGTAAGGAAGTGCCGTGCAAGACTGGTAGTCGTGTCGGGGCCCCCTATTCGACACACAACGCCACACGATGTCTCGGTCGTGGATTGACTTTAGAAGTGCGTACGTCATCCACGTTCTAATTTCGTCAGGGAGTGCTCGGCGGGGAGAGTGCGGTTAAATAAATCTTTGCACATAGAGACAGGACGCAGGACGCAGGACGCAGGACACAAGACACAAGTGACCTGTAGATACGGTATACCAGTCAGTACAGCCTTAGAATAAAGGGGGGGTCGACCGGGGAGACCTTGCGCACATCCTTCCAACGCTGTAACGCTAGAGGAGTCGAAAGGAGTTGAAAGGGGGGCCACGCGTTACGCGGCCGGAGCGATCTGCCAAGCGCGAACCCACCAGTCAGACACACAGACGTATGAAAAAAAAGAGCAGGTTTCATTTGATCTGGGAAGATAATAGCGCTGGGGCGTGTCCGTCAATCACAGGCGTTGTTGCATGGCAGCCGATCAAGCTTTTGGTGCTGCAAGGCGCTGGGAAGGCCGTCGGAGCGGGTGGCGCAGGCGAGCAGTGAGCAGTGAGCAGTGAGCAGCGAGCAGCGAGCAGTGTGCACTGCCTACACAGCCGGCTCTCCTACGGCCACCACCGTGGCCTCGTCTCGTCTCATCTCATCTCCCTTCGTGGCTTTCTCGCTCTCGTGTCGCCCTGATCTGTACGTAGTCTTGTCACGTCTCGTCTCGTCTCCCGGCAATGGAATCTGTTTAGATTTCTTGCTTCTCACCAATGCGTCGATTTCTCCGTTTCATATTCCACGCCATGTCCTCGCGAAAATGCATACGTCCGCTCTTTTTCTCCCTCGTTTTGTTCGCTTTGTTTGCTCTAGCGCTCTCGCTCGATCCACATCTGAACTTCCATGGTCGACGGGTGAGTGTTGCTTCGCCTGAACGGCGCGTCGGGCATCTCTTCACACCCCCTTTCCTCCCGTGCATATTCCATGCGAAGTTCTTAATCGTCCTGTCGCTGACTGCTTGCTCCCTATAGACCCTGAAATCACCGCAGCAGCGTTATCTTGACGAACGACAACAGTATTCGAGGTCAGTGACATTTCCTCGGGGGTTTTCTTCTTTAAGAGACTTTTCCTCCTCCCTTTTTTTTCCTTGCCTCCCCCTGCCTCCCCTTACCGGCCTCTCCCCGCGGCCCCCTGGACGCTCAACTCCCCGTCGCTGACAATTCAACCATCGCTGCAGTCAGTTCCGGAGATTCAAATCCACTCTTTCTCGGTTACATGCACCTGCAGATTTTTCAAGTCCTTATGTCGTCAAAGACCCTCGTTTTAAAGGTCAGGAGGGGATCCAAATTCCCCGGATCTTCTTCCCATACCCGGACTATGAAAGTGATGAGTGGAAGGACTCCCATCGAGGCTCCTTCGCTGCTTGCGTGGGACCGCGCGGGAAGCTGTTAAATGAAAGCTTAGATGATCAGGTTGGCGTCTACCTAGGTATCCCCGAGGGTAAGTTTTACTTTCCTGTGCTGCGCTGGTTTTGTGCTGCATTGATCCTAAGCGCCGTCGCTCTGCATATAGCTTTCCCCGACCCCATGTTCGGCTCGCATGAGGCCCTTGGCTTGGACGGACAAATATCTTTCGACCGCTACACTAGATACGGTGCCTATGGGTTCGGTGAGTCTGAGTCTGGCGTCGACAATTGGTTTAAGCCGGAAAAGGTCACTTGGGATCTGGTGGATTGGGGAGCACTGCAAGAGTCGTGCCTGGAACTAAATGCCGACCGGTACGCCAACCTTTATGTGGATATGCAGGACACTTCTACCTCGGAAACGAGGAACCCCCACATTCCTCCCCAATCGCGCACCGCCATTCTCATCCGCAGCTACACGGGTAAAGAGTACTCGGAGAATGATAAGTATGTCATCCGCTCGATGATCACGGAACTCGCGCTCCAGTCCGGAGGGGAGTATGAAGTTATCCTCCTAGTTCACGTCAGGGATGACACTATTCCTATCGAAAACCCTCTCGTCTATCAGCAGGTTTTGAGGGACAATGTCCCGCAGGAGTTCTGGCGCATCACTACGCTATGGAACGTGCCAACAGTAGCCGCGCGATACCCGCTGGTTGATCCTGCTCTTATCGAGTAAGCTCTCTAACCCCGAAGAAGGAAAAGAAGAATAAATAAATAAATAAAGAGGTAACTTCTTGGATGTACTAATATTGTCCCAGTGTCCATCACTCCCAATGGTTCTCCATCCAACACTTCATGCTTGAAAACCCCGAATTCGATTATTTCTGGAACTGGGAGATCGACGCCCGCTTCACTGGGCATATGTACGAGCTGGTCGAGAAGATTGCGGAGTTTGGCCGGAAGCAACCTCGACGGGGCATCTGGGAACGCAGCGAGCGATTCTACATCCCTCAGATTCACGGGGACTACGATGATTCTTTCCGACGATTTGCGGAAGAGTCGGCGGGCCGGCTAGTCTGGGGCCCTTTGCCAATAGATTATTCTGTAGTACCTCTTGATCCCAAGGGACCTACTCCACCTGTGAAGAAGCCGACGGATGACAACTATGAATGGGGCGTCGGGGAGGAGGCCGATTACATTGGGTTCTTGCCCATCTTCCACCCTATCAACACCGACTGGGTGATCCGAAACGAAGTTAGCGGCTACCTTGGACCTGATACCCCACGACGGGCGACGCTGATTACACATTCGAGAGTGTCGAGGAGACTTCTTCAGGTTATGGATGAGGAGAATCTGGTTGGTCGACATATGGGGTCGGAGCTGTTTGCACAATCCGTGGCCATCCTCCACGGGTTCAAGGGCGTCACGCTTCCGCACCCGATCTATGCGGAACGACCATTGCCACCGCATCGCGTGGATCGGTGGTTCAACTCGGGCATCAACGGCCGTTCTGGCAGCACCAAGGACAGTCCGTTCTCGTGGGGTCGCGAGCAACGGTTTCAGGATCTGTCCTGGTACTACCGATCCAACCTACCGGGGCGACTATACTGGAATTTCTTGGGATGGGAAAAGGAAGGCACGGGAGGCAAATCAGTAAGTTCTGGGCACGGACCGCGCCGATACTTAGCGAGATTACGAGAGGCTGCTCGCAGAAACTGACCCTTTTTTTTGGTAGTATGAACGGTGGTACGGACGGGTGTGTCTCCCGTCGATCATGTTCCACCCGGTGAAGGACGTTGAGCCGTTTGCCGACAGTACACACTATGACCTTCCGACGTAATAATCCACAGAGCCTGGTTGCTCTCGCGCACAGTGTTTTTCAATACTCCTCCCTTGATTCTAGCTTTTGCGGGAAGAGGCGTTTGATACAGCCTTTTTTCTTTTCTTTTCTTTTCTTTTTTTTTCATTGTCATCATGCGAATTGAATAGACCAGTGGGCCATTATCCTACTACATGGTAAGGGTACTCATCCTTGTGCTTGCCCTTTTTACTTGTAATTTTATCAGGGAGTACGGAGCGGGGTATGCGGCATTTCCACGGCGTACAATATTTCATTTCTTTTGTTTTTGCTTGGGCGATGGTTCGACATAGAAGCAGAACTTCCCAATTTTTAGTATGAAAATAAATAACAAAAATATGGCAACGGAATTGGAATGACGTTTAGTCCTGGAGACCCTATTGAGCACTTGGGCTATCTATGTATGCGTGCTAATTACATCTATGTATGCAGGTGGGACGATTAGCAATGGCAGCGGCAGTCGAGTCGAGACTGCAGGAGCCAGAGCTTATCACATGGTGCAACGCCGGAGAGAGGCAATCTGCGGGTCCTGCAGAGCAGTTGGGGGGGGCAGAAGGCCACTGGAAGCATGGCAGGAGAATAATGAGCAGCAGCAGTATGGCGACATAACGGCCCCTTATCACTCGTGGCCGAGTCACGTCATGTCAGACTCAGGCAGGTCTGCACTTGTATGACCGGGATTAATTATTATTATTAAAATTCTTAAAATTATGTTTGGAGCAACAACAGGGGGAAGTGAGGGGCAATGGGCAATGGGCAATCCGGACATGAGGAGGGAAGGTCTCGCCCGAATCGAAGTTCAACAATTGAGTTTGCACGGGAAGAAACAGAACAGAACAGAACACGAAATGAAAACGACTGGCATATGAGGGAAATGAGAGAGTGGGAACCGGGGGAAGGGAGCAGTGCAAATCCTACCGGTGTAGGTAGGGAAGTTGAAAAGTCAAAGTCAAAGCGAAGTCGAAGCGAAGTCAAAAGGGAAAGCGAAAAGAAATACGGACAAAAAGCTTTCGAGAAACGCCCATGCTTCATACTTGGTACATGAATGGAATGTCCCTGTGCAGTCGGACATGCCTATGATATGTTCTGGTGGGATGCATGATAACAGAGATGCCCCAGGACTGGGGCGGCCACCGTGAATAAGGTTTCGTGTTGAATTGGGATTGACGGAGGTGCATCGAACAGGGCACCTGATTTGCAACGTCTGATCGATCTGCGTCGATCAGGAAGGCGGAGGGAGGGATTCTGCCGGGCTTTTCTTGACCGCTTCGCTTACAGAACTCCTCACCGACACCTGGCAATTATTAGCAGTAGTAACTCGTAAATTTGCTCGGATGGGCTCGCCACGCGCTCCTTGCACGAAGACTCTGTTGCATGGCGCTTTTGCTTGGATTATTTGGATTTCCGAGGACATGCTCAAGAACCCCGGTTCTACGTTTAGTAATTAGCATTCTAATAAGTTAACTAGTTAGTTAACTAACTAGATGTCGACTGCAGCTTTCGTCCCCCCGGGCGAGCGTGCCGGCCATTCCGCCGCTAAAGTCTCTCAAATTCTAATGCCGCAAGCGGGACGGCCGTCATCTACCTACCTAGGTAATCTCGCGCTGTCCGGCACTGTACGGCGCTGTAGAATAGAAGTCGCGCGGAGCTTCGACATTCCCGAGGTCGACGTGCCATTCGTTCTATTCTTCCGTTCGAACAGTCGGCATTGACGTAGCGCAGAAGATGTCATGTCATATACATCTACATCTACAGAGTGCATACACATATGTACCTAGGCATGCTGTGCAGCCTGCAGATGCAACGTACATCTGGTGCAGGCCGCATCTTCCAATTGCCTGTCTGCTGCAGGAACGGCGAACCGCGATCAAAACGGAAACGGGGCTTCTCGTACCACAGGCTCAAGCTCCCCACACGGGTGATACCGCCGTCGACGACCGGCTGCCGTGTGGTTCGTCCGCGCTCGCCGCTGAATGGATGCCGCTGGAGGGTCGCCGCCCGGATCGCCCCTGATGCTTGCCCCTTCCAGAACTAACTTCCGCCCGCGCAGCTCCCAACCCCTGGCGCCATTATTGGGGCCCAGCATGGTTGGCGAGATATCGCCGCCTTGGCTGCTACTATTACTATTACTGTGATCATTATTACTCTGACTCCGTATTATTATTATCATTATTATGGTCTGGTCTGCCGCCTGCGCAGTGCGCTCTCCCTGCATGCTCCATCTGTCCCATGCGGGTCCCCTTCTGCTCCCAGCTCCCCTTGCATTTTGGCTCTGCTGACGGGGGTGGAGTGCAAGAGATCAGGAACCACTCTTCTCTTTTTTTTTGCCCGTCGAGCTGCTTTTTTTACCCCTGTCTCATCGAGGATTTGAACTCCTCCTTAGCTCATCTCCACGCCTTATCACCTTCAGGCTAGAAGAGATAGTCCATCGCTTGTCTCGTACTTTTCATTGTCTCGCCCCCTTTTTTTTTATTATTATTATTTTCCTTTTTTTTTTTAGCAGCCTCTCATTTTCTCTTGCTATTCTTTCTTCTGCTTCCTTCCCTTCCTTTCCCCGTTCCACGGTCTTCCCGTCCCCATCTCGTTTCTTTTGGCCTCTTCGTTTGTAGCCTCTGGCAGAGCTCCCGTTCGTTGTGGTCATAGGAGGGTAGACGTGCTTGCGTCTGCGGGTGTATTTCTTTTTTTTTTCTGAGTTGTTTCTTTCCTACTTAACTTGTTCTGTTTGACCTGGTAGACTTCTCCCCCTGCAAGATAACCCTCCCCCCATCGATGCATCCTCGCCCCTGAAGAGACGAAATACATCCGCAAGGAAAAAAGTACGAAAACAGAGAAAGGAACAAAGACGATTATATCTCAATTGGCTTCAATCAAGCCAATTCTTTCGTCATGGCGTCGTCTCTGAGAGATCGCCCGTCGTTTGCTCGTCCGTCTACTCGCGACCGTCCAACCACTCGTGATCAGGCCGAGACTTCACTGGTCGTGCCCAGTCGGACGTCTTCGCTGCATTCTCGCATTACGCAGCCTATTCCCTCCACGTTGAACACCAAACCTGTTCAGCGTACTCCCAAAACCCTTACCCATGCCTACATGGTCTGTGGTGTTGGCCGTGAGCCCTCCCAGTGGGTGAAAGCTCCTGCCCCGGCTCAGGGTAAGATTGGCCACATGAAAGGTGCCGTGGGCCAATTCTGGCTTCCCGAGATCTTGGGAAGCAGTCCCAGGTTGGAACACGATAATGAGATGGCCCGCGCTCTTCATTCAGCGATGAGGGTGAGTTCTGCCCCTTCATGGCATCGAGTTTCTTTTACGTTCCAATGGAAGAAAAGGACTGACAGTAGAAAAGGCGTGCTTCCCTCATGACGTGGAAATCTGCACCGGCAAGACCCAGCCTCACTGCGTTCACCATGCCTTTGTCCTGCAGCAAGACTCCTCGCATACCCTGTACGGCATTGCCCTGCGTGTCTGGTCCCGCGCCGATGAGAAGCGGGCAGAAACCATCCGCGAGCTGCGGAGAAAGACCGAAGCAGACTTCTACGATCACCCGGATGAGACGTACTGGATTCCCTATTGCCTGAGTTTCCTCTCCCGTTATCCCTTGTACGATTTGCTGGGCGACTACCTCAGAGGCATGTGGATTCACTGGAACAAAGCCACCAACCTCTTCCATGCCGAGGAAGTTTCCCGCATTCTCAGCTTCCCCGCCCCCCGGCTCAATGACCTCGTCCGTATTGACATGAAAGACTATGCCCTGTGCTATCAGTTCCCCTCTTCACCCACCGGGTTCCAGAATTTCCCCATGTGGCCGCTGTTTACCTGTCTGTCCATTCCCAACATCGTCGGTGTGATCGAGGCTGCGGTGTCTCCGACTCGTCGTATCATCTTCGTCAGTCACTACCCGGCCATGCTCACGATTGCAGCTGAGACTGTCCGCTACTGCGTTCGTATCTACGAGTGGAGCGGCCTCTATGTACCTGTCGTCCACGCTCGTCATATCAAGGAGCTCGTTCAGGAGCCAGGCCCGTTTATACTCGGTGTCACTGCTGAGTGCCGCACGTTGTTCAATGCCCCGTCGGATGCGCTGGTGGTGGACTTGGACAAGAATTTCGTGCTTACCTCCAGCCCACCGGCTGTGCTGACCCCTGGCCAGCGGACCAAGTTTGTCACTCGCCTGAGCCAGGCCTTGAATGGCGATGTTACTCCCTCAGGTGTACCTGCCCATCTACGTTCAGCCTACGCTGGTGGCAAGCTGGTTCCAGCTGGTCAGATCATCGTCATGCGAGGCGAAGTTGAGTCCGTGGAGGACCCCGTTTGGTGGAATCAGGACTCCGTCATGAGCGTCATGGACCATGTATGCGACAAACTGGGCCGCAACAGCGGACTGAAGGCCATCTTCGGTGGTTCCGTAAAGAAACCTCTCATGACGAAGGTCTCCACTCGCCATCTCAATGAGATTGTGCGTGAACGCAACCAGTACTCCCGGGATGCCTCAGAGGCCTGGCAGGACTTTATCAACCTTAAGGGACGCATGGACACCGAACTCAGCAAAGTTACGAAGCGCAACAACTTCTTAGTCGAAGAATTGGAGACATGGAAACAACAGGTATGTAGCCCCTGCGGACTACAAGTGTAACTTGTTCTCTGTAACCGCCTTTTTTTTTTCTTATGCTTCTCGCGCTAACTGATCAACTGCAGTTCCTCAAATTCCAGGCATTTGCTGAGCAGCTCACCAAGGAGACTGCAGACCTTAAGGTCAAAATTGAGAATCACAAGCGCGAGAACCGCCGTCTTACTAGCCTCATTGATCAGCAGAAGGATGATGTGGCTCGGTTGACCTTGCGCCTGTCGGGCACTGAGAAGCAGCGGGATGATGCTCTGGAAGCCTTGGTGCTTCAGCAAGAGATTGCCGAGGACTTGGAGCGCGAGAGGAAGCGCAACCAGAAGGAGTTGTCTAAGATTCAGCTCAAGGTCGATGCCATCAGCCAGCAGCGTGATGAGGCCCACCGTGTTGTTCTCCATCTTCGAAGTCTGATCTCCGGACAGAGCCATCATATGGAGCACGTCCTGCGGACGATCGGCAGCTCTACTGAGATTTCCGATTTCCTGGGCTTCGACGACAGCGAAGAGGGCGATGAAACCAGCAGCGATGCTGCTAGCCGTAGTGAGTCGATGGCTCCAGACTTCGAGGAGCACCTTCTGGGTCTTGGAAAGGCACAGAGGCGTCTCGCACGCCTGAGCATCACGGATGTGGCGGACCGCTATCTGCGCGATAAGACGGATGCCATTGCGGATATCGTCCGCAATATCAGCGAGCAGTGTGCTGCTGCCGTTGAGGGCCTGCAGCTGGCTCAGGACGCCGAGGACGATGAAGAGACTGAGCGAGTGAGCAGCCAAATCTCAGATACCAAGACGCTCAGGCCGGACCGTTCTAGCCGAGATGAGTCGGCTGAGAGAGAGGGAAACTCGCTCAACACAGAACACCGAAGCTCGAGCATCCCTCCCACGCCCGACCTGGTTCATAACCGATCGAGCACCTCAATGTCCATGGTCAGCAGCTCGACATTCCAGGACCGGTCAAGCCAGCAGTATACCACTGGTGAGGTTCCAACGCGGATCGTCGAGGGTGACAATGAGCCCTCGCAGGACGATGAAACGCTCGATGATGGAAGCGAAACGGCGACTGCCACTCTTAGCAAGCATGGCAGCGAGGATCTCATCCGGCCCACCAGCGCACGGGTTGTGTCATAGTTGTGCGTCGCGAAAGGGTGGAAGTACTCTCTAGGTCCTCTCCAAGCCTGCGATTACCTAAGGCCAGTGGCGGGGTTATTATGTTTTTGTCAGTGATAAGCCGATTTATGTGTTTGACTACTCTTCTATTCTTCTTTTTTATAGCGCCGCTGTGGTGGGGCCTCTCCCGGCTTTTTATTCCCTTTCTCCGTTCTTGATTCTTCCCTTCGCGGGTGTTCGATGCTCATCTTTTTTTATTTCCATTCTATATCCCTTACCTTTATTCTTCTGGGACGGCTGGATTGCCTGGTTGGTTTGACCTGGGTAAATATTTCGATCAAATATCTCGATTGCCGGTTTATTTTTTATTTTTTATTTTTTGTTTATTTTCTGTCTTGACTGCTTCCCCGTTCTGTTGGTACCATTCGCCTGAGTCAGAACTGCAAGAGGACATTTCTTTTCATCTCGGCCTATCCCTCTTCCCTTTCTATTTCCTTTGTGTGTGTATAGTCTGAAGGCTGCAGTTTGCAGAGAGCCCTGTCATTGTGGACCCGAGCGTTACGTGACCGAACGAGTCGTGAAGTCCGTGAATAATACTTGGTGCAGAACGTGATGAATTAAACATTTTCTTATTTGTTAATAGCCTCTGTAGAAGAATGTAGCAAAGTTGTATTCGGATACTCAAAAACTCGTATCGATGCTATGGGCGTACGGATACTCCGTAAGGTATTCTGTATATGTTTGCTACATGGAGAAGATCAAGCCAATTTCCCCGGCACCCACGGAAGCCCAGCAGTCAACCCACCACACACAGCCCAAGCCTGCCCATTAACATAACTACTTTCATCACTACCCAGAAACAGGGCGACGCGCGCCACCTCATCCGCAATACCAGGCCGCTGCAGCGGATTCAGCTGGCCGATCTTGTGCTCCGTGCCACGAGTTCGCGCCATGTCGAACACGGGCTGCGTCATGCCCGTCTCAATCAGACCGGGGCAGATGGCGTTGACGCGCACTCCCGTGCCTGTCAGCTGGTAGGCTGTTGTCTGGGCCAGGGAGACGACGGCGGCTTTGGAAGCGGAGTAGGCTGTTGAGCCGGCGTTGGAGCGTAGACCAGCCACAGACGCGGTGCAGATGATTGAGCCGCTGGCGTACGGCTTGTCGGGGGAGGAGGTGAGTTTCATTGCTTCGGAGGCGTATTTGATTGCTAGGAAGGGACTGTCCCCAAACCAAGCCAAACCAAACTCAGTTAAATAAAAAAATTCCCCATATAGATAGAGTGTGTATGTAGGTATAGGTATATATATATATATACATACCTAAGAACATTCGTCTTCAACACATCCATAAAATGCTCCTCATCACACTCCGTAAACGCCACGGGCAGTCCGATGATCCCCGCATTCGCGAAAAAGATATCCAACCGCTTATACGACCGGATGGCATCGTCGACGACGCCCTTCACGGCACGGCTGTCCGCTGCGTCGAAGCAGCGTGCATGCACGTCCACGCCCGGGTACAGGGACTCGATCTCGCGTTTGTGCGTCGGGAGGTGCGTGTCCATGTAGTCGCAGAGGTAGACGGCTCGCGCCCCATTTCGGGCGAATTGGTGGGCTGCGGCGCGGCCGATGCCGGTGGGGGAGTTGGTTCCTTTGTGTATGTTAGTTTCTCTCTGTCTTTCTCTCTCTTGTTTCTTCGCTTCTTCGATGTAATACCCATCTGCAGGTAGGAGATGGATGTCTCACTCACCCGTCACGATAACTACCTTGTCCTTGACTCGTCTGCTCCCGTTAGCACTTCGCCAATCAATGCATGGATAATACTCACGGTCCCACAGAATCAGAAGCTACCTGGCGAATGCGGGGAATGTCCTCGAATGTACCTGCATCCGGGATGCCCTTGATGAGCTGCTGGCTCAGGGCCTGTAGACGGTGTTTCGCAGAGGCCATGGTAGATGAAGAAAACAAGCATCGCAGTGGTCAACTGGTAGATCACCGGAGGCAAAAGCTGGACATGTTACTAGTAGCAGTAGTCCTCTCTCCCCTCTCGCTTTGACCCCAAACCCCCCAACCCCAGACTTATGCCCGGGGTAATAGAGCAGCGGAGAAAGCGCCGAGCCGAGGCCCATGTGGGATGACATAAGCCCTGCTGAGTCAGCGGCACGTCATGCTTTCGTCTCGATCTTGTCTTCGTCGGGCACGAATCCTGTCGTTGGCTGCATTCTCGATCTGGTTCTTCGCTATCTGGGAAGCTCTGCCTTAATTTCTGCGTCTTTTCGTGCGGTACTGTCTGAGTTGCGTGCTACTTGTCTTTCTAGCCTTCTTTTTCTGTGCTCCTTCTGCTTCACGAGCTCGTTGGGTACCTGCAGCGCCTTCCCGTCCACCGCGCGAACAACTTCGATCGGAAAGAAAGCACGTGGAAGGGGAGGAAGGACCCCGATGGCTCGGTGACTGCTTCCACCATAGCTGGTTTCTAGGTCAACAAGAGAAAAGAGGTGCATTGCATTCATGAAGTCCTCAACAGTATCCCTCCGGCACTCCCCTTTCGTTCACAGCCTCTGCGAAACATGGCGGAGCCGTCGTCATCCATCGTCGACCCTGCCCCTCGGTCCTCGCGCCGATCTTCCTCCCAGGCGTCATCGGCCTCTCGCCGCAGCCAGAGGGCGAAGACGGTCCGCGCTCGCTCGCAGAAGGGCCATTCCGCCTCGTCCAATGCCACTACCACCGACCTTACATCGTTTCCGTCCCTGTCCCCCGACCGTGACCCCGAAGGCTTCCAGGGCCACCCCGCTCTGAATCGTGCCCTGACCACTGCATTGCTGGACGAAGCTGATCTTGCCGATACCGCCAGTGAGACCGGTCGCTCACAGAGGACAAACCTGTCAAAACTCACGTCCACCACCCTGTCACACGGTTCATCTGGACGTGCCGCGTTGTTCGGCGACCCGGTCCTGACCCATGATTTCCCGGGCGCATTGCATTTATCCGACGACATGCATATCGAGCGATTGATCAAGACCACAGGCGCCGTGAAACTGGTCAGGCAATATGCGCGTGATCTGGCCGTGCGAGACGCGGAGATCTCGGCGCTGCGTCAGCGCTCCGACGCGAGAGAGAGGGAGCTCAAGAGGATGCTTAGGGAGGTTTCCGTGTCGAATCAGGATGTCGAACGTCGGTTGTACATGCTGGAGAATCATGCCGATGAAAAGAGAGATGACTTTGACGGCTCGGACAACGGCAGTGCTGAGCCGGCGCGTGGTGGTGGAGGAGGAGGTCTCTCGTCCGGTCTTGGCGGTCTGATGGAACAGGCCATGCAAGAGGATGTTGGATCTCACGTCCAGGATGATCAGCCAGGCGATCAATCGGATTGGCAGTCCACGGTCCGTGTTCGTCCCGGCGGTGGCTCAAATTCGAACGCTTCGAGTCTTAATAATGACTCCAGAACCCGCCGACACCGACAGAGCTCCCGAGCGTGGTCCGACTACCTGCTCGGTAGCGGCCAGAACAGTCCAAAAACGAGTCGTGCGAGCAGTCTGATGAGTGGTGGGGATGCGGTCGAGGAAGATGCGGACCGTCGGCGGTTAGCGAGCAACCCTACGAGTTGGACGAAACTCTTTGGCGGAACATCTCAGTCGGGCAAGGACAGCACAAGAGTTTCCCCGTCTCCTCGCCGCCTCGAAGATTCAGCCGCGGAGCAGGATAGGAGCAACAAGGCACCGTCTAGCGCGTCCAAGAGGAGTGCATCTGCAGTGACGGCGTTGCAGCGAATTAACAGCAGCACCAATGTACAAACCCTGCCCCGGAAGCCCACGAATGCACCGGCCCGTACGTCTCGAGGTAATCCCCAGGGCGCACGACGGAGCGCCGCGCCGAGCGTCTCGCAAGGAACCACCAGCTCGGGCCCAGCTAACGCAAACCCGACAAATCTTGGTCCTGTGGAGATGGATGCTATCCTTCCAATAGAATCCCGACCTCCGACCTTGACTAGCACGTACAATAGCTGCCAGTTTGGTGGCCTGCTAACAGACCGGTTCGGTTTTATCTACGACCAGCGTCGGAAGAAGAGGCAGAGAGAGGCCGCGACTGTCAGGAAGAGTGCGAAGCCTTCGAGCATCGCCGAAACATTGAGCAACTTCCGAAGCGAGGCGTCAGACGCTGACGGTGACGGTAACGACGACGACGATGACGAAAGCCAAAGGCTGCTGCAAATTGGGAGCCAACTACCGCGGTCTTCTCCGACGCCAGCACCTTCGGAGGGTTCGACGGAGACTGGTGGCTCGAACACCAGACGATGGCAAGACTACTTGAGGACCACGACGAGGCCGGCGGAATTGTTATCCCACACGCCGTCCGCGGGCCCAATCGTCTCGCTCACCACAGCTGAAAAGTCGCCGTCCCGCGGTACTTCTGTGGCAGTTGACAAAGGTCGTTCAGTTTCTGTCAATTCCAGTGCTCAACCTTCCGCGTCCACGTCTATTGTAGTTGCTGACCATCCCGAGTTTGCAGGCGTGTCGGGAGAAGGGCCGGCGGCTGCGTCGACGTCGACGGTCGTCGCCGGCAATGAGAATGAGCCGGTCCGGTTGCTATTGGAGCAACTGACTGAGCTGCATGATTCGTTTCAGCGGGAAAGGGCTGTGCGATGGAATGAATTTCTACGCAAAGTTCGTGCCGAACGCAGAAAGGAAGGAGAAGCGGCGGCTGCGGCTGCGGCTGCCGGAGGGCCTACGTCTGACCGTTCTCTGAAGTCGTCGGTTGATACACCGGAAGCGTCGCTAGCAGACGGCGAGGTTGTGGGAGTGTCAGGTCTTGGAAACAAGGGAAAGGTTGGACGCGCCAAGTGGCGAGAATTTCGATCTCTCGTCCTCTGCGGGATCCCGGTCACTCTTCGCGCCAAAGTCTGGTCTGAATGTAGTGGGGCTTCTGCCATGCGAGTTCCTGGCTACTACGATGACCTGGTAAGCGGGATCGGGGGCAGCGAACCGGACCCATCTGTCATTGCGCAGATCGACATGGATATCCGTCGAACGTTGACTGACAACGTATTCTTCCGCAAGGGGCCTGGCGTCAAGAGACTGAGGGAAGTGCTCGTGTCATATGCGCGCCGTAATCCAGAGGTTGGGTACTGCCAGGGCATGAACCTTATCGCGGCCTCATTGCTGCTTATAACACCGACGGCGGAAGATACGTTTTGGATCCTGACGTCTATGATTGAAGTCATCCTACCGCACCATTACTATGATCATGGATTGATGGCCTCACGAGCGGACCAGGTCGTATTACGACAGTATATCTCCGACGTCCTGCCCAGATTGTCGGCACACTTTGAGGAGCTGAGCATTGAACTCGAGGCGCTAACATTTCAATGGTTCCTCTCCGTCTTCACCGACTGTCTTTCTGCCGAGGCTCTCTATCGCGTGTGGGATGTTGTCCTCTGCCTTAACGTCTCCAGTCCTGTAAACCCGCAGGCCACTGGCGGAACTAGTAACACTTCGTCGACTGAAGGCAATAACAATGACAACAAACCGGATAGCTCGGTCGAAGAGGCTGCCTCCGGCAACGGTGGTGGTAGCACGTTCCTCTTCCAGGTTGCTTTGGCTTTGCTCAAGCTTAACGAACAGCAGCTCCTGTCGTGCGCGACGCCAGCGGCTGTGTATACATATATTAATCACCAGATGACCAATCACGCTATCAGCATTGACGGGTTGATCCAAGCCAGTGAGGCGTTGAGGAACGTTGTCCGCCGCGAAGATGTTGTGGGGAGGCGGAGTGTGGCGCTGAAGGAGATGCGAGCGTGACGGCCATTCGAATACCCTCTTCCTTTTTGACAGATACCCCCGGAGTTCTCTTATCATCACTAAGTCCCGCAGTATACTTACATGCGTATACATAGTGCAACGATCCCCTGCACTACGATATTTCCTTTGCACTTTCATTGTTCTAGACTGATCAGGGCATATTTGCTATTGTTGACTGGCTACGGGCTGTACAAAAGCATAGATCCGAGACGGTCATGGTTCGGATTCTGCATTTCGAGACTTTCGTCTTTTCGTTACCATGTTTGAATATACCTCTAGATACCCATTCATTTGTCTATCAGATATCGATCCATTCTCTTCTCTCCTCTAGTCAAGTACTTAGGTACAACTCTGCAGTGTATCGCATTTGACATATAGTCCACAGACATCCAACTCAATGCTCCGAAGGCAAGATCTTCACAAACTGCAGACACCCTTTCTCCGAAGCCCGGTACGGCCCATGCTTCATCCCGGGATACCGATACGCGTAAGCTCCCTTCCCCCACGCCTGCCGCAATGTGAGATCCTCCAGCCCGCCCTCCAGAAACACCACTTCCTCGACATACGTATGCGTGATGATATCGTCCGTCACGGACTTGGCGCCCGGTTCGTACCACTGCAGGACGGACTTGGAAGTTGATGACGACGAGGAGGCGGAGGAGTCGTCGCCGTTCAGAAGCAACTCCCAGATCCCTGAGCCGATGGAGTACCAGGGACTAGAGGGGGGTTTGTCCGGGGTTGGAAGTGATGGTGGTTCTGTGAATTCTTTCTGTTTAAGGGACATCTTTTCTTTCTATTGGTCGGTTGGAATTGGGTGAATCTGAGGGTTGTCGGTTCCTGGTCTGGTGGGGATGATTATTTATTGTTTGACTAGAGCAATTAAGTCTATAACGTAATCCGCGCTAGACCATGAATTAAAAGTATGAAGCATTTTAACAGCCCTCCCCCTTAGGAAATATACTCATACCTACCCCTACCCAGTCGCACTGTCTACTGTCTCAGTATCACCAAAGCCAAGGAAATATACATGCCTTATCAATCTGTGGTGGACTTGGCAGCAGTTGTCTTGGGTTGAGTACATACATAGTACGAGGCTTGAATTCAGCAAGTAGATTATTGCTATGACTCGTTTTCATTATGTATCAATACGAGCGAACCACTTGTCCTGCAGAAGTTCCCTTGCTGACGGTCTGTCCCTTGGATCAAGCTTCATTATCCTCAGAATAAATTCCTTATTCTCCCTAGATATCTCCTGTTCTGAAATCCTGGAAAATGGTTTTTTCTTTTCTGGAGGAATGCTTGTCATGATGTATGCCAGGATATTCAAGGTCTCTTGGGGGCAGATTTCGCGGTAAGTCAAAGGGAATGGCCCAAAGAACTCGCACTGTCTCTGAAGAATCTTTAATTCGTAATCGTCATGATCCGCGGGAACATCTTCTGGTTTGAAAAGGAAGAAATTGTCTCCATAGAGCGAGGTTATAAGCTAGACCAAGGTTAGAGCTGTTTTAGCGGTGTCGAGAAATGGACATGGACATGGACATACCAAGGCGCCAAAAGACCATATGTCCGTTTCTGTGCCCCAGCCAATTCGGAGCTGCGCTTCAGGACTCCGCCAGATAGGTGCTCCAATCAAGTCACCGTCCTTGGCATATACTGAATCCGCAGGAACAGTACTCCCACAGTCTGCGAGTTGAACGTCTGTAAACCGTACATCCCCTTGGCCATAGTTCACAAGAATGTTATCCGGCTTGATATCTTCAAACTGCATAAGATAACGTACTTAATCCAGATAATAATCGCACTTACCAGTATGTACAAAATTATCTTCATGTAGAACCTTTAGAGCTTCTAAAATCCTTATTGCAACATATTTGATCTCCTGATTTGTAAGTCGTTTAGAGGCTGAAGCATTCAGAAGGTGATCGTCTAAATATTTCAAGATTATCGCTGGTGGATCAGATGGCTCGACTATCTCGTCGATTAAGGGACGTATGAAGGGGCTGCGGGATTGAAAGCGGTTCAGAACGTCACGCTCATTCTGAAGGCGAAAATGAGCGACGCTTTTCACGATCACTGGTTGGTTGCTTCCAGTTCTGCTAAAATAGACCATTATAAAGCTGAATCTACCATTAGATTTTGCAGTAGTTTTGTACCTTGCAAGCCAAACCGTCTCTTGCAGTTGCCTGCCAATGGTGTATAGTCCATTTTGACCGCGGAGGCATTGCCTAACCGGAGAGAAGAAGCCACGGCGAGTGGTATTAAATCTGAAAAAAAAAAAAGATCTTTTTGGTTATAAGGGCATCAGAACTCTTGCGAGCACGCCTGAAGAGAGAGGAAGACTGCAAAATTCGATGCTAAGTTACGGGTGGAAATGCGGCCGTAAGTAGCGGCAAAAGTGGTCATTTTCGGTCTCCGTTTCAGAGGTCACCATGTTCTACTATCCCCACGGCACAGTTATTATTATTAGAAATCAAGCATACCCACGAACGCAAATGCAGGCAGTAATGCAGCAAATAGATAACGCAACAGTAACCAGTGGAGAGAAACCCTTCTAATCAATGAAACACCCACACTGCGGAAATCAAAGATGCCTATCAAGGCCCTCCTCTTCGACCTAATGGGAACATGCTGCGACTGGAAATCCTCCATCGAGCCCCTCCTCTCCTCCGTCCCAGCCCTATCGGCGCGCCTCTCCGATGCCGAACTCTCGCAGCTAGCCATTGACTGGCGCGCGGGCTTCTTCGAGGAGATCCATGCCCGGTTCCATGCCGGAGCGGGCCAGGAGGATATCGACGTCACGCATCGGCGGGTTCTTGATCGTCTTTTGGCTCAAAGGGGGATAAGTGTGCAAGAGTGCGGGGAGGAGGATCGTCGGGTCTTGGTTGAGGGGTGGCATGGGCAGATTGGTTAGCTTCCTCTGTCTAATTATTCTTGTATATTGTGCTAATGGGGTGAAGCCTGGCCGGATACCGTGGATGCTATCGAACGGTTGAAGAAGGAGTATATGGTGTAATATGTTCCCCGCAAGTTCGAAACGGATATGAATCTAATTAACATTAATTACAACAGCGCTGTCCTGGCGAACGGCACCACCCGCCTCCAACTAGATATCATCAAGTCGTCCCGAATCCCCTTCCATACCTTGTTTTCTTCACAATTGCTCGGTTACACCAAGGTCAGTCCCGGGCACAGTTTGTGTGCTTTCTATTCCCCACTGACTTCCACAGCCTGATCCGGAGATATACCGGAGAGCTCTCGAGTTGCTCCAGATTCAGCCCGATGAATGTGCCATGGTGGCTGCGCATGCGTATGATCTTCGGGCGGCGAAGGAGGTGTATGTTCTTTCTCTCTCTCTTTCGTTCGTTCGTTATCTCTCCCGTTTCCTCCTGTGCGTGCAAATGTTGACTTGACAGTGGTTTACGGACGGTGTACATTTACCGCTCCACCGAGGACGTGGACGAGGATATGGATGCCGTTCGCAGGGATGTGGACCTCTTTTTGACAGGTGAAGGCGAAGAAGGGTCTGTAAAGGGCCCATTGGAGCAACTGGCTGATTTGGCCGGAAAGATGTTCGTAGATTAGACCAACTCGCGTAGGTGGAACTGAATCTGATTTCTTAACAACTCGAACTCGAACTCGAAATTCTTGGAAAGCAGGAAACAACGACGTTATTCTATAGACACCCTCGGAAGACAGTCTACTAGACCGTCTGCATCTGGGTATGTCACGATGGATATACACACACACATGCAACCTGTACAATCGACACTCGAACCTGACGACACCCTGCTAAAATATCCCTATCCCGTCTTTGTCAACGACGAATAACAACACCAGACCCCTGAACACCGGACCCGTGAATCAGACGGTGCAGCCTGCTTAATCCATCAAGACCAACACGACCGTCCTCCCATCATGCTGATCAATTCGGCTTGTCCCCTTTCGGCGGATACTGCTTCCCATTCACGTCGACCTTGGGGGTACAGGTGCACCAGTCTTCTGTCGGAACAATGTCGAGGACGGCGGGAATGTGCTGACCGCAACCGAACCAGGTAGCTTTGTCTGTAATGCCAAAAAAGAAATCCAGTTAGCCATCGTTCCATAAACAGGAGCGGGAATTTTCTTTCGGGTCCTGGGCATAAGAGTAGATTGACGTACTGCACGTGGAACAAGTGGAGCTTTTGCACATGGTATATAAATAAAGCACCTGGCCGATTCAAGGATCCTGTTCTGGATGGAAAGAGAGTGGAGGGGGGGTGAGATGACAACTGTAAAACGCTGGCTGGTTGATGTGTGAGGAAAGAAAGTGGTAAATTAGATGTGAGCATCAAGTTAATAATCCCGACGCGGGGGGGCGCCGGGATTTGACGCCGGGGACCATCGCGGAGACCATTTCGGTGTTCCGGGTCCCCGCCCAGGAAAAGACTTCCAACACAGACAAGCAAGACAAAGATCTCTGTAAACTCCTTTGTGATTAACCGCGCACGTCTGCTGCCAAGTGCAGCTTAGCTGTCTGGCGTTTCCTGGAACCAGTATCGGCTAGACTGCAGCAGGCTTGCCACATCCATCTGGTTGATGGTTGGGCGGAGCCCCATGTCCGTTACGTCCCGTGCGACGGCTTTGACCTGACGCATAATCGCCTGTGAGATCGCCCATGTCCGACCAAGCGACCTGAAAACACCAATTGTGAGTGTCAGTCGGTCGCGACTCGGGTCCGGCATCCGCCCAGCCTTAACAGAGCATCCCGCCAATTGAACAATCGAACTGAGGACGAGCGAGCATATAAAGAAAGGCGTGTGTTTCACCACGGGAAGTCGGATGGCAGCCAGACTCGACAGTTCACTCGCTGCCTTGACTGCCTTCATGGCGTGAGCATGATGTGAGAAGACGGGCATGCTGTACTGGGAGTGGTGCCCGCAGATTACCTCCGCCGCAACGGCTGGGGATGATAGGAGGTCAGAGCGTGGGAAATGGAGATAGATCGATGCGCCGTTCACGACCATGGTCGCCTGAAACATCATTTCGTCCACCGACCCGTCCGGGCGGATGAGTTCAGCTTTCGATTCTGGGAGATGGTGGAACCAGCTGGAGATCCGAGCGTCAATGGCCTCTACCTGGTCTTGTTGGCCCTGTACCATGTCCTGAGCAGCTACTACGCGTCCCAGGATGCGTATCGCTTCTATTCGATAGCAGTATGATGAGAAGTCTCGCTCCTCGTCAGCAAAGACGCGCTCGTCAAACTGCGCAATTGTCAATGGCGGCGGCGGGGTCAGGCCATCCTGGTAAATACGTTCTTCGCATGGCAGATGAACCTCGAGAGGCACCAAGCTGGTGCTAAAGGTCCGCCGGACCCCGAGCGCAGTTAACATCCCTTCGACGAAAAACAATTCCCACCAAGTTCGCCGCAGGCTTTCCTCTCGCATCGGATCGCCTCCGCCCATGGTGACTGCGAAGTCTTCGCGCTCTAGTCCGAGTTGAAAGGCCAAATCCACGGCTCTTGAGAGACAATCCCCAGCCTCTGCGCGTTCATTTCGCGAATGAAGAACGATGGCGAGTAATATCAGTGCTTGCACCTTCTCAATTGACCCTTCCTGTTCAATGACAGACGTCACGACGGTCGGGCGGTACACCTCGCTGGAAGTAGCGGTGGTAAAGTGAGCACCAATAAACTTGAGGACTTGCTCGAGGTACATGGGCGCGAATGAGCGATAGAGATAACGCAGCGGAGGCAAAATGGGGTGCGCAGGGTGGAAGAAGTTATAGTAGACGTCAATCAAATACCCATCGCCTGCCACAGGCGTAGAATCCGGGGTCGGAGGGCCGCTGGACTGTTTGGCGGAATGCGCGGTTAGAGCGATGCTATTATTGGCGACGTTGTCGTTATTGACTACGAAGCTGTTCGAACCAATCGACGACGGAGGTAGGTAGACTGTCGAAGCAGCATAATCGTATCCCGGGTCGCCTTCATAATTCCAATCGAGTGGCACGTCAAGCGAACCGGAGAGTTGAGTATCGTCAAAGTACTGATCGGCCGCCAACTGCTCGGGGGACGGGGGATTTGCGCGACGCTTTTTCGACTGTCCCTTGTAACCCCGGCGCGATGGAGTGTACTGGCAGCTAGCGCCGGACACCGCACAGCGTCCACAGACGGGAGTGATGCCGTCGCATTTGAGATGTTTCTGACGGCAAACAAGGCAGGCTAGAAGGGAAGGACCAGCGCCCTTGGCCGTATCTGTGATTCTATTCGGGACGATCGAGTCCGTCATCGCCGCAGAGGACCACGAAAGAGGTAGCGAGGACAGGGACAGGAAGTCAGAGAGGCGGTGTGGTTGCACGAGGGAGGACTCGTAGACTTCGATGAGGACTGGAAAATCAGGATAGGGAGATGGTCAGCGGGCAAAATGGGGGTGGGGCACAAGAGGCATGGAAGGGAAATTGGGGAAGGATCAAGGATCGAGAGGATGAGAGAAGATCAGGATGGAATGTTGAAATGATACGAGTCAAAGCGTCTCCCCCGCAGGCGCCAACGACTGTTTCGACCTACGCGCCACATTTTCCAGGCTCCTCTGGGCACTACGGACGCCCCATCTCGGGGGAGCTCTAGGGGGCTAGAGGGCTTTGCACCCGCTGTTCGGGCGATCTCTCGGCGGGCCCCCCACTGTGACTACCCGGAATCCTGCCGAGAGCGCGGTGACCACTTTACCAAGTGTCAACTTCGAGTCAGCCTTGCTCCGTATTAACATATCTCAACAACAAGATCTAACCTCGATTTCCCACTGGCCTGGAGCTGCATTCAATTCAGACATCCTGTTTTATCGCGAAGGTACGTGCCGTTCAATCTGAATTGGTTGTTATGTAGTGTGTTTACTGACCCTCGATTTCCTGGAGCAGATCTCGTCCTGTCGTCCACCTCCTCCCATAGCTCTTTCGTCATTTCCCATCACATCCTACTGTGGTCGTCAATTCTGTTACTTCCCTTCGTTATCCTGACCTCTCTCGCGCCATCATGATTTCCGACTCCGAGCTTCACCGTCTTGCCATGTTCCTTGGCTCATGCGCCATGATGATGGTTGTTCTTTACCACTTCCTCGAAGTTAACGCGCAAAATGACGAGGATGCCGAGGACGTGTCTGTTGCTGGTGTTGAGAAGAATTCTGGAGAGGCCAAGTCTGCGCCCGTCGCTCCTGGGATCGCGGCAGATGCGACGTCGCGGAAGAGTCGGTAGGGATTGCTAGGGGATCTGCTTGCGGGACGTCTCATACTGGAAAATTGTACCAATAACAATCAAGAAATGCCTACGTTGTGTGGCAGGAAATGAGTTTTAATGACACCAAGTACACTGTTTTCAATCGTCCATGACTCTCTTTATAGTGTGTATACTGTACACGCAAGCGTTGCTTTTGTGAAGACAACTGGCCACCTGAACGCCAAACCCGCTATGAAACGCCACAGGCAATAGACAAAGACAAACGCAAACGAATTAGACGGGGTATCTTGTAGGATCCTTCGTATCTCGGTGTGGTTTTCCCTTTGATTATTCGCTCTTGACAAGTCTGCGGACTTCCTCCTCATCACTCCATTGCCGATTTCGAGCCGGCGTGGCCAGCTCGCAACCCCCGTGATCCAAGCCGACCCCGATCTGATCCTTTGATCGCTGCACAGATTTGAGAACCTCATTAGCTTTCTCTTGCTGTGAATGATTCCCATGCACGCGATTGAATGCTCGAATCGACATGTAGCTAGCGGGGAAGATGAGTGAATCTTCCGCAGCGTGTTGGTGTTGGCTAGGTCCGAGTGGCAGAGTGCCTTGGGAAACCCGACTGCTATGCCTGTCTTTTTGTGACAACCCTGAGTCAGTCCTGATATACTAGGCGAGCCACGTCGATAGGGAGAAATGTAACGCACCTCTCTCACCAGTGACAGGATCAAAAGGTCCATCCCCGAACTTCCACGCGTAGGGCTCAAGATGCTGCTCCATCACATGCCTAAATAACTCAGTTCGAGTCGAGGCGTTGGCAAAAGAGCATCCTGTCCACTGGCACGACAACCGCCCAGCATTATCTCCGTCGCGTTCATCAGAGAGATGCACCCTGAGCATATGCTTTCTTAGAATGGTCAGATTGTGCAATTCCGCTTGACACCTGCTCCACCGGCATGAGTACACTTGGTACGGGACATTCTGGTTCGGCGGGATGGATATCTCGATTCTCCTCTTCGTGGGAGCTTGCTTGTTCTTAGCCGGCCGACCGCGTCCTACCATTGTCCTCCTTCTTGCTTGATACACGATCAGACGGTGATGTGCGAGTGGCACCTGGGTATTACATAGAATACTGTCGTTGCCCGGCGGATCTTGATGCGACAAGTATCACGTGATAATTTATTCCTGATCTGCTTATTCTTTGAGTAGCGGAAGAGGAAGGTTTGATCTGAGGCAACGTAGCGTAGATTAACAGTAAATTGAGAAGACGTCACTACTGGAGAGTTAGAGAGATGGCGAACAAGTACTCCTTGCGGGAGTTCTGTTGTCCAAAGGCAACGGCATAAGCGCCGTCAGGCATACCGATATCCCGTTAATTGACTCGCAAGAATTAGTTTCTTAGATGCCTTACAAGAACATCATTGCGAGCAATAAAGCAGCAGAGTAAAATTTCTACGAGGAATTTGTCTCTCACTCTCAAACCCACAACCTCATCGTAAGGGCTCCGCGTGGGTCTGCAAGCGAGGCAGAATAACCTCTGGGTTATACTTCCCAGGTAAAGGCTTATTCTGTAGTTTATTCTACGCCAGTCGTATACCTCACCAACCATGAGATCCGCCGTAAAGACGGGACTGGTGAGGAGATAATCTGGCGGGGATTATAAAGGGCATCGAGTATTGAGTCGCGGTACCTTAGGTCGGTGCTCAACTTTGCCTCACAAAGACGCCGCTGTTGGACTGGGGGAAATGAAGGAACAGGTATGCACCAATAGTGGTATGGACATCTGGGAGAGCTCGAGGAGTGGCAGCGCTGCCGGACGAGACAGTTGCAGGTGTTAAATTCCGGAGACGTCTTGAGTATCGAGTCGGAACGCAACAGAGCAGAGAGAAATTCCGGGAAATGAGCATTTCAGATTCATGTAGCCTAGACGGGCGATGCCTGGTTTTAAGCGGAAACGGGCCAGGATGGAAAAATCAGGGCCTCAAACCATAGAGATGGCCCATAAAAAAGAGTCCCAAACCCGAAGCCTTGAAAAATTTGTTCGTTTTCCCCATCACTGCATGAACCTGGATTGGACGAACCCTGGTCGTAACAGGTCTAATTGATTCCTTTCTTTTTTTTCCATTTGAGTATCACAAGTACTCCGCGCCATCATCGCTATTTGCAACATGAAAAAGAAAACGAAAGAAGACATCCGAGTCCTTTAGGCCGCCGCCTTAACCGCCTCGCGACCCTTGCCAATGCGCTCCAGAATCTTCTCACGATCCTTGTCCAGCTTGACCTTTGTGATGACGACCTTCGACGGGTGGATGCCGATGGGAATGCTCTGACCGTTGGCCTTTTCACGGACAACACGCTCGACGTGGACAGCCCACTTGAGACGGTAGACGCTGGTGATCTTGCCCTCACGGCCCTTGTTGGAGCCACGGACAATTGTGACCTCGTCATCCTTGCGGATGGGGATGGAGCGGACCTGAAAAGGTTCAATTCAAATCAGCCTCTCTCGTCTCACAATCTTGCTCTTAACCTCTCTTCTTCCCATTCCCATTCTGTACTCCCTCTTCCTCATTCCAGATCCTCCAATAACGAATGCCGCCGCACAAATAGTCCAACTGAAAAGAAACATTCTCGCCAAGGTAAAGGTGAAAGATATCGGGACAAGATAGCAGGTCAAATGCGTACATTGTACTTCTCACGGAGTTCCTTGCTCAGAGGAGCGCTCAGGATGACACGGCGCTCGCTGGAGGGAGCGCTGAAGTGCGCCTTGCGCGACTTCCGGCGCGAAGAGGCGATTGCTGTTAGAAGAATGTTGTCAGTGTCACCGCAATGAGTTCGCGATTGCTCCGCCAGGTCAATAGTTGTAAAAGCAGTGGGAAGACTGGGACTGAAATCAGGCGCTCAGAAGCAGGGGTGAACAAGGAGACGTACCCTTGTTGAATACGGCCATCTCTGCTGAACCTCTTTTGAATAAGGGTCGGGGTGAGTGTAGTCGTCGTGAGTCGTCGAGGACACTTTTTCGCTGCAACTGCTTTGCCGAAATTGTGGACGGATTCCACTGTGCGTCACGTGATATCCGCTTAGGCTAGGGCTGGAATCGCTGTGCTGATTGGTGGGTGCCGCAAACCCTCCGATGCCGATCTTCAAGGCCCACACTTACCTAGGTCTATAGTACCTACTGGATGATGGGAAACATCACACTGAGCTACTGAGAACAGCCCCGACGTAAGCAGGATATTTCGCATGCCCTTGGATCATTCCACACTTTAGAACCTTGCCTACAACTACGTCTGTTCTTCGGTAGGTAATGCACCAAGCATGACTTCATGCATCTGCCGACCAGAGCTACTGAAGAACTCGAGCGTCGGCAGGGCACAGATTTGGCCGAGGATTTAAGGACACATCTCGTACGTCGCAGTTCCATAATCGTTTTCTCCGTCCCTCGAAAGGGGGAAAACTGACTTTCTTCAGTTAGAAAACGTGAGTGCGGACCAAGCAGGAGATATAGTGTTTGTGACGTGTATTCTCAAAATACCTTGCCTTATCGCGAAGAGCACCATCTCATTACCTTACTGGTTGTAATAATTGTAGCATTATTATCTGAGATACCTATAATGCTATGATTGGGTTTGTCTGTTGTAGAAACGACTGTTTCCGGTTCGCCCAGAGATCTCAGTGTATATTCACTATTTCAAGGCAGATTGGATTCAAAGAACCTAAAACCCAAAACAACCTTCGATGACCGTAGACATGACTCCCTGCCTGAGAAGTCCACGAGCTGTAATTGCGGAAACTGTCTCAGAGAGCCTGAGAGAAGTTGCCTACGCTCCGTTCCTGGGTGAATCTTCGACCGCTGAGATCACATGACCGCCCCAAAGCGACGTTCGACCGTCCTGGATTAATCCAAGCACTGACCCAGCAGACAGCGTCGCGATCCTGAAATGGCTATGACATTGCCGGCATGTCCGCTATATATCACGCCCTATTGCTCTGGATAGTCCCGCGCGGTGCCTTCTGTGCCGCTTGTGTTGACGAGTGGCCCGACCCCGTGTCTTCGAGCGTCGCAAGAACGCGGTCACGATAAGGACGGAAATGTCGTCCTATGAGGATTTCCAGTGGCTTCACAACCACCCCCAATATCAAGAGTATCTGGCACAGGAAGCAGCATATTATCTGTCTAATGTCGACTTTCCAGAATCGTATTCTGCGGTACCGTTCCCCTCCGAATCGTCTACTGGCGTAACCCCTACTCCGCAATGGGAGTCCGAGAGAGACGACGCGCGTGCCCCCCAAGGAGGCATATTCGCTCCCAAGAAGCAATCCAGGAATGACGGACCTAAGAAGGCTGAAGGAAAAGTATCTACTGGTGAATATAGTAGTACTCGCGTGGCTGGTCCAAGCACAAGTCTTCAGGAAACCCCACTGGAAAATACGAACCCTCCGATGAAGATCAGCAGTACCATTACAGCAAGGGGGCTTTCTGAGGGGAAGCGTAAAAGGGGCCGCCCAAAATTTTATACCAGCGAACGAATGGCAACCAGCATGCAGGCTGGTGTGGAACCTGCTTCTTCAACTCAAGCATCGCCCTCTACAGAGCCAGCTACTGTCTCTACACAAAAAACTGGCCAGCCGAAAAGGAGGGGCTGGCCAAAGATACCTCATGATGGGCAGGTCTTAGATATCAGTTCCCCAGCGAGTACGCCGGTTGTCTCTGCGGATTCACGTCTTGTGGGTGATCAAACATCGAAGGAACAAGACAAACAGGATGGTCTGAAGTTCGTTTTATACCACGGACCTAACGCGACATCGTCATCACGAGTCCCGTATGATTCAGCGAGAAGCCGTGGACCAACAAGTGCTCTTGTTGATGGTGATCAGAATAGTACGAGTACGAGTACGCGAACAGTGCCATCCCCCGTTCGAAACCAAAAGCTCCCTAGGTATCCTCCTTCAACGTCAGCCTTTCAAGATTTATCTCGATTTCCGCAAGCGGGCGGCGTGATGACAGCGCACTCGTCTCAACGTGTTTCACAAGATCAAAGCACCAAGAGGACGTCAGGGCCTGGAAAAGTTCCATTAGAGACACCCCCAGAGGAAGAAAGTTTGCCCACAGAAGTTGTCTCTTCTGGGTTGGACCGCTCAAGGCCGCTCTATCAGTCCCAGAGAGCTTCTGGGGAAGACCCTGTGGGATCACATATTCCCCATAGGACTGACCATGCGAGATACAAGAACTGGCGGGACGCAGGAGCTGCCTCATCTTTGAGCATGCACGAACCTCACCAAAGTCAAGTACAAACCATAACCCCACTTCCTGCACAGAATACCTCTACCACTCCTTCCCAGTTTCCTGGCGGTTCTGGTAGGCGGCGTGTGAGAAAGGAGTCCTCACCGAGTGGTGCGTTAAATAAACAAACGCGGCCCCGCCCCGAGACTAGTCCCTCGGGTGTAAGTTCTCTAAAAGCGCCCCAGAAAACCCCGCAAGTGGTGATTCCTCAATCGCCGTCGAGTCAAGGCAAACCCTCGAAGAGACACCGACTAGGAAATGAGCGGTCGCCGCAGTCTGGGAACGTCATGGTGGTGATTCCCTTGCAAGTGAATGCCACAAAGTCGCCTAGTGAATCGAGAAGAGGCAGTGAGTATCAAGCAAAGCGTGCGAAGGAGCCTCTTATCGAAGTGGCTGTCTCAAGTACGCCACCACGGCCTGGTACGGTTTCTGAGGCGAATACCACAACGCCTAGTGGGCAGAAGAAACGTACCGGAGGAGAGAGGAAGGATACTAAGCCATATCGAACTCACATTAATGGGCCGAAGGAGACATCCCGTTCTGAAGGCGTCACCAACGGCTCTATGGCTCACATTGAGAGTATGTCTCTTCAGCCAACGCAAGATGCGAACCGTCAGAGAACGGATGACGGACATTCTCATCTTCAAGTTAGTACGCCAGCAATTCCCGCCTTCCAAGGAGACAAGTATTATAGACTTGCAAATCCCTTGACACGCCCTCAGGAGTATGTTGAATCCGAAAAGAGAGAAAAGGGGCCGCCTCTCCAAGCGACGGGTACACCTGCTCAATATTATCCACATACGGTCCCGCCTTTTCTAGCTTCTGCTCCGCAAGCTCCTTCGCGGCCGAGTCAGCAGCCCATATATCATCAGAATGGGATGCAACCTCAACCACCATATACTAAGCATCATGTGCCGGGGCCACTTCTACAATCACGGGTCTCTGCATATCCGACATCTACAGCTCCTGCTACATCTCCCGCAGTTACAGACCCTCGAGCTACGGTTCCAGCTCCTCCAGCTCCCCGACCGCGTTTTGACCCTTCAGCCGCTGCACAGTCTCATGTCAGCCTTTCAGAGTACTCGTATAAGCCAGGAGACGCCAGTGACAGGACCCATCTCCACTCGCAACCAGACATCGTGAAAAACATGAACAGGGAAGATGCGGCGAAGAAGACTGAGTACAACCCAGCAACGATCGCAAGGGATGTTTTGATTGCGACGGGCCGTCATCCCACAGAACAACCTTTGAATCATCATCTTTTCCGACTGCGGGATGCTTTCACGTGTGTCGTGTTCGGGTCTGATCTGGACACGTTTCGCTGGGATCTGGTTGACCCAACACCGAAGTCAGGAAATGTTGCACCTTCGTCACGACCTCAATAATGAGAATGGAAAGGGTGGGGCTCTGGCCTCTGTTCCTGAGGAGAATGGGGGTGGGAAGGGATGAAGTGCACTTGGCAGGTTCCACCGCGATTATGACAACCGGTATCTGATAACGGAATGCAAATAGAAGCGATATGATTTAACACATCAACCTAGAGAGCTTTGTAAATATGCTGTTATCTATCGGACATAGAGCGTGTAGAATGGAAACATTGCTGCAAGATGTACCGTCGGAGCAGCCCAGGGGCGTGTAACCTGGAAGAGCCGGTAAGAGCATCAGGGAAAACATGTAGTATGCGACATTCATGGTAAGTGTACATTGAGAGAGGCAAATCACAGATAGGTATCGAGATACAAGAACGAAGAACGAAACAGAGTAACTTGATAGATAGGCTCTGTAAAAGGTCAAGAGTGGAATTCCTTCCAGCCCGGGTCCAAAGACGAATTCCGACGAAAAGTTAATAGTTCATTTGCTGTGACCCACGCACTTGCCCCAAGCAGGCAACCCACAGCCCATTCCGACAAACAGGTACACCAAGAAGACAACCACGACAACAAGGAGAACCATCAACTTCGCATTCTTCCACCACATGCTCCTCCGCAGACCGCGGCTCCTAATCCGGAAGTCATGGGCATTCCCACCCAACCGATCAGTCTTGTCGACCAAGAGATCAATCCGTTCTCCCCGCTCCAGGACCCGCTCGATGTTCTCCGTCATGATATCCCGGACACTGTCGATCTCTTTCCGGGCCGAGGCCAGCGAATCCGCTGGCGGGGTTGTGTTGTACGTGTTGAGCAGGGAACGGAGTTCGGAATTAAACGCCGCACAGCCGTAGGCGGGGAGAGCGGTAAAGTCGGTCGTGGATGGTGGGTAGGATGTGAGGAATCTCCGTTTCATCTCTAGGAGGAAGGCGAAGGGAATGCGTCTGCCTTGCTCGGCCGTTGCGACGACGACAAAGCTCAGCGCGGAGTGTGAGTTGGGTTCTTGTGATGATTGCGTCGACTCTCCCGTTGCGGCGCCGGAGGGTGAGTCGGCGATGTAATGCACAAAGAGCCGTTCATGGGTGTAGGTCAGCTTTTGGGGCTTGTCGTGGGAAATCTTGGGGAGGATGACGGAGGCGAGGGAGGAAGCTGCGGTAGACGAGGAACCGGGCGATGAATGTTCGGCTAGAATGGTATTGCGATGAGCTATGCAGGCACTGTTGAGATCGAGGTCTCGTTAGTTTCGAGATCAAAATAAACATTGTGTTCGAGAGGAAAAGGGACGACTCTGTTCATCGGCAGCTCGCGTGTGGTAAGGTGAGGTGACGTACTAGAGCAGGAAGCTCGACGGCCTTGAGGACGAAGCCATCTCGAACACAGTCTGTATTTAAGGTCAAAAAAGGCTCCTGTGATATTGTCGATATGAATATAATTAAGATACAGAGGCTCCTGATGGATCCTGATGCTGGTCATGGAAGGCAAAGGCATCCCATGGATGTTCCACCATTCCAGGAACACCAGATGCCGTCACGTGTACGGGGACCGGAAGCGGTGAGGGAGGCGGTGTCTCGTTATTCTCGGCAGAATGGAAACGCGTGACGTCATCTGGCGTCGTCGAAGGCATCTAGAAGTCAAAGAAGGGGAAGAAGGGGAAGAAGGCGGACTGTCCGATATCAAGCAATAGAGATCTTGCTTGCTCTGTCGTCGAGAGGCATCGGTAGATATATAAGTAGTCCCAATAAGCATTTGTCAGCTCTTCAGAATGGATTGATTCTGTACGCGACATGGGATTCCCGCATCCCAGAAGCAAAGATCAAAAGACGCCAGCTATCCGGTCAAGAACATCATACAAAATATGGCCATGAATGGTGGCCCAATAACTGGTGGTCAAGGGCCATCTATCGGACGGGTCCGTCGATCTTCTACTCTGTCTTCTCAGACTTACCCTACAATCCACGTCGGCTAATCTCCGGGTAAGGCAAAAAATATATATATGTATTTTACACTAAAGTAGAACTCAAAACATTGCCATTCTCTCCATATTTGGCATTATTACTTGCTCCTAGCTAGTTTTCAGATCGGTGTCCCCCAGTCGAAATGAAGTTCTCATTTCAAACGAACAGACTGACACGGGAGGCCAAATTGTGAGAGCCACCAGGGAGTCCTTTGATAGTCCTTAATCTGATTGTAAGACTGCAGAGTTTTTAGTCATGGGTTTATGCCAATATGGAGTTCTTCTTTTTATACCTGGAGGTGCGAGGGGACGAGAGCATATGTTTCTGGCTCGTATGAGCTACTGGAATTCCGTAAACAGCATGCCATGAGCATAGCAGTCCATGGTATACATATATACAGTGAAGCAGAGCAAAATTATAGGTATCCTCCCAGCTCAACTGATAGCCATTCCATTACAAAAGGCCCACGCTAAAACGCAAAAACAATGCAGATAAAAGGTTTCCATAGGAAAATAGCCAACCGACCAGTATTCCCGACCCGCAATGAACGAATACCCACTTATACCACCTGGGAGGCATGCTGCTTCGATGCAGGAGCTTTTGCCAGACCCATCTTATCAGCGCTCCTCGCTGTTCCTTCTACTTCTCTTTATCTCCATCTTGTCTATGCGCTTCTTCTTGTCCCGCTGCACGTTTCGCAAGCCACCCGGTTTGCTCTGGCCACGGGTTGACTCCTCACGTCGCAGATCCTTCACTTCCTTGATCACTTCCCGGAACCCTTCCTCAATGTTGTTCATACGCGCAAGAACAAGCTTACTGAGCATGGCCTGGTTGGTCGCTCGACTGTCGTCGCGACCGAGAGTGCCGGTTGGGTAAGGCATGCCTGAGGAGAAGCTGGAAGACATCGGGGCTATCAAACCACTCATAACTGCCGCCCTGTTATCGCCCAAGTCTGAGCCCAGCTCGAAGGGCATCCGCTGTTGATCAAGCCCTCGACTCGGGAGGCGGGCGATGAAAGAGCTAGCCGTATCCGGCACAGACATAGGATTATATGTCGGGATAGCTTTTGCGAAGCCGTGGAATTCACCGACACCCTGTCGCTTCAGTCTCGATCGGGTTGAAGACGAAGGGATAGGTATTTCAGCACCAGCGCGAGGAGTTCTCCCACCACTTCGTATGTGCAACAGCGCGCTGCTGCTACCTTCGTCGTCACTCTCATGGCCAGAAGGATTATGAAGGACGGTAGTGGCAGAAATATTTCGAGAATGGCCCTTAGACCGCCGACTCGGGCTATTCTTGCGAGACAAAAGTTTCGCGGTGGATGGTCTGGAGCTGTAGAATTTCGGTGTCGACTTACTGGAACTTCCGACGATGTGTTCTGGAAGGGGCATCTGGGTTGCTGATTGCTTGTCTTCGGCAGAGGCTTTGTCGTCATTCTCTTCACTGGTTAATTCATCGTCACCTTCGCTTACCGCAGCCGGGGAGAGCGGCTTGAACTTTGCCCGCGGCCACAAACCCTTGTGGCGACGAGGCGCTGTTCGAGGAGAGACAACATGACTGGAGAAGTCCTCGGGATCCGATGCGACGGAACGCGTGCCTTCCGTGAAATCACGCAAGGCTCCAAAATGGGTTCTGCGGAAAGTTGATCGCAGCCGTTCTGGAACTTCCAAGCGGTCTACCTCATCAGAGTCTTGTTCGTTCAGCGGATGGCCGTGCCTAGATTCGATATCCTGTATCCAATCTCGCACAATGTTGCTACTCTGCTGCTGTCGAACGCTGCTAAGTGGCTCCTCAAGAATCGCATCCTTGGCTGGCCATCGAAATACTTCCTCCAATGCGCGGTCTTTCTGATAGGTTGCCACTGATGGTTCCCGAAAGAAACGAGAAGCATTTCGCCTGAAGGTCTGGAGGTGACTGCGAGGCGGTTCCCGTCCCCGTTCGCCCCGTTGCGAGCGAGCTTGCCTTTCAATAAGGTCCGTCGGCTGGATTACTTTGAAGCTGAGAATCATCTTCTCGTACAGGCAGATTGTGAACAGAATTGGGAAGTGCGTGATTTTGATGATCGTTCTGTTCAGCTTGATGAACTGACGGAAGGACATCCAGTACCGGAGAGGTGTAATTAGCCAAGCTAAGATATTCGTCGGTGCCACGTAAGAGAAGAGCGCATCTGACTTGACCATGGAGATGGTGTTGACAGCGAAGAGAAACTGATGTTCCTGATTGGCATTCTGCACAATGGCCATGAAGGAGTTGGTGAGGACGGTAATGAGAATGGTGACAAAAACAAAGTGGCAGGTGAAGAGGAAGACGGTCAAAATTGCCTTGCCCAAAGTGTTGTATTCATCCCAGAGTGCCCACGCAGTCGGAGTAAAGCCCATCAACATCTGGAATAAAGCGTATGCGACGGAACCGGGGGCGTGGTCCTTGCTAAAGGATATAAACGCAACAAAGAAGCCACTGCATGCGACAATAACCAAAAATATCACAGCTACAAGGTCAGACGCCATTATCCGAAGTGCGATCAGGAGCTGAGAGAAATAGCGAAAATGGTCAAGGGTCGAAAAAAGCCGAGGGAATAACAGAACGGCGTTGGCCGCTAGGACGTCGTAGGCTTGGGCTGCGAGCATTTCACTGCGCGTGAAGGGTATCACAGCACCATATATACGCATGCAATAGTAGCAAAAGAGGAGTAGCAGGATACCTAGGTCGAATATGTTCCAAAAGCTCATCAGATAGAGACTGAAGCCCTGTTCGTTGAAACCGACGATTTCGTCTAACATGAAGCCTGCACTCCAAAACCAAAAGACGATCTCTAAGAAAGTGATTTCTAAACGCTTCCTTTTCAGGACAGCAAGAAATAGGGCCAACAGGATTGCAAATGAGAGCGTCGAGAGCAAGTGTCGGTACAGAGGAACCCTTAACCTAGACAACTTGAATAATGAAGCGTCGCGGGGATCGTAAAGTGTCACTGAACGCCGTGATGATGTGACTCCTTGGTCCGAAGAGTAGGGGGGCTGGTGATCAGGAAACGACGTGCCATACTGGGAATTGTCGGCGTTTGTTCCATAGTTCGGCTGATCTTCAGTACGCGACCTTGTCGGCTGACGATGGAGGTTGTCGGCAGCTGAATGGAAGACGATGGTCCCGGCCCAGATAGCCTGCAGTTGCTGAACAACTACCGGGTGAGACAGAAAGCGTTTTGCCTGGGCGCGAATAGCTACCTCGAGGCAGGAGATTCGAGCAGTGCTGGCCTGCTTTCCGCGTGGCGGGGGCGCGTTTGGATGCACAGGTGACGTTTGTCCTTGGAGGGGGTAGAATTCGTAGGACAAAGCATCAATCAACTCTCTAGTCGAATACTCCTTTAGCAACTTGATGGCGAGAAGCTCGCTCACCATCGCCCTGCTTTGACTTGTCCCACTGTTCCCGGGATGGAGCTGAATTTCCTTATTGAATTGAAGGCAGTTGGTCATCAGCGCGTACAGAGTGGCTCGGGAGAAGTGGGCTGACAATATCTTTTGCTGAATGGGCTTCACAACAAACTGGGAAATCTGCGGGGAACGCAGCTGGTCCCAGGTCAGAGTGGTTTCGCAACCGGAGGTGATCACAGAACGAATGGCATGAGTGATATCGTAGACAGGAAGAGCATCTACAAGTGGTCAACATTAACGCGTCAACTCATTTCGCTTCAGTGCATTGATCGTAAGTAACGTTTCGTACCTAGGTGAGAGGCGGAAAATATAGGCAGTAGAGGCGTTGAGTGGTGCAGGGGGTCATCCTCTTCCTCGTCATTGTCAACCGTATCTACACCGTCATCTGAACGATCAAGACGCCGTGGATCATGTTTAACTCTCGGTTCGCCTAACCGGGCTTCATGTCCAAGGAGGGGTGACCCTTCTCTTGAACCTCGGAGGGTGGAGAAAGGAGAGCGCTCCGCGTATACTCTTCGCTTCTTGGGGCGTAGAAGAGAGGCAAACATGATATGGTGGCTCTCGTCTATCCTCGAAGAAGCCAGTGACCATTGTCAGAGGACTGCCTAAACCATTCGCAGGGAAGAAAGCACCCAAAAGTGTGCAAATCAGAGGGCAATAATAAATGCAGACGGAGGTGTTCCCAGCCTTTGAAGAAGTACAGAGCTGCAGTGACAGATAACGCTTGGAGGAAGCTTTTCGCAGCGCGTCATGCGGAGCTATTCCTTTTGGACTAGCGGCGCAGATCGTGGCTTGGAGGATGTGCGCTCTATACAACTTTAATAATGAAAGCTTCTGGCTGATACGTACCAGTACGAGTATCTTCGGAAGAAGACGGTCATCTTCACCGACCGCCTCAATAGCAAAGCAATAGAAAGGCTTTATTGATAGGTCTCTCCTGAGAATAAGGGTAGATGCTACTAGTTGGAATTGCACTTCCTGCAGCGGGCTATCATATGCAGACCTGCTCTTTATCGCGGTATTGGTCAGGGATGAAGCTTGAGAACCATAGAGGACCTTGCAAGAGCAGCGGGGGCTACTAGTAGCAGAGGCATGCAAGCCCCTCTACAGCGCTGTACAGTCTACAGGCTGGATGGGACCCGGTGGGGCTCAGGACCTCGGGACTCCATGGCCATTTCCGTTCTGGGCCATTTACAGCCCTGGACAAACTATAGTCCGCTCAGCGACACGTGATCGATGGAGTACGTAATGGCGAATTGTTGCGATTGGAGAGTGTGATTCAACGTGACCGTATTACGCCACACAAGGCTTAGCGCGGGCGAGACGCGGCAAAAAAACGCCCCCAAAAAAGGCCAGAAAAGGCGGTGTGCAGGGATTCGACAATGACGATTTCCGGTCCTGTAGGTCCTGCAGGTCCAATGAGAGCCACTGGGGCCCGTGTGCCCTATGGATACAAAAACTTTTTTTTTCGGTTTCTGTGCTCACCCTCGTGTTCTTGATATTTTCTTCTTCTCCCTCGCTGACGCAACTGCCAATTCTCTCTCTATCTCTCCCCTTTCTGCTCTTCTGTTCTTTTCAAGGAGAGAGGCTGCTGATGCTGCGGTAGAGAAGACCCATCATAGTCCTTCACAGGACTTTTTCCTTCCCCCTCCGCTCAATATGGTGCCACCGACCAGCCCGTCCTCCGACAAGGCCTCGCGCTCGAAGACTCCTCGGAGTCCTCGTGTCAATGGCTCTTCCATCGTTTCGAGCCCTACCTCTGGCGGCGCTGTCGCCTACAAACCAAGCAGCAAGGATCTGCAGATGGACGCCGTCAATGGAGCCTTGATTGCCCCCGCTTCTGCCCCTCTTCCTGGAGAGACCCCGAGACTGTCTGCTCTCGAACTCGAAGACGGTACCGTCTACCAGGGCTACAGCTTTGGTGCTGAATCTAGCACTGCGGGAGAGCTGGTTTTTCAGACAGGTATGGTGGGGTACCCCGAGTCCATCACCGACCCCTCCTACCGTGGTCAGATCCTGGTCATCACCTTCCCTCTCGTGGGCAATTACGGCGTTCCCTCCCGGGACTCCATGGACGAGCTCCTGAAAACGCTGCCCAAACATTTCGAATCGAGTGAGATTCATGTGGCCGCCATCGTCGTTGCGTCCTACTCCGGCGAGGATTATTCCCATTACCTGGCGAGGTCTTCCCTCGGCAGCTGGCTGAAAGAACAGGGTGTTCCGGCCCTATACGGAGTCGACACCCGTGCTCTGACAAAACGCATTCGTGAGGAAGGTAGTATGCTGGGCCGTATCCTGCTTCAAAAGCCGGGTGTTTCTGGAGGTTCCTTCGTAGTCACTGCCAATGGTACGACGGGCAAGGACGGCTGGAGGTCGTACTTCGAGCACACCGAATGGATCGATCCGAACAAGAAGAATCTTGTGGGAGATGGTGAGTAACCATGCTTCGCATATAGTTAAGACCAATTGGGCTTGATGTTGGACTGACTGACTGACTGACTGACTGATGGATGAAGTCTCTATTCGAGAACCACGCCTTTTCTCTCCTCCCGAGAACGTCGCCCTGAAGCACCCATCCGGCCGACCGATCCGCGTCCTTTGCATAGATGTCGGCTTGAAATACAACCAACTTCGCTGCTTGCTCTCCCGTGGAGTAGAGGTTCTGGTCGTTCCTTGGAACTACGATTTCCCTACTCTTGCTGGCAAGGACTACGATGGCTTGTTCATCTCAAACGGTCCTGGTGACCCTGCTACGCTGACGACCACTATCGATAACATTTCAAGGGCTCTCAAAGAGGCCAGGACTCCTATCTTCGGAATTTGTCTGGGCCATCAGCTCATAGCTCGGGCTGTCGGGGCCAATACGGAGAAGATGAAGTTCGGAAACCGCGGCCACAATATTCCGTGCACCAGCATGGTCTCTGGAAGATGCTATATTACGTCTCAGAATCATGGCTACGCTGTCGACAGCACGACCCTCCCAGAGGAATGGGAGGAGCTCTTTGTGAATGCGAACGACGGCAGTAATGAAGGTATCAGGCATGTCAGCCGTCCTTTCTTCAGCGTCCAGTTTCACCCTGAGAGCACTCCTGGTCCCAGGGACACCGAGTTTCTCTTTGATGTGTTCATCAAATCGATCCAAACTACTATTTTCTCGCCGGATGCTCTCGGACGGCCCGTTTCTTTCCCTGGTGGCGTAAAGGACGAGAATATCAAGGCCGCTCCGCGAGTTTCAGTGAAGAAGGTCTTGATTTTGGGAAGTGGTGGCCTTAGCATTGGTCAGGCTGGAGAGTTTGACTACTCTGGTAGTCAAGCTATTAAGGCACTGAAGGAGGAAGGAATTTATACTGTCCTGATCAACCCGAACATCGCGACTATTCAGACCTCCCAGGGTTTGGCAGATAAAGTCTATTTCCTTCCAGTGAATGCGGATTTTGTGCGCAAGGTCATCAAATTCGAGCGTCCGGATGCAATTTACGTCACCTTCGGTGGTCAGACCGCCCTTCAAGTTGGTATCCAGCTCAAGGACGAGTTTGAGCAGCTTGGGGTCAAAGTCCTCGGTACTCCGATCGACACTATCATCACCACGGAAGATCGTGAATTGTTCGCACGAAGCATGGATTCTATCAACGAAAAATGTGCCAAGTCAGCATCTGCTTCAACTCTGGAAGAGGCTCTCCAAGTTGTTGATAGCATTGGATTCCCCGTTATCGTCCGAGCTGCCTATGCCCTTGGGGGCCTTGGTAGCGGGTTTGCTGAAAATATCGATCAACTAAAGCAGCTTTGCGTGAAGGCCTTGGCCGTTAGTCCTCAGGTCTTGATCGAGAAGAGTATGAAGGGCTGGAAAGAGATCGAGTACGAGGTGGTCCGCGATGCCAGAGATAACTGTATCACTGTTTGCAACATGGAGAACTTTGATCCCCTGGGAATCCATACCGGTGATTCCATTGTCGTTGCTCCGTCTCAGACTCTCTCTGACGAGGACTATAACATGCTCCGTACTACTGCAGTAAATGTCATCCGCCACCTGGGCGTCGTGGGTGAATGCAACATTCAATACGCTCTGAACCCTTTCTCAAAGGAGTACTGCATTATTGAGGTGAACGCTCGTCTGTCGAGATCTTCTGCCCTAGCCTCCAAGGCTACCGGATATCCTCTGGCCTTCATCGCTGCCAAGCTTGGCTTGGGAATTCCGCTCAATGAAATTTCCAATTCGGTGACGAAAGTCACCTGCGCATGTTTCGAGCCGTCGCTGGATTACGTCGTGGTCAAGATCCCTCGCTGGGACTTAAAGAAATTCACCCGCGTGTCCACACAACTGGGCTCTTCTATGAAGAGCGTTGGTGAGGTCATGAGCATTGGGAGGACGTTCGAAGAAGCCATCCAGAAGGCCATTCGATCGGTCGACTTCCACAACCTGGGCTTCAACGAGACGAACGCGCTCATGTCTATCAAGGGAGAACTTCAGACTCCTTCGGACCAGCGTATGTTCGCGATCGCCAACGCTATGGCTGCCGGCTACAGCGTAGAGGACATCTGGAAGCTTACCCAGATCGATAAGTGGTTTTTGAACAAACTGAAAGGTCTCAGTGACTTCGGGAAGCTGTTGAGCACATACAATACTATTACGGTGCCTACGGATCTGATTCGACGGGCCAAGCAGCTAGGATTTTCGGATACTCAGCTTGCCAAGTTCCTCAGCTCTAACGAGCTTGCTGTCAGACGCATCCGCGTTGAAGCTGGCATCGTCCCGGTTGTGAAGCAAATCGACACCGTCGCTGCAGAATTTCCCTCCGTGACCAATTATCTCTATCTCACCTACAATGGGTCTGAACATGACGTGTCCTTTGAGGATCACGGCGTGATGGTCCTGGGGTCTGGAGTTTACAGAATCGGTTCATCTGTCGAATTTGACTGGTGTTCCGTGCGGACCATCCGGACTCTGCGTGAGCAGGGTTTCAAGACGGTCATGGTTAACTATAACCCGGAAACTGTCAGTACGGACTACGATGAGGCTGATCGACTGTACTTCGAAAATATCAACTTGGAAACGGTCTTGGACATCTATCAACTGGAGTCTTCAGCCGGTGTGATTATTTCCATGGGTGGCCAGACACCAAACAATATCGCTCTGCCCCTCCACCGTCTCAACGTCAAGATTCTCGGTACATCTCCTGAGATGATTGACACTGCAGAGAATCGGTATAAGTTCTCTCGCATGCTTGACCGCATTGACGTTGATCAGCCAGCTTGGAAGGAACTCACCAGCATTGAGGAAGCAACCGAGTTCTGCGACAAGGTCAGCTATCCAGTGCTTGTTCGCCCTTCTTACGTCCTTTCGGGTGCTGCTATGAACACGGTATATTCGAAGCGCGACCTCGCCAACTACCTTAACCAGGCAGTCGCAGTTTCTCGTGACCATCCTGTGGTCATCACAAAATATATAGAGAACGCAAAAGAGATTGAAATGGATGCTGTCGCCCTTAACGGTGTCATGGTCGGGCATTTTATCTCGGAGCATGTCGAAAATGCTGGCGTCCACTCTGGTGATGCCACTTTGATCCTGCCGCCGCAGGATCTGGACCCGGAAACCGTTCGACGCATCGAAGAGGCCACGAGCAAGATCGGAAATGCCCTGAATGTCACCGGTCCCTTCAACATTCAATTTATCGCTAAAGACAATGACATTAAGGTCATCGAGTGCAACGTTCGGGCGTCTAGATCTTTCCCATTTGTTTCGAAGGTGATGGGCGTTGATCTGATCGAGATGGCAACCCAGGCCATTATGGGAATTAACTTTACGCCGTATCCACCTGTGAACGTGCCTGAGCATTACGTCGGTGTGAAGGTTCCGCAATTTTCCTTCTCACGTCTCTCGGGAGCCGACCCGGTCCTGGGAGTGGAGATGGCCTCGACAGGCGAGGTTGCCTCGTTCGGCCGTGACAAGTATGAAGCTTACCTGAAGGCCCTCCTCTCTACGGGCTTCCGCCTACCCAAGCGCAACATTCTGTTCTCGATTGGTTCGTACAAGGAGAAGCTTGAGCTGCTGCCTTCTATCCGCAAGCTGCACCAGCTTGGCTACAATCTTTTTGCTACCCCCGGTACTGCGGACTTCATCAGGGAGAATCGCATTCCAGTTCAGTTCCTGGAAATTCTTCCCGCTGAAGAAGAGGACACCAGCTCGGAATACTCGCTAACGCAGCACTTGGCCAACAATCTCATTGACCTTTACGTCAATCTGCCATCGAATAACCGTTTCAGACGACCTGCCAACTATATGAGTAAGGGTTATAGGACCCGTCGGATGGCTGTGGACTATCAGACTCCTCTGGTGACCAACGTCAAAAACGCAAAGATCCTGATCGAAGCCCTCGCTCGCCATTACTCGCTGAATATCCAGCCTATCGACTATCAGGAAGGACGGCCTGCCGTTGTGCCCCCATCATCTCCTACCATAGATGCCATGTCTCCTGTGGCTCGTCCGCGCACCGAGAGTTTCATGGGAAGGAGGCCGTCCGTTGGAATTCCCAATCAGGTCCCTGTCAGCACCGCCGCGCTTGGGCCACCTCTGTTTCACCCAGCTCTGCAGGCTTCCTCTCCTCTGCTGAAGCTCTTGTCACGGTCCCCTTTCAAACAGAAGCATGTGTTGTCTGTCAACCAATTCAACCGAGCAGACCTACATGTGCTGTTCACTGTGGCACAGGAAATGCGTCTTGGGGTTGAGCGACAAGGTGTTTTGGATATCCTCAGGGGCCGTGTGCTGTGCAACCTCTTCTATGAGCCGTCAACCAGGACATCCGCCTCGTTTGACACTGCCATGCAGCGTCTGGGCGGACGAACGGTGATCATCCCGACGGAACATTCGTCTACGAAGAAGGGAGAAACACTGCAGGACACGATCCGCACACTCGGTTGCTATGGGGATGCGATTGTTCTGCGCCACCCAGAGGAGAGCAGCGCCGAAATTGCGGCGAAATTTTCACCAGTTCCTATCATCAATGGTGGAAACGGAAGTCTCGAGCACCCCACGCAGGCTTTCCTTGACCTCTTCACTATCCGTGAAGAACTGGGAACTGTTGCCGGTCTGACGATCACTTTTACTGGGGATCTGAGGTATGGGCGTACTGTGCATTCTCTCATCAAGCTGCTCCGTTTCTACGATGTCCGAGTGCAGCTGGTTGCTCCCAAGGAATTGGCACTCCCAGAAGAAGTGCGCAGCCAAGTGATTGCCTCAGGAGAGCTCATTACGGAGTCGGAGGAGTTGACACCTGAGATCGTGGCGCGGTCCGACGTGCTATACGCGACTCGCGTGCAGAAGGAGCGTTTCTCGAACCTCGAGGTGTACGAGCGTCTGAAGAATAGCCTTGTCATTGACAATGCTGTTCTCAAGCATGCCAAGGAACACATGATCATTATGCACCCATTGCCGCGGAACCAGGAGATTGCCGAGGAGGTTGATTTTGACCAGAGGGCAACTTATTTCCGACAGGTTTGTGCTCTATGTGAACCCGTGGACGAAAAGAACGCCCGACTGACTAACTTCTACAGATGAGATATGGCCTCTATTGCCGCATGGCGTTGCTGGCGTTGATTCTGGCGCCATGAAGATGGGCTGACGTGATATTTTCACATAGGCATGCCTGCAAGGCCTCAATCATATGGACTGGCGATCCCGATAGACTTGCGATTGGTTTCTTCTCCTGCCATCTGGCCCCATCACTGTCCTGCGTGTTCGTTTACACTTTGTCTTGTTTTCCTCTAAAAGTTCTTGTTGTTTTCTATGAGCGTATCTCGTGTAGGATCCGGGAGAAAAGAAAGACCGTGAAGCTCCCATGTATAGACTAGATGAATATCTTGATGATTGTATTATGTGACTATGTGCTATGTATGATATGTATGTGGTGTTGGGTGTTTTGTGTGCTTTGTGTGCTTTGTGTGTGTTCTCTGTTCTGTTTGTGTGTGCTTCTCTTCTTGTGGTTGGTTGGCGTTCAGGCTTGGGGATTTCTCTAGAATCACGGGACACCGGGAATAACTGGGGCGGCTAATAATTCTAAATTCTACGACTACCCATTATAGACTATAGCCAAGCATAATCAACATTCTTCCTTTCCTTTTCTTTCACCCGTATTTTCTTGTGGCTTTTGAGGATCCACATCCATCCAGTCGACCGTTATCTGCAGCCTCAACGGTCGCCATGCTGATTGGGCTTGGAGCTCGTCATCGAGCTGACTTCGGTGCTCATCAACCTTACCTGTCGACGCCACCTCTGTGCTCCAGCGAATCCAGCCGGTTTTGGAGCTTTTTGGTGCCTCTATCGCGTGAAACCCGCCCTTGATGATGTGCCAATCTTTGCCAAATGTTTTCGTAGTATCCCCGTCGTATTGCCTCTCGGGGATCCCCCCGCCGGGGCCATCATGTGGAAGATTCGATGTACGATTCCGGCCCCAGCTTCCTTTTCTTGTTTCCCCGCCTTCTAAGCCTCGTATTCCTCCCACGCTCTGAGGCATAGATATCAGAGATAGAGCTGCTGAGCGTGGTGGCGACGACCGCTCCATATTCCCGCGTTGAAGCAACTTGCTACTCAGTCGGTTGCCCTTGCTGCAAGTGGAATTGAGTGCAAGAATTGAGAACTTCGCGCGAAGATCCAGACGACTTCTCCGAATATGTCTGCACTGGATGAGAAACAGCCGTCAAGGGGCGAGTCTCCCAAGAAGGACGAGAGCCATTCCGAGACGGTTTCGACCAACTCCCTGGAGGCCCTGGAGATTAACGAGAAAGCACTGCTTCGCAAGTTGGATCTCCGACTGCTTCCCGGGTTGACGTTGTTGTATTTGCTGTCCTTCCTGGATCGTAGTAATGGTACGCTTACGCTCTATGGATTCCGTTCGCAAGGCCGATGATCTGGATGTCTTGAACTGATACCGCTTCAACCTGATGTATAGTCGGCAATGCTCGTCTCGAGGGAATGGCAGAGGATGTTAAAATGAGTGCGTATCTCACATCCAACTTCTTTGCGCCCAGACTGTGGAAGGACGTGATGGATAACTCTTGAGCAGCCGGTGATCAATATCTGACTGGTCTGACTCTGTATTTCATCGGCTATGTCCTTTTCGAAGTGCCCGCCAATATCGTACTGAAAAGGACCACGCCTCGTATCTGGTTGCCAACCGTCACGCTCATTTGGGGCATTGTCGCGACGCTTCTGGGCGTCGTCCAGAACTACTCGGGCTTTCTAGCGTCCCGCTTTTTCCTGGGTGTTTCCGAGAGTGGCCTCTTCCCGGGTGTTGTGTTTTATCTTTCTATGTGGTATAAGCGAAATGAACAGCATTACCGCGTGGCTCTTTTCTTCAGCGCCGCGTCTCTCGCGGGTGCTTTTGGTGGTATTCTCGCCTGGGTTCGTGAATACTTATGTTCCAGTTAGAAAAGACATCCCGCTGACGACTTTCTAGGGTATCGCGCACATGAAAGGTGTTGGAGGCTACAGTGGCTGGCGATGGATCTTCATCCTGGTTCGTCTTGGTGCCTCTGTTCCTTGCCCTAGGTTGCATAAAGACTGACCGGATATACAGGAAGGACTGTTGACCGTCGTGGTCTCTGTCTTAGCTTACTTCTTCGTCTACAACTACCCCGCCACCGCGGAATTCCTATCGGACGAGGAACGCAAATTCATCCAGTACCGACTGAAGAGGGATAATGATTCTACACGCGACGAGAAGTTCAGCTGGTCCGCCGTGCTAGATGCTGTCAAGGACGTCAAAGTCTGGCTGTACGGTCTAGGATTCCATTCGCTGTCTCTTCCGTTGTACACGCTTTCTCTGTTCTTGGTGAGTGCAACATCCATCAAGTCCCAGCATCGCTGATTTTGAAACGACTTCTAACGAACGCAGCCAACCATCATCAAACAGCTCGGCTACACAGCCGCACAAGCACAACTGCTCACCGTCCCACCATACGCAGCGGCATTCCTTCTCACCATCGCGGTGGCCGTGCTCTCCGAACGCACCCGCCGCCGCGCCCCGTTCATCATGGGCAGCTCCGCCCTGGCATGCATCGGCTACATCATCCTGCTAGCACAGGACCAATCGCGGCCCGGTGTGTCGTACCTAGGCATCTTCTTCGCGGCCGGCGGCATCTACCCAGCCGTGGCGATCGTGCTGTCCTGGCCCGCGAACAACGTGTCCGGCCAGACGAAGCGCGCCATCGCCAACGCCATGCAGATCTCCATCGGCAATCTGGGTGCCGTCATAGGCACCCAGTTGTACCGCACGGAAACCAGTCCGCGGTATTTCCTCGGCCATGGCTTTGCGCTGGGCTATCTCGTTGCGAATATCTTCATCGTCGGTCTGACGTGGTGGGTGCTTAATAGGGAAAACAGCGCGAAGGAAGTCGAGCGGCAGGCTCATGGGCTCCAGGCTTGGGGCGAGTTGGGCGGTGATTTGGCTGATGTCGTCGATTCGGAGCATGGCGACTTTTTGGGCGATAAGGATCCTAGATGGATTTTTCAAGTCTGACCTTGTCCTTGTCTACGTTTGGCGATGATGAAGGATTTTACATGCATGGATACTCGATGCTGACGTGAATATAAGTATGAAAGGAGCCGGGTCTTAGACTTAATATATATATCAATACTCCATAGAACACAACGTTCCATTCGAAGTCGCCCTGTCCTGTCCCCTGAGATTAGACAGACTGATGCTAGACTCAGTGGCTCACTCGGACATCCTCTCAGGCGCCTCCTCAAAATGCTCCCCTTCAATATCGCTATCACCACGACCATTCCTCGCTTTCAAGTCCGTAGCAATCAAATCTCCAAAGTCGACACCAACTTCGTTCAGAAGACTAGCGTGCTCGTGCACGATGCCCATGCACTTTTCCCAGACGCTCGTGCCGCGTTCGACGCTGTACAGCTGGCGAGAGAGGAGCGTGTTGAAGTCATCGAGGTGGTGCTTGGCCCACTTGATACATGCGCTGGTCATAAATGTGGGGAAGCATTGTTGGTAGATGCTGATTGTGTTTTTGATGAGGGTGAAGTAAACGAATGAGATCTGGAAGATGTATAATTCCAGATCGCCTTCGAAGACGCAGGCGCTGTAGAATTGTCAGATATCATAACTCAAATCTCATCAGCCCAAAGTTAAAGTAAAGCACCTACCGAATTCGTTTGCTCATCACGTCCGATCGAGCCTTGAGGTATGCCTCCCGTGCTTGATCCTCGAATCCCAACCGCGTCAGCCAGTTTACATTTTTCTTGGTTGCCACCAGAAACGAATGCCTATCCACCAGTGCCCGAAGCAGGACTCCCGCGAGCGTCGCGGCTCTCTCGTCGACCTTGGCATTGATCGCGTCCTGAGCGATCGTGTTGCCTTTCAGACCCTTAGCCAACCTGCGTAGTCTCTCGATGCTGACGATCGCTTCCTCGAACCGCTGGAGAGCAATGTCGACGTCTAGCTCGTCGATCTGACCCTCCACCCAGCGAAAATTCTGTTGTTTACCGTCCACATCGATGTGGATTTCAGGCCTGTCGCGAGAGCTGTCTGTCGCTTTGTACGGATCCGATCTGGGCGAGTACGAGCCGTTCTCTCCGCCTAGGTAGCTAATAGTTTCGGTGGACTTGCTCGCTGCCTCCGTTTCCGATCGAAGCGTCCGTCGAAGATCTTCCGCCGTTTTGCGGAACGTGGCCAGGAGTTCATTCTTCGTGGCACTGCTTCCTTTGTCCTGGCAATAGGTGAAAGGCTTGTTGCCTACTCGCACGGTGATGGCGTTGGTCATTCCGCGTTCAGTGCCGTCTTGGCGAGTCGCTCCCGTGCTGAGATTGGTCCCAAGGTCGATCATGTCAATATCCTGCAATGGCCAGCACTGCTCGGCGACAAGCTTCGTCGGAATTGGGCCTCTCTGATAGTTCTTGGCTTGATCGACCCGCTTGTGTCGTTTGGCTGCGATCAAAAGATGATCGTTCAACAGAACGATGTGAACAGGTCGCTTGGATTTCCAGGTGGCAGAATCCAATTCGACCCAATTGTTCGTCTCCATCACAACATGACGCCCTGGAACGGCGGGTAGAAACTTCTGAGACCCTTCAACAGCCTTCCACAGGGCCTGTAGTTGCACATTCCACATGCTCTCGAGGTTGGCAATGGAGCTGCGATTGGCTTTGCGCTTGGAGAACTGATCATCCGCTGTCAGAGGACTCGTGCCGTTGCTGACAGTAGTCTGGCCCAGGGCAGCGGTGAGTTCGGCCATCAGGCCACGAAGGGTCCGCATTTCACTTCTGAGCTTTTCAGCCTCCTTACTGATCTTAATAAACTGCGTGCGGTTCTGGTAGACATTCTGTTGGAGATCTGTGGACGTTCGGTTCTTGATCTTCCGTAGACTGCGCTGGTATTGCTCGATTTCGTCTTCCGATGCATTTGCCAGGAGCTTCGCAACATCTGGACGAGTTCAAGGTTAGAAAAAGGGTAGGTGGAAGGAGGGGCCCGAAGTACACATCGACAAAGTGTGACCGACGATGGATTCATCTGAAAACTCACATCTATCGACCGGCAAGCTGGGATCCTGTAACGCTTTCAGATCCACGGGAATTGGCTGCGAAGCATCCGGGGACGGTGACGTCCTGCCAGTCCGAGGGGCTGCACCCTTGCCATAGTCCGCTTTCCACTGGGGGACATCGGGCACGGGCGGAACTTGAGACGCGATATCGGGCGGTTGATTGAAACGTGCAGAATATCTTCGTTTCACGAGATCTGACGTCGTCGACCCAGCTCCTTCTCTCGCGTCCCTTGATACGCCTGGTTTGGCACTCGGACCAGCAGCTTTACTGTTGGCAGGGAGAGGACCGGAGATGGGCTTGGGGCTGCTGATCTGAGGTCGGGCACGGCGCGACTTGCTCCGAAGAGTCAACCCGAGAGTATCCATAGTGCGACAAATGGATCGCGACGGGAGAACAGAGAACAGGAGACAGATGTCGATGTGGATGACTGGTTGCTATTGCAGCACCTGGAACCTTGGAACATGACTACGGAGCCTCAACGGGGGCAGAAACACCGACGCGGAACAACGATGATCCCCCTCAAAATTGTTATCGCCGTGAACGCCTCAAAGCCCGTCGAAACATTCTCGCTGAGCGGAAAGACATTGTCGTCCTCTCGGTTTCCTTTCCTCTGTCTTAGTTTTCGTTTCTTTTTGTTTGTCACATTCAATTTTCAATTATTCGCTCCTTCACTATGCGCACATCAACATTGGTGGCAGCTTCTGCCGGCACGATCTTGACGGGCCTTCTCGGTAAGCCGCATTGCATTCTTTACCCTACCGGAAATGGCGTCATTGAGAACAACGCGAGTCTCTGGAGCAATAGCTAATGGCAATTACCTGTTCTTTGTGTTCATTTTACAGCCTATGCCGTGTACTTCGACCACAAGAGACAGACGGACCCGGAATTTCGGAGAGCCTTGAAGCGGAATAACCGGCGTATGGCTAGGGCCGTGAAGGAGGAAGCAGAAGCTCAAGGGGCCCTGCAGCGTGAAGCCATTAAGAAAGCTGTTCAAAGAGCCAAGGATGAAGGCTTCCCAACTGACCTCGAGGAGAAGGAAGCTTACTTCATGGGTCAAGTTTCCACGGGAGAGCGCTTGTGCGCTGAGGGTATGCTCTGTTGTTGTTTGGAGGCAAGAAAAGTAGTTTTGGGTGCTGATGATTGGTTCATCTAGGTGCCGAAAATATCGACGCCGCACTCGCTTTCTACAGGGCTTTGAAGGTCTATCCACAGCCCAAGGACTTGATCTCAATTTACGACAAGACCGTCCCTAAGGACGTCTTGGAAGTTCTGGCGGAGATGGTGGCTTTGGACGCCGGTTTAAAGCTGGGCTCTTTTACAACCGAAGGTGGAAGTCCCGATGGTCCCGGAGTCGAGTAAAAGGAACGAAAACATGGAACACCAGGTTGAGATTGCCGAACGCCCGATCCAAGCAGTTTTGTCGCCGCTGTTCAATCTAGGCCGTCATCTGGTCGTCGCCCGCAGTTGAGTATCTTTGCCCTAATTTTGCCAGAGACGCCTCGTTTCTGTTTTTCAACATCTCCACTACTCCCTTATATGTGCATTGCATTATTTTCTGGCCGCCTGTGGTGGCAGACGGCTTGGTATCATTTGGCGGCACGGATTATCTTTATTTTACTTTCTCATTTCCTTTCTTCACTTTTGTTTCATACGCTTTCTCTCTGGGCGTGGACCGTGGCAGCGTCAGCACTCATTGGTGCGTGTATTTCCAGTTTTCCAAGACGGGTGACATTAGTTGTATTTTACAGGACCACAATCATATGGGGAAAATATTCAGTTTCGATTGAAATGGCTTGCACGGTTTTGTTAGTAATGTTCCAGGACGATGGTTGGATATTCGACTGCGCCATGATTTGATGATAGATTGACATGGGACGGTAGAATGCACATCAAGTGTCATCCCCCAGCCTCCAGGGCTATCGAACATCTAGCTTCCTCAAAATTTGGAGGATAGGAGACCCCCTTTATTATTGTCCAGGTCGGAAACAGTCGTCGATATCTTGGGGGGTTTGGGACATCCACTCGTACGACTTTGGGCACCTCCTGGGAATCCTGGGCGCCTGTCCTCCAGTGGGAAATGGAAGGAGGAGGCAGTATCTTTTGTCAATATCTGCAGTGACTCGGATTGGTTTCACGAGATATTCCGTAGTCGTTCGACACCGGGAGCCGTTGCACGAGGTTGTGCGCAGTGAGGGAGCAATCAACCCCGAGCAAGTTTATCGTGGCGAGTCTCCCAGACCGGTTTTGACCCTACTAGTAGCTTGCAAGACACGTCCGGTGGGGAGCCACATGGTGAAGTAAAACGGTACAACGGGTTCTCTCCGCTCTGTGGAACGTTCCTTCCTGCAAGTCGCTAACCTGGCGCTCAGTAGTACAGTCTTCAACGATGCGCTGATTGTCTTCGCGTGCGTGTTTGTGTGTGCCAAGTCTTGCCGAGTCCCTTGTCCGGCTTCCAAGCGCACTTTTGACTCTTGGGCGTCGTGTTGTCATCGGCAGAGGTGAGCATCCGGTAATGTGCTACGGGGATGACTGGGGAAAGAGAACAATCATGGTGGGAAGTGATATAAATAAAGGGAATATGGAAGGCACTTCAGTCGACTCAATTGCATCTCGAGGCGCAATGGGGGCTAAGGGAGCTGGGCGATATTCTCCTGTCTCACCTTCTTATCTCTCTCCCCTTGCCCCGTTCGTTTCTCCGTTCCATTTTTATTCCCTTCTTCCTGTACCCCTTCAGCACTTTCCTCCTTGGGTCCCTTTTTCCTTCTTACCTTCTGTTCCTGGCGTTCCTGCCTGCCTTCCGCTCGTTCATACCTTACGCTCTGTTGCTTCACACTCGCTCTGTCTCTCGTTTCGAAGGACGCTCCGTCGCCAAAACCATTCTTTTACGCCAGTTCAGACGTCTACTTCATCCCAATTGCCATTTTCTCATTTGCAACTGTAGCTACTGGCAAGTGTCCTGAATATGCTTCCGGTTCGTTCCCCGCTCCCCGCCATCTGCTCCCTCAAGCAAGGTTTGGTGTGATTGCTCGTCTAGAAACTTAACTGCCCCTTTTCCAGTCATACGCTCGCCTGCTCACGGCCGCTTGCGCCTTTGCGACTACTGCGACTGCCGTTTCCCCCCTCGTGGTGTCAGGAAAGGACTTCGTGAATATCGATACGAAAGATCGTTTCCAGATCATCGGTATCGAGTGAGTGTCTAATATCCACTGGACCCTTGTTGCACATCGCTGCCGATCATCCGTCTGATAAGGCATCACTCTGTTTTAGTTACCAGCCCGGTGGTTCCTCTGGTTTCGATGGCAAATCCGATCCTCTCAGCGATGGGAAAGCCTGTCTCCGCGATGCTGCTCTCATGCAGCGACTGGGCGTAAGTTAAGGGACGCCCCGACCTGTGGAGTTCTGCCAAATTGATCCTTCGTCAGGTGAACACCATCCGTGTCTACAACCTGGCTCCCAGCCTCAACCATGACGAGTGCGCTTCTATCTTCAACGCTGCTGGCATCTATATGATTCTCGATGTCAATTCTCCCCTGACTGGCGGTTACCTGGATCGCACAGACCCCGAGAGCACTTACAATCCTACCTATTTCAATCAGGTCTTCGGGGTGATCGAGGCCTTCAAGAACTTCCCCAATACCCTTGCTTTCTTCGCTGGAAACGAGGTGATCAATGAACAGAGCGTGAAGAATGTCCCTGCCTACATTCGAGTATGTACTTCGTTGATCAATGATGGTTCGATCAAACCGTATATGATCGTTAGCATTCATACTTACTTGCTACACACTAGGCTGTCCAACGCGATATGAAAGATTATATCTCCAAGAATGTCAAGCGCTCCATTCCTGTCGGCTATTCTGCCGCTGACGTTCGCGACATTCTTATGGACACTGCCAATTACATGTCCTGCGAAATATCGGACTCCCCGAACTCTCGTTCTGATTTCTTTGGCCTCAACTCCTATTCGTGGTGCGGCGATTCTAGTTACACTATCAGTGGCTACAATGTTCTGACTGACGACTTTACTAATATCTCCCTTCCCGTTTTCTTCTCCGAGTACGGTTGCAATAAGGTGACCCCCCGCGTTTTCAGTGAAGTCGCGGCTCTGTACGGCGAGGATATGACCCAGGCCTTTTCCGGCGGTCTGGTTTATGAATATACCCAGGAAGAGAATGAATATGGCCTGGTCCAATTGAACGACAATGGTACTGTTACTCTGCTTGTGGACTATGACAATCTGCAGAAACAGTACATCAAGCTGGATATCAACCGCATTCAATCCTCTAACTCTACGCAAACTTCTATCAAACCACCACAATGCAGCTCTTCCCTCATTACGTCGTCTACCTTCCTCAACACCTTCAACTTACCCACTAGGCCAACAAAGGTTCAGGATGCGATTAATAATGGCCTCTCCAATGCCAATACGGGCAGCTTGACCTCCGTCCAGACGACAACTATTCCTGAAACGGTTTATGATCACGAAGGCAATACCATTACCGGGATTAAACTGCAGGTCCTCGACTCAAACAAAGCCAACACCCCTGGTGCGGCTTCGTCCGGTTCCACTACCAACTCTACTGCCTCTGCTTCTGGTACATCAACGTCGACTGGAACCGCGGCGACCTCTTCCAACACCAAGGCGAGTGCAGCTGGCAAAATCTCGTTGTCTTGGTCCCTCGGTGCTCTCGGCGGTGCTTTTGTTGTCGTGACCGCCTTGCTGTGATAACCCTCACCTGCATGGGTCGGTCAAGTTTTCTCGGAGGATCTTGAAACTGGCGCTCTGTATTGGCTTCCGTCGAGGATGGTCAAGTCTGAGGAAGCATGAAATCCAATCTCTTGCTCGCAGGTCAAAGTTTTGCTGTGTGCGGTGAAACTTAGTTGCACATATTTTTATCACGCAGTACGCCTTGTAATGTCGTTAACTTTTTATCACTTCTAGTAGGGGTTGTTCGTTCGATTAGCATGTTGGTTTTCAAGGGGGAAGGGGTGAAGAAGCCGCATCCTCTCTTTTCTCGATTGGCAAGATCCTTAAAACAGTACCGTATCATATCACAGTTGCATGCCACCTTTAGGACTTTTAACACAGTAGAACTTATCACAAACATTCGCAATCGACTCATTTCTCCTAATGACGAGTTTAACGGTCGCAAAAAGTCGGATAGTCGGTTCTTCTTTTGCTCTATAGAACCTGAACTAGACCATTGAAACAGAAAGCCACGTACAAGCGCCCAAGATGGGACCCTTGGCTCCATAATAATAATATAAACAACTGATATGAGAACAGATGGACACGAAACATTGCTTCTCTAGAGGGAAATGATAAATCAAAATGTGCAACAAGATCAAGCAGGTATGCAAAGCGTGTCTCCCGAAGGATTCAGACAGCCGCAACAAATGAAGACGAAGATTGCAAAAAAAAAAAGGGTAAACAAAGAGGCAAGCTACACCGCTTTGCCTTTGCCCTTGTCATTCCTAGACGGGGCTGAGCGCAGCTGAGTCTGCGAGCGCCATTCACCACCTAGGACAGGAAACTCATCCAACCCAGAAGCCGTTGCTTCTGCCTGAGTACTGGGCTGTTCCTCCGAGAGGCTCAATTGCAAGGCGAAATCCAAATCATCCAGTTCTTGTTGTGGGCTGCTTTCCGGAATGATAGGTTCTGAAGGAGAATAGTCCTCGGCAGCTCCCCTAGGGTACTTATTGGGGGAGGGTGCTTCGAAGGAAGAGTAATGAGCGCTCTCGTCTAGTAAGCTTAACCGGATCGCCTCAGCAATATCAGACTCGAGGTCATCTTTGATGGAATCCTGATAAGGAGGAGACGACGATGACGACGACCCACCCGCTCCAAACGAACTGTCATTGGCGCCGGTGGTTTCACTGGGCGATGTAGCACTGCCAACAGAACTAGCCACGTTATCACCACGTTTCAGCGCGTCACTGCTGTACGACTCTTCACTCAGCATCTGGGCGTAGGCCAAGAGCTGGTCCTCGTCGATATCGGGTCCGAGGAGATCGATGCCGAAACGTGAACTGAGGTGCGCTTTTTCCTTTTCGTCTGCCACCTTCAATCGCTCCATTTCCAGTTTCTCTTCTTCAATGAAATCCTGAAGGGCACCACGACCACTGCTGGAGAACCGCTGGCCTTCTCCACCTGCGTTACTTCCACGCAAAGAGCGACGCAGGCGACGCTTGCTACTTTTGTATTGGTCCGCGGAAGATGAGCTGTAAGACCAATATCGCAGGTGAGACCCGAGAGAAACCATGCCCCGAAGAACTGTGGGGTCTGGATCCAAACAGATGGCTCCGGCAGCGAAGAAATTGTTTCCAACACCGAGGATGGAAGCCTCAGCCTGGACAAGTCGGCGACGAGCTCGTGATGAGAAACGCGAGTGCAACGTTCGAATAGGACGGGTCGATGACGCCAGAGGATCCCAGGCCTGCACAAGACCATCGTTACCACCATGCACGAGGTATAGAGACGTCAGTGCAACACAGGACACCTGTGGAGATTCTGTTTGGATTGTTCGCAGTGGGGAAATGGAATTTATGATTTCGGCGCTTTGTGCAGTAGGCGATCGGATGTCCCATATAAATATTGTTCCCATGTTAGTGCCAATAGACATGTACCGCGCACGCCGGCCGGGAATCTCTGAGCTCGGAGACTGCTTCATACGTGGCATAGGGGACGACCAGGGTGAAGAGACTGCGGATGCGCCTGACATTGACAGAAGCGGATCTTCATCCACAGTCAACAGAGAATAAGTAGAAAGGTCCATCGCGCTGCAGGTAATTTGGACGGACTTTCTGCCAGCAAAGACGAAGTCAGAAATTCTCCATTCTGTGTTTGTAGGCGAAGAGGCTGAATTGCTGGGACAACTGGATGCCCTTGATGACGGGGACATTAACGGAGATGCAGCCGCAGACGGACCGCCAAAAATCGAGGTAGTACTCGTATCTACCATGTGAGGGTCACCATCGGTGGTGCACTGCAGTCCATTATCGGCCTGCGGTTTTATCCTCGTGAATCGTCGAATTGAGGCCCGTTCATTTTCACCAAGGCCGCGGCTTATGACTACGGCCGACTCCCCCGTACCGTGGCCGTCATCCCCGGCAAAGTCCACGATAAGTTCCCGTCGCATATCCCAGCCCTCACAGACTTTCCGGAAATGTTTTGGCTTCAACGTCATGAATCTTTCAATCTCCTTCGTTTCCTCAACCACATGATGTTCGTCCAACATCATTGAACTGGACGACGATCTGGGGCTATACCTGCCATCAAAAAGCTCCCGATTGAACGGATCAGGTCGTGCAACTCGTCGGCTCAGCTCAACATGCTCCCACCGAACACTCCTACCTGTTTCCCAAGCGAGGCGCTCAAGAAGCTCTGATCTCGGTTTTGTTGGGATATCAGGTTGTCGAGGAATGTCGGTGAGGTAGAAAATTTCTCCTAGCGCGTTGAGCACCACTGCCCAAATACGCCGACGAGAGTATCGCTCTAAGGAATAATTGTCGTCAACTGCAATCGCAATAATAGGAACGCCAGGGCTAAGGACCCATCTAGCCGTGACCTGGCCACGTTCAAACCGCCTCCCATAAATAGGGTGGGGACCTAGAGCGTACGTCGTAAGAACGCCCAATGACGAACCAGACACCATTCCAACCAAACCATCCGTTGCTCTGAGAACTTTCGTGGATTTTGCAATCCAGACAGCACAAACGGACATGGAGGCCACATTGAGAGCAGGGATGCCCAGCTGGGGCTGTGAGTTGGTAACAGAGGCGTCCAAAAATCGGCCACGTTGTTCATTCGATGAGATGAAGTAACTGCGGCCCTGTGGGCAACCCTCGCCATAGATCATACCAAATGGTTGACTAACGTCCATGCAATTTGGCTGCCCGATCATATTTCCCGGTCCCAGCCCGTACTCTGCCTCGCCAGGAAACAGGTCCGCAAAGTGTCGGAACATCTGGTGGTCGGACAACCCCCAAGGCCCGACCTTTACGGAGGATGGATCACTCGCTGAGGCAATCCCTTGTTCCGAAGCACCATGAATGAACAAGGGCTCTTTCTTGCTGGTGTCAGTCCCAAAGGAGCCATTGAGATGGCTGATGGGATAGAGCAACTGTGAGGTATAAGTAGTGACGGAACTGCCATTGCGCGCGCTTTGCTTCTTCGGCGTTTCTATCTTCGCAGGCTTGCCTCTAGACAAAGACTTAAGTAAGCGGGTTCGCAGGATATATTCGCTACGCCAAGACGCCAGAGCTGTTAGTCTAGAGAAGAAACGTTTGTCGAAAAGCAAGAGATCGAATAGATCGGAAGAGGATGTTCGGCTCGCATCGTCCACGCTAAGTTGACCAGGGAAGTAGCGCGAGAAAGCAATCCTCCACGCATGAGGTGTGGTGACCAGATTATGGAACCGGCGAGAAACAAGGGCTACAGACGACAGTGATGGCGGAGGTAAGTGAGAAAGAATGTGAGTCAGAACCTCTGGAGGTCCAAGCATTAGTCAAAGAGGAATACTCCAGTAGACAGCCGACGCACCGTTGGGGAAATCCTCGAGGGAGAGACTTGATTTTCCCGACAATTTCACAATTCTAAACCCGGCCTCTTCTTGTCTTCTTCGAGAAGTGCCGTAGGGCTGCTCATACTGGCTAACGCGATTCGGCGGAGGCGACGGTTGTCCACCGGCCCCTGGATGAGGAGCGGCAGATGGTGGACGGTCTCCGGGTTCACCCTGCTGTAAAAACAGGAGGGAACCAGAGACCTGACCGCAACAGACGTCATGTCCATGCTGGAGACAGTCGAGAGATTCTGTATGGTGGGAGTCTACCGGAAAGCTCTGTTGAGATACTGCAGAGAGGTCTGATTGCATAAAAAGGACTGGTAAAAAAAGGGGGAAAATCGGGCGACTGAACCAGTAAACGAGACCAGAACAGTCAAAATCACGAGAGGTGACGGAAAGGAGCGCTTGGGGAGGAACTGTTGCGAGTGTTTTCGTAGCGGACGATGGCGGGGTTGAGAAAGGGAGATCGGGACGTCGAAGTTGAAAGAAGGGGCAATTTCCACGTTCGGTATCGTTTGCACCAGATCACGTGATCGCGACGCGACTGGCGCGCCGGAGATATTATTATGGTTTGCCTGTCAGGAACAATCAACGAGGTCTTTCAGATACAGAGACACGGATTTCATGAATTATGTCATCATACAACAGGCAGTGAGCTATTGATAGGAACTTGAGGGCCCTAAAGTGCCGTCTCTGTATCTTTGAAGTGTTCTCGTCTAGGCAGCATTGCAGGCACCACGCAATGCGCCAATAATGGTCCTCTGTTGCAAAGCAGGAAGTCTTCAGATTTTCTATCTCAACAACTCAGCCTGTACTTTCTAAGATGCCTGGTTCTAACGGTAAGGAGAAGACGACTCACCTTGCATCAGCACGAAATGCTTACTGAAACAGACACTGAAACCATCCGCATTCTTGTCTCGACAGACTCTCATGTTGGCTACAATGAACGAGACGCCATCCGCGGGGATGACAGCTGGAAAAGCTTTCATGAGATTATGTGTTTAGCCAAGGAGCGTGACGTTGATATGGTGCTTCTCGCCGGTGATCTTTTCCATGAGAACAAGCCTTCCAGAAAGTCTATGTACCAGGTAATGCGCTCGCTGCGGATGAACTGCCTAGGGGACAAACCATGCGAGCTAGAAATACTCAGTGATGCCAGCGAGAATTTCCAGGGAGCTTTTAATCATGTCAACTACGAAGACTTGGATATGAATGTCGCTATCCCCGTGTTCTCTATTCATGGCAACCATGACGACCCCTCCGGGGAGGGCCACCTAGCAGCGCTGGACTTGCTGCAGGTCGCTGGTCTGGTTAATTACTACGGACGAAGTCCAGAGTCGGATAATATTCAAATTAAGCCCGTATTGCTTCAAAAAGGCCGCACCAAACTGGCTTTGTATGGTATGAGCAATGTCCGAGATGAACGACTGTTCCGTACATTCCGTGATGGTCGAGTCAAGTTCTTTCGCCCATCGACGCAGAAGGACGACTGGTTTAACTTGATGAGTGTTCATCAGAACCACCACGCTCACACTGAGACCGGCTACCTGCCTGAAGCCTTTCTCCCCGATTTCCTGGACCTAGTCATCTGGGGTCACGAACATGAGTGCCTGATCAATCCCCGACTCAATCCCGAAACGAATTTCCATGTCATGCAGCCAGGATCTTCGGTGGTAACATCCCTGGTCCCTGGCGAAGCGGTCCCCAAGCAAGCGGCGATCCTGAGTATCACCGGCCGCGAATTCAAAAGCGAACCCATCCGCCTAAAATCGGTACGCCCCTTCGTCATGCGTGAACTTGTCCTTTCTGAGGAAAAGACGACGCAGAAGCTGGCACGCAAAGAGAACAACCGCACGGAGGTCACACGGTTCCTCGTCTCCATCGTTGAGGAGCTCATCGAAGAAGCCAAGGCAGAATGGTTGGAGATGCACGATGATAGGGATACAGATGAAGAACTTGAGGTGCCTTTACCGCTTGTTCGACTACGAGTTGAGACCTCGACGCCAGAGGGGGGTAGTTTTGATTGCGAAAATCCACAGCGGTTCTCCAACCGCTTCGTTGGAAAGGTGGCAAATGTGAACGATGTCGTGCAGTTTTATCGGAAAAAGAAGAATGTCGGGACGAGAAGGGCTGACAATACACTTGATGAAGCCACCATATCACACTTATCAGCCCTCGATACAGTGAAAGTGGAGCAGCTGGTGCGCGAGTTCCTCGCTGCCCAATCATTGAGCATCCTTCCCCAAAATTCCTTCGGCGACGCTGTGTCACAATTCATTGACAAGGACGATAAGCATGCTATGGAAATGTTCGTAAACGAGTCCCTTGAGAACCAGATAAAGCACCTGCTGTCTCTCGACTGCGATAATGACGACATGGATGAGGAGGATGGTGGGAGTTCTTTGCAGACGGCGATGGAGAAATACAGAACGCAAATGGAGGAGACATTCGCCAAAGGAACCAGGCGACGCACGCGGGGGAAGAAGCGCTTCAAACCTAAACCCGATGGCTGGGATACCGAATTCGATGGAGTCTGGGAGGACCAACCAGGCGCTCTCATTCACACAGACGATGAGGCGGGTGATCCGAATGCGGATGAGGCTGCTGAAGACGGAACGGAGCAAGCTGCTACGGCTAGGGCCACGCGAGGGCGTGGGAGGGCTAGGGGCAGAGCTGGCCGGACAACCACGACATCTCGCAAGACGGCTACGGCCTCTACGGCAAAACCGGCGAATAGGGCCACCGTAGCTAGCGGCAGAGCCACGAGAAATCGTCGACGAGCGATACCCGAAGATGAGGATGAGGACGAGGATGAGGACGTTGTTATGGCCGACGAAGATGATGATGACGATGGGAATGGGGTGGTCCCAGAATCACATGTAATTTCTGATGAGGATGACGATTCCCAAGCGCTCTTTGTCAAGCAACCACGCTCCACTACGAGGAGTACAGCTACACGAACAGCCACTGCTGCTCCACAAAGAAGAACTGCGCGGCCCGCACCATCGCCAGCTGCATCTTCTGCGACTATATCAGGGACAGCTAGGATGCGACGAGCGACTCCCCGACCAACAGCCGCAAAGGGCAGGCAGACGCAGACTACGCTGGATTTCGCGGGCTCACAAGCGAGTGCGCAAGGCGGCCTCTCCGGGGCAACAACAGGACCAGGCCGTTCGATTAGAAGTGCTAGTGTCATTAGTGAACACATTGAGGATGATGACGAGGATGATGCATTCGAGCCAATGCCAAGTCGGTCTCGGCGACGGTAATAGCAAAGCAGTAATGTCAGTGAACTGAACCCTTTTGTCTGCGGCCTGGGATTCTGCTTCCGGACGGTGCTCGAAGAGTGTTATAGCGGCTGTCGGCCAGTGTGAAAACACATGTACCCTGCCTAACGTGTCCGTCGGTTCTCAATTCACTAGGCAGTTTTTATATGTTGGAGTCATTACCCATAGTAGTTATTGTTAAGCTGAATGTGCCAAGGCGCAGCCTATCCGCGAGGACCAAATGCTTCAGGACACATCAGCGAAACCCAGACCGCTGCTATTTATGTGCTTTTGGTTCTCAACATCAAGCTTTCCACTAGCAGGTTGTCTCCCAGAACCGCAGTCAGGGATTAAGCCAATGTTTTCTGTCTCTTTGCCGTATGCTGCCGACCCTGGTGTACTTCTTGTCGCCTTCCGACACTTGGGAAAATAGATCAGTCTGAAGATGTCATATACAAGCTTGGTGGCCGTAAAGTTGTTGCTGTAGACCCGTACGCTATCAAGTATGGGCCTCAGGTGGACCTCCTTGAAGGCGAGAACATGATATTTGTAGCTCACACTGCATCGGTCCCAGTTTCCCGCATATATGGACTGTTCAAGGATGATGCTGAAAAGATTGGACGGATACATAATTATGGAGTGGATATTTGGCATGCCATTAGAATCTGAGTGGCCCTGCCTCAATGAAAAGCAAAAGTTGTCTGTTCTTTTGCAACTGAAGGCGATGGTTATGAAGTGCTCCCTCTCCATATCAACAAGCTAATGACTAGAGCTGACACGGATATGGAGAACTCATATGGAGTCATAGTGAGATTCTACTATTCTCCATTCATTCTGAATGCCGCGAAGCGAAACGGAGATATAGCATCGAGCCATACTGAATGTAGTAATGAATATAGAATTTTTACGTATGCCTTTTCCCGAGACAGATTATGAATGTCCAGCATTGAAGATAGCGAGCTGCCTCATAGAAGTCGAGACGACTCGCCATATTGTAATATCCCTTGCAAGTTGCATGTCAGTAACTAATCATGAAACAAGAGAGCCGAAAAAGCAAAGCTAATAACTGCAAACCGTTAACCACCTCAAGTGACAATAAGAAAAACATACAAATGAAAAAGCCTTAATGATATAAAATATGACATTCCTTTCTGGTATAAACCCCAGCCTTGCTAGGAAAACCTCAGGGCCCATCCAGCTAGCATCGCTTAATGCACTCTGTGCCTGTCTGTGATCCTGCTATTTCTTGGTTCTCATGGCGAGCTCCATGGCCGGCTGAGCCTCGGGTGGGCTGAGAATCCACTGCATAACGGTGTGGGCTACATTCTTATCGTAGTTATCCTTGCCGAGATCGTATATAGCTCTCAGAATGAAGATGAGCTTCGGAAGCTTATCCGATGGGTTGCAGGTCGCCTGGACTATGCGTACTTTTCCGGGAATAAAAGTCACGATTGTGACCCGGGGGGACATCAGCATTCATACACTCCACTGAAAAGAAGTGAGGGGACGGAAAGATGGATAAACGCACTGTCAAGGGCCCATCTTTGTATCTCAGCCTCGGTTCACGCTCACATTTCTCCGAAACCCAAACCATCTCGTACATCTGGTTGTACATGATAGAAGTGACGGTAATAAGCTCACTCTTCAGAAGGTAATCTCTGCGATCCTCCCGCTGCATTGGATCATGTGGGCTTGAATGATCCCGGACCATACAGCTCCAGTGATTATGACTGTGTTGAAAGAAAGAAGCTCCGCGAATGCGGCGGTGGCCATCGACAATGGAGCCTGCACCGATTATCCAGAGGAGTGGACCTTGAAACCTTTGAGAACGTCAGGAGAAAGAGCCGGTGAGTTGTGCATCATAGCTAAGACGAGTATTATTATTGCCTTACTCCTCTGCCTCGCAAGTCTGAACTTCTTTTCCAACCTCCCAGACAGCACTCTCCATGAATCCAGTGAAACCGAAGTCGCTGGGGAGACCCCGGCTTGTCTCAGGAGAAGAAATCTTCTGACAGTTGTGGATAGCTTTTAGAAGAGCAGGGGATGTTGGAAAATGCACTTCCTCTCCCGTGGCGTCCTGGCAACGAACTTCCAAATCGGTTGTTTTTTGCAGCCACTCAAAGGGGAAGGAGTCTGACGTATATGACCAGTACAGGTCAAAAAGATCCGCCATGAGCCGACCAAACTCCTGCGGGTTCTTGAACGGTACAAACTCAGGGGCTGCCATGATGAGATTTAAAAGGCTGATTGTCAGGTGTTAGGAGGGCAGAGTTCTTGACGCGTGGTTGACGCCTACCTACCTAACCTAGGTAGTGCCAGTGGGTCCTATAGCTGCCCTCGACCAATGAGGTTCTCATTCTCACTGCCGCGCGTAACACGTACATCCGCCCTTCCTCGACTAAAATTACTCATCACCCTTGAAAGGTTGCCTTTCCTCGGGTACCTAGGTAGGGTCCCATTAGGGGATCCATCAAGGTTGGCTGTGTGGTTAGCCGGTTTGACGGTTTAAGGAAATTGAGATCAAGATTAGGGCTCCAGATACCGCTAACTGCTGGTATATGAACTTTTACACGCGATACTTCTCTGGGTTAGGAACGCTGTGTTAAGTAAAGCAGCAGAGAGCAGCGACGACACGCCATCAATGGCCTTATCCCTCCTTCTACCTACACTTTCCTTTCCCTCGTCCTTCCTTCTAATTATTCCTCTTTGGTCATTCACGTGCTTATCTAGGGTCACTTTTGGAGTCCGTCCTGTTCTTTCCTCTTCCCTTGGCCTAGGAAACAGGTCGTCTACTTAGAATCTTCTATCTAAAGACACAGCCTACGAATTATTCTCGCAGAGATGGCGGGCACCAGACGGAAGGCTGCGCATGGCCTCGATAAGATTCCTTCCAGTGAAACGGAATGGCGCGCGGCTGTGGTGGAACATCGCTTGCAACAACGTACTCTCGGGCAATTGTGCTTGAATGGTTACTGCACCCTAATGAACCCTTGGGTTTTAAGTCTGCAGTACCGTGGGCTGTCTTACTAACTTTAAGCCCTAAATAGGCTGTTTCTCCGCATCGACAGTACCAACGGAAGCGTTTCTAACTGTCCGATGCATCTGGCCCAAGAAGAAAAAACCTGACGAAGCCTTGCCGTATATTCTCAACAACGGGTCCTTCTTCAGAAAAGAGCATGCGACTCACAACTACTGGATAAAACACTTCATGCTCCGGTGGACACGCCTCAACCGATGTTGATTGCGGCGCCGAAAGCAAAGCGATTCCATGACGCTTTCGAATCCTCATCGCGTGAAGGCGAAGACCCTGTGAGTCCGACCCCCAAGCGCCGGCGCCAAGATCTGGACACGTCAGATGTTGAGACGGCAGATATTAGATATCAGTCTTCTCCTCATCCCTTTACACCTGGTATTTCAGCACCATCGGTCACCGGCCCCGTAAATGAGGAGCCAGCCCGTCGAACTCCGACTGAGACCCTGGTGGCTGATTTTATGGTCACTCTTCTGGGCGGTATGGCATGCTGCGTGCAGCCTCTTAGCCCCAAGCCACTGTGCGTGGCAAATTCATACGAGACTACTTTCCAATTTGGCCCGGTTAATAGTACAAGTCAGACGCAAGGGCCATATCCTATTCAATACCGAGCTCGGATTGATGGAAGCATTCCGTTCAGTCTATCCCAAAGCGGAACGCCTCGTGAAGCCGTGATATTCGAGGCTAAGCGCGCACCTCGTGGCGAGGGTAAAAATGTCGATGTGTTGGCCCAACAATCGATGGAACATGTTGCCTATATATGGCAACGCCATATGAAAGATGAGATGGTAGTTCCCCCTTTCTTTCTCTTCCCTTGTTCCGTCGCCATTTCCCTTTACAAGGATCACTGTCTAACAGCGTCAAACTGATTATCCCCTTTATACAGCCGAGGAGAGATACGCATTATCATACCTTCATGATAGCGCAGGATCACCTGTCTTTTCACATCAGCATCGGGACCTACGACAACAAATACCTCGACTACATTTTTGGCCCGGATAACACTCCAATTATTCCAGCAAGAGGAGCACCATTTCTTCGGATCCAAGAATTCGGGCCCTTTCCGGTTGACGAACAGGATAACCTTAACTTGTTACTTGAGATAACACTAGACCTCATAATCTGGCAGCTTGGAGAAACGCAGGCTGGGTCTTTGATCAGGGAAGCTTTGGAGGTATATTAAACCGTTTGTATATGCACCCCTGAGGCGGTGAATTTCGTTTCCTTTGTCTTGGTGGAGAAGTACTTCTAGCTAGGTATCAACTATAATCAGAGCTGGAAAGTCATGTGCCTCTGCTATCTCTTGAGATAAGTCTCGAAAGAACAAGTATATACAACGTGTAAAAATAGGGTTCCTTTGAACTTACTGGACCAAAAGGGCCAAAGGCTCTAGTCGGTTCTTAATAGTTTGTTAAGGGCCCTGGTATCTTCTCAACAGGTTCTTAAGACTCCCAATCATTCTTAAGTAGCTGCTGCGTGGAGAATGTGGCAGAGATAAAACATAGCTGCCTTACCAACTAACTAGTTAACTACCCCGGCTCTGGCCTGTGGTGAGTCAGCGCAGAGATTTCTGAAAATAGCAACATGGGCCACATGAAAATTAACGAAGATCTCTTTAGAGGCTGCAAGGAGGAGTTGGTTCTCCAGACATCTACACTTCTTTACAACCATCCAGTCTTTGGCGGTTCCCTCTACATATCTTCATGGATCAAATAACAAAACACAAACTTGATCAAACAGCAGAGGCGCTAATAGCCTCAATTGACCCTTGCCCTCATCCTTCCGCCCAGATAAAAGCCCTTGTCAGATGTTTTCAGACTGGAAAAAGGGAAGCTACAATGTCTGCTTTCCAGCGATTTTCAACCAAGATCCAGAGGGCATGGAGGGAGAGAAGTGGATGGTGAGGATTCCACTGCTTCCACAGTTGGTGTTTCCAGAAGAGAAAATGCATGGTGAGATTGCAACCATGAAGTAAGCCCCTCAGTCGGAATTTGAGAGACTTATAGGAGTAACATAAGTAGGTACTGTAGCGGGGATCAGGTGACCTACAGCTTGTACATAAAAACATGTAGATAGCTCAGGCTTGGAGAGCGTCATGGATCATCCATCCAACAACAGGATTGCAAAGAGACTTCATTAATGTATGTATGTGTTGTGGAATTAGGGAAGTCTACACCTACATGCAGGGTATACAAGGGTATTAGGATATTGTTCTTCTTTCTTTCTCATTCTAGTGCTGTGTTGTTCATTTCTTCTTTCTCTCCTCCACCCTATATCGATCCGCCTGTTCTGACCAGGCTCGAGTTGTTTCCCCTGTTCAGTACATTGCTGAGAAGACAACCATTACTAATCCCTTGTCTCTATGGGTGCTCAATAAAGAGTAATAATATCCTTGGTCTCCCATTGATGCTTGTGGAGTATATTGAGGGGAGCACCCTCTTTGACACAGTCATTCAAAGATCTTGAGCATGACAAGAGAGAACATTTGTATGCTCAGTTGGGTGAAGTTTATATCCAGCTTTACAAAAATAATTTCCTTGAATTAGAGCTCCTACCCGTGACAAGAATGACAAGGACTGGCATCAACAGTTGTCCATGACTTCTTAATAACAAAATTGATATTCAATGACTTCTACCACAGCTGTGATTCATCATTCAGTACTTGGTGAGGATGATGCCCAGTGGTATCTCTATAGTATCTTCACATCCCAAGGTATCTTAATAGAATGGATAAATCCAAACTACAACTGTGGTCCTTTCATCTTCATGCAGTAGCCTCCGCCCACCTAATATTGTTGTCGATGATGACTTCAACCTTGTGTCAATCCCAGATTGGGAGTGGAGCCACACAGTCCCTGCTCAGCTATAAAGCCCTTCGCTCGCCTTCCTGAACCGATTCTTTCCTCAAACTATTGCCGTATCTCTACAACATGACGTCCAGCTGTCTCGTAGATTCGGTATTTCGAAGGAACTGAATCGACACCGGACTATCTGCATCCTATCTGGCAATTCTTAAAGAACGCCTTGACATAACCTTCAAAGCTTTAGAAAGGCTGAGGCCAGCAAAACGCCTTGCCCAAAGGAGCAATACAAGTTGCAATATAGAGAAAGGAAATCCCAGAAGGCGCATCAAGAGATAATTGAAGACTATCTTAAAGCTTACATCCCATTCATATTTGCAGTTCTTCCAGGCACCTGTGAGAATCTTCACCTGGGAGAAATTCACCCGAAACCTGACTTGAAGGTCACAATCAATCTCAAAAGTGAGGTTAAAGAAATTCCACATCATACCACCAGGCAAAGAGGATCTGATTAAAACCTACTATACCTACTGTTGATCAGGTCGCTCTTCGTTCAAGGTCTGATTAATTTTGTGTGAACAATCTCCAGCCAGCTAGCTGGAAGAGGCTGGATGTGAAAACCAATTACCAGCACAGCAACAAACAATCATTAGACTTATCAGGTATATACAGGAAGTAAACTGCCAAAGACTTTAAACAATAGAATGCATCACCATGAAGCTTCTGAGACAGAATTACCAAGATACAATTATTTTACTGGAATTTTGCATTGAAAGGGATGATGAAGATCTATTCAAAGGCATTTTCCCAAAGGCTCCATTTCCATCAGCGTTTGAAAAAAGCACTTCCACCTGTCTCTAGAGCCTGTGCGCAAGAAAATTCAGTGGTTACGGCGGAGTGTCTAGGGAACTTTGTCTCTAAATGTGTTGGTAAGCTGATAGATTCACACAACTATGTTCACTTCCCTACTTGCAAAACCGAAGAAAGCATAGTGTATATTTTTCAAAAGGCATCTGGTTCAGCTATTACTCTAATACTTGGTTCTCATATTAGCAATGCAATTGACAAAAGTCAATTGTGGGAATGAGAGAAAGAAGAATCATCCCACCACATAGACTGTGTCTCCATGTAGGTACATCGTCAACAGCCTTACTATGGTATAATCCACTTATGCGTCGGCTCTGTCGCCAGTACATGGATAGCAGTATACAACAAGATGCACTAGAGTCTCACTGACCTATCAGCCTGATCCATATGCCTCGCACAGCTCAATCCACAGCTAGACGTATGAGAACGGACCTCCTTAAAGCTTTGAGAGAACCCCGTCTGGCTGCAGCAAGGACAAGTGCGACCTGTTGATCTCCTTGACAGTTTTGCATCTGATGTCGTTAGTAAAAGAGGCGAAATTATACCGGCATATACAACAATAACCTACCCGGCTAAAGCCATGGCCGATTTGAATTCATCATGAAGAAGATCAATTGCCAGTTTGACGCCGTCGACTCCGTTGTACTGCAGTAGTGTAAGTTCGAGTTCTCTTCGAAGATGATTACAAGATTTCCAACAGCTAGCAACTTCTTGATGCTTATTTCGATGCTGGACGAAGAAAGCTTACCGCTAGACCCCAAATCGGTACGCGGCCAGCAAAACAGAAGTCTGCACCAAGCGCCAAAGCCTTGAAGATGTCTGTTCCTCTGCGAATGCCGCCGTCGATCGCGATCTTGATCCTGCCTTTGGCAATAGGGGCGCATTCCCTGAGCGCATCAAGGGTTGCAGGCACACTATCCAGCTGTCTCCCGCCGTGGTTGGAGATGACAACGCCATCGACACCGCAAGAGATCGCTAATTCAACATCTTCTGCTGTGTAGATGCCTTTCAACCACAACTCTAGGTTTGTGTGTGCTCGCATCCAGGCAACAGTTTCAGCGAATCCCATGGAAGTATCTGTAAGCAGAGGCTGTGAGAAGCAAGGTCAAGAGATAGTTGATACTTGGGAAGGAAATGGCCTTTACCATATGCCAAATCTCCCGTCTTGCCTTCTAGGAGGTCCATGTCAGTGTCTGGGGCGATGTTGATATACCGAACTCCCTTCGGGAGAGTGAACGAGTTTCGAAATTCGTTCAATCGGCGCCCCAGGACTGGGGCGTCCACCGTTAGGAAAACAGCGCTGTACCCGCTTTCTACAAGATTATTAGCGATAGATGCTACCAAAAAAAAGGACGAGATGTCTGCATATTTTCCCAAGAAAAAAGATGTAACTTACGTTCCGCACGTTTTAGAATCTGCTTAGAGATTGCTCGGTTCTTGAGGAGGCTGCATTGCATCACATACGGGTTTCCTTTGGACTGAGCGATCACATCCTCGATTGTACAACTAGCATACGCAGAGAGCGCCATACAGATCCCCGCAGAGGCCGCAGCTTTCGAGGTCCCGACTTCTCCTTCTGGGTGAGCAAGCTTGTGCGAGGCTGCAGGCGCGAATCCAAATGGAAACAGGACTTCCTTGCCAAAGATCTCTGTGGAAGTGTCGACGTTCGACACATTACGCAGCACGCGAGGACGGAGACGGTAGCGATTGAATGCATTTTCGTTATCCTGGACTCTAAACACGAATAGATGGGGTGAGCCAAGCCAGGCCCAATCAATACGTTATTATGCATCAGTTGGGCTGCGCATACGTGATCAAGTCCATGGCGCCTTCGTTGAAATACTCTTCATGATAGCAGTAAGCAGGACGGTTGCCTCAAATCAGGTATTCCGGGGCACATGTTTTACCTCTGTACTCCCGGGGAATTTTCTCGGACGCTTTCACTCTGAGATCGGCGATCGAGAAGATCTCGCTATCCAACATTCTCTCGCGGTTCGCCATCTTGACTGCGTTGGAGGATGTCCTGATCCGGAAGTGGGGTGGCTCCAACGTGGTGAACTGCTACTACGTAATTCTCGACTTAGGCGCTTCAAATCGCTAGAAGCTTGATGGATTCTACTATCGAAAAGGAGCAAGACTGCGGCAGTTGCACAGTTGCGGCCTACGCAGCGGACGTGGCGCTTTTAATGACTGTCTCATGGGAATGGCTCCACCAGCCTTTATCAGCGACCCTAGTTCGATGGACTTCGGATTCTCGATACTGCTGATGCTTTACTCGACCGTAGATAGAGCGGTGATATTGCGGGGCACGGATGACCCTCCGAGATCCTCCTTATCACGGAATGCGCTCTTCAAATACGAGAGTTCCGAGTCGCTGCTTGCTTTTCTTTAGTAATTGAGCGAATACTCTGAGGTTTGCTCTTGGGTATAGCGAGGCTAGATGTGCAATATGGATATTGCCAATTAGATACATCGCGACTTACAGGAACTATCAGATAACCGTCACCAGAGCCCCGCAAAAGGTCCTTCCATGCTGACGTGTCTTCAAACACTCACTCAACCTACCAGTTACATCACGGCTATTTCCGTTGTCGTACCCTGGAACAAGAATCTCAATCTGTCTCGGCAGTTTCTTGCGGTCTCCGAAGCCGGCCTGCACTTCTGGGTGGGTTTCGTTGTGAAGAACAGTCGGCGGCACTCTCCGGGGTACCCATCCCACCACCCTCAGAATTAAACTGACAGTTAACTTCGTACACTATGTGCAACTGGCATTCAATGGTTACTGTTGATGTATTTAGTCTTTCGCGGTACCAGAGCCAAGTGACTCATCAGACGGAAACTTAGATCCTGTGTGAAAGAGACTTAAGGTTCTTTGTAGTCCCTACAGGGGATGGTTGCACGCAGGATGTTCGGGTCGGACATGTAGATGGCGAAAGGGGGAGTTTTGGTACGAGATGAATCTCTTGTTGCCCACCCAAGACATGCAGCTTACAGCTGATCAGGAGGGAATAGAAGCTTCTGACTGCCAATTGCAACTGCTGCATGCTAAAACAGGATATAACAAGGATACGTATGACGAATGAATGTCAGCTTCGAGATCATCCCCGTCTCCCGAGCCCGGAGTTCAGACTGTTCTCCGAAGTCAGCATGGGTTCATGTCCGGCGTATATCAACCAGCGCCATTCAAACTACAACCCCCATATTTAGTATGCTAGTATTCCACGATTATAGTGAGTACTCTTTTATAGGAGAACAGAGACACCATGCCTAAATTCTATGAGTCGATCCCCTCCGACCTAGCCGACTGGGCCCTCCGCCAGTCGCTGTTCTTCGTGGCCTCGGCACCTTTAACGGGCCGCCACATCAACGTATCGCCGAAGGGCATGCTGGACTCATCGCTGGCGGTGCTGGGACCCAACGAGGCGGCCTACGTCGACATTACAGGCTCGGGCTGCGAGACGATCAGCCATGTCCGCGAGAACGGACGAGCGACGATCATGTTCTGCTCGTTCGACGCGATGCCGCGCATCATGCGATGGTTCTGTCGAGGCACCGTCGTGGGATGGCGCGAGGCCGAGTTCAGCCGCTTATTGGGCCGCGTGGGAGTGAACAAGGGGGTTGTCGGGGCGCGGGCCATTATTCGCTTGGATGTATTCAAGGTTCGTGGAATTTGTTCGTGGGAGCATTATATTTATGATCCTTCTCGGGCTTTTTCCCTTTTTGTTTTTTCTTTTTTTTTTTTTGCCTCTCGTCCTGTTTACTCGATTAACATGGGGATGGGGAATAGCGTGGTACACGGACTTCTCCAGACCCCCGGAAATCACCCCATCACCCCACAGCCCACAGATGCATCATGATAAGCAAGACAGACAGGGGTTGTTTGAGACAAGCCGCATCTAACTAATACTATGTATGACCCTGCAGTGCCAGACATCATGCGGATATGCAGTCCCCCTCCTCGCGCTGAAGGCGGATGAGAGCAGTGCGAGGTCCCAACCGGAGCCGTGCCTCAAAACGCGGAAGACGCTGCTACACTCGATGCAGGTCATGGCGAGGAAGAACAAGCTGCAGGCGTACCATGAGGAGTGGAACCAGCGGAGTCTGGACGGGCTGCCGGGTCTCGAGTCGGCGCAGCCGCACGAAAGTGGTCGGAGCAAGCTCATTCAGGTGGGTCGACGACTGGGGACTGCCCTCCGCCATCACCGGGGGATAATCGACATGACCATCTTGGGGCTGGCGGTTCTTGTGGGAGTGCTGCTCCGCGTGGGCTTCCTGTCGGTTGAGTTCCGGGTTGCCCTATCCTAGCCGTGCCTGAAACATCACTGGCTGCGCAGGGCATATTTCATGCTACTTACGAAGTTGCCATCGTATTGCAATGATGATGCTATCACCATCATTTCCAATAAGATCGGGCTACCGGCCGAGTTCTCGGTGTACGTGATCTCGGGCGATCTGCGTAATGGCTTGCCGACTAGATCCCGGCGCCCCAGCGGTATCATAGTCCCATGGAATCGGCAATTCTGGAGCATAATTAGTAGTATAAATTAATTTACGTGGCAAGCTGTTAATGCGGAACCACCAAGTTGCTCCAGGGCTGCAGGCTTTCCTTCTTTCCGCACATCACATGGGGGCCAGCGGTATCCACTTTCCACGGATTAGCGGGAATTGGCCCTGCGATCGTGGTCTTGGAACATTAGCCATTGCACTCGAGAGCCGCACATCTCCTCAGACGTTTGCGATTGTTGAGTTGCGGTTCCAATTTGTCAGCTCATAGAAACTGGAAGCCGGCGCGCTCAACGCGCAGGAGTTCACACGTTAGATGAGAGAAACGTGTAGATCTCTTCTGCATGCCGTCAGAGATAACTTGGTCAAGTAACTGCTGCTCAAGCCAAGCTGGTAGGTGAGCCTCCAGATCGGTCTCATCGGAAGCGAAACAAGTTCAAGAGCCGACAGTAGGTGGCAGTGGACGCGTCCAGTTCTCATAAGTTCTAATCGGCTCAGATGGCGTAGGGTAGGATATGCGTTGGGCCGACGATGGACAGATCCAATGCCTTCATCGGCGGAATGACATGTATGCGTTTGATCTGGTGTCTGTTACTGGCTCAAAGGAACCCACAGATGACTGCAGGGCTCCGTGGAGAGTGGTATCAATCTCAAAAAAAAAAAATTCCCCATCGTCCAGCAGTCCGCAAGATCATGAGTCGGTGTTCCTGCTTGTTGCAGAAACACATGTGCGGATAAAGGTGGGATTGGCAGGGAGTTGCTCCGTGCGCATGCGGATGCGCATGGGTTTCGGGTATGGGGCAGTTCTCGGTCGGCGCAAGACAATCCGATCCGCACCAGGCAACCTGGTTCAACTCGGGGTTCCGGCCTTGCAGCTGAATCAGTACTGCCACGATGGGTCTGGCATGTCAATGCATACAGCTTTACCTTACAAGCACAGTTGAATATGGGTCTGTTGCTGCAACAGTGGGCGAGTCGCCGGACTTGGACAGTCTGGGGGATGATGTCATCCACGCAGATGACGGGGTTGTGGGGGAAGAGGGGCACCAATCAGTCAGGCCAGGCCTCGGTTCCATTGACTTGTGGCGACACAAAATTACAACAGGGACGCAAGATGGCACTGGTGATCTGGAGCAGCGTGGATTCGGGCCCAGGGTGTGTTGCAGAGCTGTCCTGTTTCCGATTCAAGGTTCCTGGAAGCTGGGCAACCTTACCCAGTATCTAGATACTACCTAATCTACCTAGGTACCTATAGTAGTTAGGTACCTAGGTAGATAAGAATGCGGACCGACCGGATCACGCTGGACGACCGCGGTGCGTAATACCTTTAATTGCCCCGCACTACGCGGCACTCTGCCGATGGCCGCGCGCCTGCTGTATTGCCACGGCCACCGGGTCCCCGCACTGGAGCCCCACTTGCCCCGCGACTGTGGGCCAATCATGCCCCAATAATACCGCGTTACCAGGCGTTACGTCAAGTCCGTCCTCCTCGATTATATAAGCTGCGGAGCCGAGCTTGAGGTCATTTTCTCCGCAAGTATATTAAAGTCTTTGTCCTTCACTTCCTTCTTCGCTCTCAGTCTGTTTGTTATCCTCGCCAGCCTCTTCTCTTCGTGATACCCCTGCCGAGTTCGACTTTACTGTCTTTCAAATTCTTGTCTCATCACCTGTTTGTCCTCTTGATACCTCAGACCACAATGGCAGCTCTCCACACAACCATCACCACTCCCACAGTCAAGTACGAGCAGCCGCTCGGACTGTACGTACCTCTCCACCCGATGCTGTTCCCTCTAGGGAAGGATGCGAGTTGCAGTACTGATACATTCATTATCTCTACAGGTTTATCAACAATGAGTTTGTCAAGGGTGTAGAAGGAAAGACCTTCGAAACCATTAACCCCTCCACCGAGAAGCCGATCGTTGCTGTTCACGAAGGTACCGAGAAGGATGTCGATGTTGCTGTAGCTGCAGCTCGCAAGTCCTTTCAGACCTGGCGCAAAGTTGCACCTTCCGACCGAGGTCGGTTGCTTCTCAAGCTGGCCGATCTCTTCGAGCGTGATTCGGATATCCTGGCTGCCATCGAGTCTCTTGACAATGGCAAGCCCCTAGCCCTGTCGAAAGTCGACGTTGCTAACTCTGCCTCCTGCCTACGCTACTACGGTGGTTGGTCAGACAAGATCCACGGCCAGACCATCGACACCAACTCCGAGACATTCGTCTACACCCGCCACGAGCCCATTGGTGTCTGCGGTCAGATCATTCCATGGAACTTCCCCCTCATGATGTGGTCCTGGAAGGTTGGACCCGCCATTGCTACTGGCAATGTTGTCGTTATCAAGACTGCTGAGCAGACTCCCCTCTCTGCCTTGTATGCCAGTAAACTCGTCAAGGAGGCTGGCTTCCCCCCCGGCGTCATCAACATCATCAGTGGATTCGGTAGGGTGGCCGGTGCCGCAATTTCCCAGCACATGGACGTCGACAAGATCGCCTTCACAGGCTCTACCAATGTCGGCCGTACCATCCTTGAGGCGGCTGCTAAGAGCAACCTGAAGAAGGTCACCCTTGAACTGGGAGGGAAATCGCCTAACATTGTCTTTAATGATGCTGACATCGACAATGCCATCTCGTGGACCAACTTTGGCATTTTCTTCAACCACGGCCAGTGCTGCTGCGCTGGCTCCCGTATCCTGGTCCAGGAGGGCATCTACGACAAGTTCGTCGAGCGCTTCAAGGAGCGTGCCCTCGCGAACAAGGTTGGCGACCCATTCGCGGCCGACACCTTCCAGGGGCCTCAGGTCTCCCAACTGCAGTTCGACCGCATCATGGACTACATCAAGCACGGCAAGGAGCAAGGAGCTACTGTGGCTGTTGGCGGTGAACGCCACGGCAACACGGGCTACTTTATCCAGCCGACCGTGTTCACCGACGTGCACGAGGACATGAAGATCGTCCGTGAGGAGATCTTCGGACCTGTCGTCTCCATCCAGAAGTTCAAGGATGAGGAGGAAGCCATCAAGATCGGCAACGACAGCAACTACGGTCTGGCTGCTGCCGTCCACACCACCAACGTTAACACTGCCCTACGGGTGTCCAACGAGCTGCACGCAGGTACCGTCTGGATTAACAGCTACAACTTGATCTCCTACCAGGCACCGTTCGGTGGATTCAAGGAGTCGGGTATTGGTCGTGAACTGGGCTCGTACGCGCTGGAGAACTACACCCAGATCAAGGCTGTGCACTACCGTATTGGCGATGCTCTCTTTGGTTAATTTGCTGAATAGTCGAGATAAGGGAAAATGCGCTGGACGGTTATTCGCTACTTGTACTATTCTTCTTCCTTTTTGCTTCTTTTAAGCCATTTTTCATTTGTCTTCGTACTTTCATATTATGAGTCCCAAGCACGAATGAATGCACGAATTGAGCCTCTGAATAATCTACCAAGTTGTGATCACTACTCCATAGGTACCACACCTAGCAACCTGGGAAGTTCGCCACTGGGCTCGAGTCCGACCGACATAAGGCAGCTCTCTCGATTGAGCGGAAACTATCCCACGGAAAGAACCTGCAAGGTTGATAGACTCAGTTGACGTCTACCTCGGGAGCCGCAATCTACAGTGGCCTGACAGAAGGATCCACGTCCTAATACGTTAGTAATAGTGCTTCCTAATTAGGAATAAATGAAACTCTATCCTATTCTTATTCCAGAATTCTGGTAAGCAGCGTGTCGATGCCTAGATATTCACTGTCAGGGAACAGCTGGGCGGCCACCTGTGTTCCCGTACAAGGCCAAAAAACCAACACCATCTGCGTCAGCGCATAAGACCCAGACCCAGCATATGTAGCGCACTGAGGCCCAGTTGTTTCCTTACAAAGACGATAACATTGCCTATGTACCTAGGTAGTTAGTAACGCAGCTCAGCTCAGCCATTCAGGGAATGCCATACCCTTCGACCAGCGTGATGTCAGGCACTAAGAGACGGATCAGCTGGTAAGGATTGATTTTTAAAATAGAGTATGTGTGTCTGTAGGATTGCTACTGAAAATGACTCTCTTGACACTGTCTACAGTCCTACCTGCTCATCCTCAACTGTCGATAACAAGTCACTAAAGTAAAATGTCATAATTACCGATTGGTTCAGAGTATGAATTGCTGGAGACAGAGAGAGAGAGAAAAAGGACAAGAAAACAGCAATGGAAACAATCTGAAAAATCGTCAAACTTGACAGCATCACAACAGGAGATGTTCAATAGACTAGAAGCGATTTATAAACTAGGGCTGACCTCTACCCGCCTTGAAACTTGGCTGAGTGCTAAAGGGTCAACATAAGAGATATGAAATCAAGAAAGCATATCCTGGCCCTCCTATGGTCTAACTTTTCTCTTGCCGGCATAACCACTCCGATAGACTCTTCAGGAAGAGCTGCTCCTGTATGAGTTGGCAATGTTCTCAATAACATGCTTCCTCCTGTTGAGTGATTCTTCGCCGGCTGCTTGCATGCTGTTCTCCTCTGTGGGACCGGGAAATCTGAGCTCTGTGGGTTCGAAAGATTTTCCTCGTCTTTTGGCGGAGTCTTCCCCTTGTTGCTTGAGGGCATTGTAGCGAATGCTGGAATGTCCAACTTATGTGCTGTTTGGTCACGGGCAGCGTCCTTGGAATCTGACATGCTGGAGTGTGATTGTCACCCGGACCTGCGGTTAAGTGTGAGGATAGAACTTGTGAAGGCGAGGATATATATATACCTTCGAGAGTAGACAAGCCGCAAAATCAAATAGGACGTCCAATATAGAAGCCACTTGGAGACTTATCAATATGATTGATGAAGTAAGTTGTTTCGATGCTGCGAATTGCCTGCTAATAGGAAAAAGAAATTCGGTTTAAAAAATAGTAGGTATGCTGTTCGTATCCTACGTTGAGAAAAGACAGAGTCAAGAATGATCATTGTTTTATTTATACACCTGAAAATGGACATGACCGTCTCTCACGCGTGCCAGGAAAGAGCCGCAGTCATCGTTGAGGCTGGCATGAAAGGCTGCCAGCGAGCCTTGGGAGCCAGAAATAGAGCAGATGACCTCCGCCATGCTACCCCCTAACATGGTCGAGCGCCAAAAGCCAGGACCAATTGGCCCGGACAACCCCCGCGCCTGCTCGGGGAAAGCTATGTCCTAGTAGTCCATGCTCTTGGCGGATTTGCAGGCATGAAGGCCGTGCGAGCGCCTAACGGTTGGATAATATTTGTCGAAGTCTCCAACGGAGAACTCTTGCTTCCAGCATATACCCCTGCAGCTGACGTGGCGGAACTAAGACAGCGCATCGACTGTTGGCCAAACTAAGGGAAGACATAACAGTTTATTATAAACAGCCAGAAAATTAAAAATAGCCAGAGGGAAATCCACCACCTGCTAGGTCGCAAATTCCAGGAAGAAATTTCTCCTTTTTGGTCGAGTGGTCTAAGCTTCGTTGACAATGTCGTCGGGTGAGGAAGAGTCATGTGATAGCCCCCCAAATGCCCCTGTTCATTCCTTCCTCACTCTTCCAAAGTACATGGAAATGCTCTAACTCCTTACACATTATTCTGTATAGCTTACAACACAACTATGCACACCGAAATGTGCCCTGATGACATGGCCTGGGAACAGGCTGAAGAGACATCCGACAATTGGCTAGTTCAATTTCTTGAACTAGATATCTTGAGACCAATTGCAGACTTCATCCTTAAACACAACAGAGGCAACGCTACAGAGTTTTCCATCCTCAAGAAAGGCTCTTATAACATCTCCTTATGGTTAAAGTACCCAAATAGTGCCATTGTTATACGCTTTGTGCAACCGGGTGCTGTTTCTTTTCCTGAGGAGAAAGTTGTGAATGAGGTTGCTTTGATGCGATTTCTCACAGACCAGACATTGATACCTGTTCCTTTCATTCACTGCTCTGGTACAAAGAAGGAGAGCCCCCTTGAATTGAGCCCATTCATCATGATGGACTATATTGAACACAAAATGAAGATGTATGATGCTCTCAACACACCAGGATGTCCAAAAGAGGAACGTGGAATTCTGGACCCAAATATCAATGAAGATAGGCTTCGGATGCTGTATGGGCAACTAGCAGGTATTCTGCTTCAGCTTTACATGCCCTCTTTGCCTCAGATAGGATCTCTCAGTCAGATCGATGACTTCACCTGGGAAGTGGCGCGCCGGCCATTGTCAATGAATATGAATGAACTTGTTAGACTTGGGGATTTGCCACGATCAAAACTTCCTAATACAACATTCAGCACAACCTCTTCCTATTTCAAAGTCCTTGCAGACCTCAATATTGAACATCTGGCACACCAAAGGAATGATGCTGTGGAGTCTGCAGATGACTGTCGGCGAAAGTTTGTGGCACGATGGCTTTTCCGTAAGCTTGCCAGGGACAAGAAACTCACCAATCCATCCCTTGATAAAGGGCCTTTCAAAATCTGGTGTGATGATTTACGGCCAGCTAATGTACTACTCAATGAGAGTATGCAAATTGCTGGTGTGGTAGACTGGGAGTTCACATATGCAGCACCTGCTGAATTTTCTTATGCACCGCCTTGGTGGCTGCTTATTGAGAAGCCTGAGTTCTGGCCAAAGGGCATTGAAGACTGGACAAGAGTGTTTGATTATCGTTTGAAGACATTCCTTACAGCGATGAAGGATTGCGAAGACACAGCAATCCAGCAGGGCCGATTGAAAGAGGACCAGCGGCTCTCCAGTCCCATGCAACAAAGCTGGGAAACAGGAGATTTCTGGATCATATATGCGGTATTGCACAGCTTTGCCTTTGATACAATCTACTGGCAGAAAATTGACCCACGGTTTTTTGGGCATACTGAGAGTCCCGAGGAAGCATGGAAGGAGAGGCTCAAGCTGCTGGACGAGCAGGGAAAAGATGAGATGGAACAACTAGTGCGTCGGAAGCTGGAGGAGATGAAAAGCAGGATTTTGGCATGGGATCCGGATGAGTATACCCTAGCTTTTCGTCAGCAATTGAAGAGGCGGAGAGAGAAAGCAGATGAAGAAAAAGTGAAAACGGATGAAGCCCATAAGATTGAGAACAATGGGGCGAAGAATTTGCCTGGCTAGGGCGTTTTCTTTAAGAACAAACTACCACTACAGTATATGTGCCGGGGAGCTCTGTTTTGCTTCTTTCTATTGTTTATGTACTACCTTGAATATCGCACTGCCGATTCTTGTCCATTTTAGGATGCTTTCTCTTCTTCCTCTAGATGGCTTCCAACTTCAATCGCCAGCAGCTGACCTTGGTGAGGTAGAATGTAGACATTTCCACTTAGAGCAGTACAATCTTGCACTATCTGGTGTTGAATAAAACAGCGGTCGCTTGCTTGTCTAAGAGTCTTTCTCAAAATCAATCATAACAGTGCGGCATGTGAAGAGAAATAGCAAAAAGGGAGCCTCAAGAAACTCCCAGCTGATGCTGCACCCTATAAAGCAAGCAACTACTGGCCACGCATATTGACATTGGCACTAAAGCAGACTATTAAGGCATGTGAGACTGTTCTTAGAGTAATGAGATCGTCAGACCACATAATTAAAACTTGCAATCTATGTTCAGGGAATTTATATCATAGATACTGCATAATCAGGCGCCTCAACTTAGATGATAGCAAGAGTGTATCTGTACTGACACTCACTATATCCATCATAATATGACTTGTTCATTTAGTACCAGACCTCGCTTCCGTCCGCGGTCATGTATGGCAGATTGATCTGTTTGTAGGATGCCACCGTCTTTATGATTTGATCCCATGCTCTCTTTACCCTTCTCACGCTGCAGAGCAAGGCCAAGGTTACTCTTTTTTTTTCCTTCCAGGCATTGCGCGTTCCTATGAGTCTGTGGCTGACCAAGGGGCCTCTCAGAATGTAGTGTCTGAATCGGGAATGAAAACGCCTACTAACACACCGCATAAAGGAGATTTTCACTGGGTTCAGACATGGACTTGATGGAGCTGAGAGAGGACTGAGGACTACATTGGTAGTTGCGATGAGAATTTTCTCAAAGAAACGCCTTGGAAGAAAACAGCGTTTCATTCAGAAGTACAGACTACAAACCCGAAGAAGAAACTGTCTCTATTATGATCAGCTGTGAAGGCAGATCCAATGACATCTGAATGGAGAGCGGCTTTCTCATCAACATAGTAAAAGGAAATCCCAGAAAGATATATCAAGAGATAGTTGAACACTATCCTAAAGTCTACATCCCATTCATGTCGGCGGTTCCACCAGATACCTGTGACAGATGTGCCAGCCCATGCTGTGCATTCATAGCTCGCAGTGCGCGGTTATGATTGATATTGAGGATGCTTCTTGGTCTAAGGAGTAGCTAATCCTCCATTCAATATTAGGAAATGTTATAAAAAGGTCTCGCTTCTATAAACGGAGATATTTATATGACGCCGCGGTCCTATCAAAGGCAGCTTCTTTTTAGGTTTAAGCTTGCATATCGACGATGTTTCAATGACAGTCATCATTAATTAAAAAAAAAAATACAATTAGAGAATGGCCTCTACTGCTGCAGGCATTCACGAAGGTATTCTGGTTGATACATTCCAGTACATCATGCATTTCTGAAGCCAATCCCCGTGGGTCACTAGAGCAGGGGTTATGGCAAGGAACAATCTGGTAACCTACTAACTAGGGGAGCCTTATGCGCTCACTCCAAATGATGTATAGCATGTCAGAGTATAGTCAGACCCAAGGAGAAATATGGCTAACATATATGGCTTCAACGCAGCACTCTTCATAGCGATGCCAACCCCAGCTCAGCTTGCCCAACACTTAGTAATACGATGCACTCAGGATTATGGAACAAGGCTTCAGACTTGCATTTAGGGTAGGTTGGCGCCGATTTTGCAGGTTTCTCGTGACACTCTAGATCCTCCTATACTGTAGGTACTCTAGCTAACTGTTCCACCATCCAAAAATAAACTAGTTGTCGCAACCTGATCCTCTATCATCCGGGTTTCAGACATGACCAAAACACCCTAAGGTTACCTAGGCATCAGCTCGCTTACGTGCTAAATAAGTAAGCCCTCTCATTCCATATGATAGGATAGGTGGCTATAGATCATCCTGAATCTAGCCAACGTAAGACAATAAGCCATGTGAGAGATCTAATGTGCTCTCTCCAAAGACACTGTGCCATTTACCATTCACTTAATGGTGGTTACCCGTCCTGAGCCTTGTCAGCGCTGTAAAACCCCTTCCAGTGGTGCAAATTCCCTGGCTTGACCACCACAGCTCCTAGTCAAAGAGCATCGGAGCATCTTTACAAAGACAACTTCGCAGATAAGTCCTTCTGAAATTGAGCAGAATTTCGAAATTAATTCGCAAATTTAGTTGGCTATCCTCCATGGCCGTCGCGACTACTTCTCAAGTCACAGAGACGACAGTGGTCTTGTCATTACTGTTAGCCGTCGTTGGAGCTATCCGACGCCTCTACTTCCACCCTTTGGCGCACATTCCTGGACCAAAGCTGGCAGCTCTAACCTGGTGGTACGAGTTTATTCCAGATTCAGGAGCTTCATAAGCAATATGGTAGGTCGTGGATGCTACCCGTCAGCAGTTGGATCACTCGAGTATAGCAGAGTTTAGCTGAACACGGAGTGTCTCCTCAGGTCCAATTATTCGCGTCACTCCAGACGAAGTACACGTCAATGATATCGGCTTCCTTGACAGCGTATATGCGCCATCAATGAACCGCAGAGACAAGTACGAGTACCAATTGAGGACCTTGCGAGTTCCGGGCGGCGTAGGCACGACAGCCAGTTATGATGTCCATAAAAAAAGTCGTGAGGCTCTTAGTCCTTTTTTCAGCAAGCGAAATGTGCTATATCTGGAACCAGTAATCGCCGGAAAGGTGGAACAATTGTGTCAGTTGATCGCAAAACATGCGGCTGAAAGGACCCCAGTCAATCTTTCAGATGTTTTCTTCGCGTTTTCTAACGAGTACGGATTTGACAAGCCCATAACGGTGAGACGGTGCTAATATCATATAGTGTTGTCACGAACTTCCTCTTCGCCCAACAGGCCGACAATCTCGGAGATGAGGCAAAAACCGCTACACTGCGCCACAATAGCAATGAGCTTCTGCTAGGAATTCACCTTAATAAGCATTTCCCATGGATTCCAGACTTCCTTGAGTCTCTTCCGCTATCTATAAGCAAGCCAATGATGCCTCCCGGGCTGGTCGACATGCTGGACCTATTCGAGGCGAGTCCCGACCTGACTACCGAGCAATGAACGTCACTTCTGACAGCGATCTAGAAAGTCCGTACCGAATTGCTCGCTATCATGAAGGCCAAGTTATCGGGAATAGCCAGTCAGAACCCTGTGGGTCCAACAGGGAAGGAGTTGGTTTACGACTCCGCCCTTGATAGCTCTATCCTACCGCCACCAGAAAAGTCATTAAGCCGTCTTGAGCAGGAGGGCGCACTTCTTGTCCTCGCTGGAACGGAATCGCCTGCTAAATCCCTTCTTATCCTCTTTTACCACCTTCTAACAAACCCCTCGATCCTCAGCAAGCTTCGCAACGAACTCAGCACAGTCCCGGGATCTTCCTCTTGGACCCAGCTCGCGCAACTCCCGTACCTCTCAGCAGTAATCGAGGAAGCTCATCGCCTCTCGTTCGGTGTTACGGCACGATTGGCTCGCATTGCATATGAACCCCTCACCTACACCCCTTCCTCTTATGTCGCCGCCCCATCCAGCACCCCTAAATCCTATACGCTACCTCCCGGGACACCCGTCAGTATCACAACACTCAGCGCAGGCACCAACGGAACCGTCTTCCCAGATCCCTTCACCTTTGATCCGGAGCGATGGCTTGGCGATGAGGGCCGCGAGCGCAGTAAATTTCAGTTAGCCTTCAACAAAGGCGGACGCAAATGCTTGGGTATCGAGCTGGCAGGAGCAGAGTTATATCTCGCGACAGCTGCACTGGTCAGACGGTTTGACATGACGTTATGGCAAACTGACGAGACTGACGCGGGATTCTATCATGATTATCATGTTGCAACGCCAAAACTAGGTTCGAAGGGAGTGAGGGTTAAGGCAACGGCTTTCAAGGATCTTGAAGATATATCTTAATACGATCACATAACCATTCATGTAGATGAGCAAGATGGCTTCAAGGCTTTGTGATGATGATAATATTGTCACATCCTGGGATACTTTGTGCCTGTCCGGTTGGTTCTTACCTGGATATGTTGGACACAGTGCAGTTATATTACCTCTAGTTATGATACCAGATATCCACTAACGTATGTGAGAACCAAGGCCAAGTGAGTAGATATACTTAAATGGTGTATCATTCTGACGGATAGAAGTTTTGTTTTAAGAGTAATAAGTAATAATTGTTAAGACTGTTATTGACTGCAAGGAACATGACTTGATTTTTCATTGCATATAACTTAAAGACATTATATAGGGATTACAGTTACAATATATGCTGACCCCAACCTTCAACTCCGTCTCCATGAAGTGATAATAAATAAAACACGCCGTATAAAGACGGTCCACAATAATTGCAAGCCACAGATAGCAAAGATGGGCAAGACTCCAGCGTTCATGCATCAAGCTCCCTTCTCTCCGTCATCTGCGGCGCCTCCAACTCCGTCAGCACATTCCTCGGTGGCGCTGGCGGCGGTCCACCGGGAGCAGCCGGCGACGGCATCGTTGTCTGTCCATACGGTAAAAGTGGAGTCCCGGGCTGGTGGAAAGACGAGGTATCCCAACTGAAATGCCCCTGCCCCGCTTGTGGGCCCTGAGGAAACGTCGGACTAGACATGTATGAGGACAGATGCTCACCGGGCGGTAGCGTGCTGGGTACGTCGCTCTTGTGGTCTCCGTGACTGTTGAACAGGGCCCAGCGTGCTGTGCGCTGAGTCCGTCCGTCTTCTGAGGACATCCATTTCTTGTAGACTCCGTTTCGGCCCATGACGAAGAAAAGCGCTGCCAGGATTGCAATAAAAGCCACTGCTCCGACGACTATGCCGGCTATTGCGCCACCACTGAGGCTCGAGCCACCACCGCCGGAGTTGGGCGACGCTGATGATGTGGCCGAGGGCTGAGAACCTTCTGCAGGGGCCGACTGGCCTGGGACTAGCATGTATGGATATTGCAAAGCCTTGTCGTACTGCGCTTGGAAGGTTTGGGTTGTGTTCTGAGACTCATCAGGGGTGGGCTACTAGGGATGGGCTTGGTTGTTTACTTACCGGGTTGATTACTCCCACCATCCCATTCTTGAGGCATGAATCGATGGCCGTGCAGTAGTAGAAGGTTGGCTGTACACAATATGTTAGCAAGAGGATTTTGGATATAGACAAAGAGTACGGATATGAATGTACCTTGGTGTCGTTCACGAGGAGGGACCAGGTAGGTGGCTAGGTCAAATCAGCATTGCAGCTAACCCTACATTGCAGCCAGAACAGTTTGAGAAAAGCTCACTGGTCCAACCAACTGTCCATTCTGTTCATTGAAGCTGTTAAACGGGCCCGAATAGAAGAATCCCCCTGCAGCAGGTACACAGGGTGCCAGGAAATCGGCCTTGACAACGGAATGGTTTCGAGGGTAGAACTCAAAGAGGATGATGTCGCCAACATTGGCGCTGACGCTGGACGGATCAAACTGCTCAGGGTTTGTCGGCGCTCCGACTTTGACTGTATGTGTTGAAGCCGCAGCCGTCGATGTACCTGTCGCTGTTCCTGTTGTTATCGTTGTCTGTCCGACTGCCAGGGCGTCCGTGGCCAGGATGAGCCATGCTAGCAGACGAGAAAGCGACATTATTGGCTAGTTGGATGTGATGTATTGTGAAGCATTCCAGGTCCCAGGAACCAGTGTCGATCTGAAACTCGAGAAGTATGGAAGAATGAGAGAAGAAGAAGAAGAAGATGAAAAGAGAAAAAAAAAAGCACCGAGCGAGGACAAAGAGGGGGGGGGCTGCAGGCCTGAAAGCAACGTGAATGAAGATTCGCTTACCGTATAGAGTGTTGCAGTCTGTGGGCTCTCCTTTGTCATCGACAGGGTAACTCCCGAGGACGATCCATCGAATCAAGGAATACCACGAGGGCCCATGGACTGAAGATGCAGTGGCCCGGCAGGTCTTGCATTCCAGGCTGGAGAGTTCCAATAGCGTTGAAAGTGGCGGACTGACAGGCTGCATCGGCCGACGGACAGTTGGCGCTTGGCAGCTGCGATCATGACGGATCCAGGTTAGATGGGGAGAGGATTATCTCCTCTCTTAGCAGCTGAGACACCCAGACTTACACCCTCACTGGCTGGCTACTCATTACAAGCCGTGAGGCTGAGTTTGACCTTGTCAGGCCTCCCGCCAAGCCCTAGCCGACCAGTACCAACACCGGAATACTCCGCCTGTCAGCAGCCAGGTTCGGATTAGCGACCTTGCTGCGGACTGATGATGTGGATAAAGTGTAAGCATACAGCTCACCAGTGTTTCCTGTGGAAGGCCTAGATCTGGCTTATGTGGCACACTGGAGATTCGCTGCCTGGATAACCTCCTGTATATAGCAGACAAGGCGCTCAATCTACTGCTGAATATATTTTTTCCAGGTCCTGCTATGCCTTAGCCCATGTCTCCTTTGCTGTCTTCTTATTCCGGGGCAAACTAAGACACCATCACATATAAATCAATTATGGTGGTTACCTTCCTACTTTACTAGCGGGCAAATTTTTCCTAGTCCACACCTCCGTACCTGGGTAGTTCTCATTTCTCAGAAGCGAGCACGTTCTGGACCGCGTCGGCGACGTTATACGTAAATACGTTCCTCATACGGCGTCTCTCGAAGACGCTAGGAAAACAGCCTTAAAAGGAGGTCAGCTTGGGCGGAGACATTGCAGTTATGGCCGAGCTGGTCTTTGCTCACCAAGGATCCACAAGAAGCAATACATGAGGTACTCCTCGATGACGCCCATATCTCGCTTGTTATTCTGTCTTTGCTTCGCATCTTCCAGAATCGCTTTAACGTGAGGAAGACGAAGCTCCATGTACTGTTTCGCTGCTGTAGTGATCACAGATTTGTGGCTCGCATCGCTGACTGAATCCTCCTGATACGCTTTGCGTAGATAGTGGCTGAGAAAGAGGGCAAATGCTTCTATATCTTCTAGTGCCTGCGACGCGCCTTGGCCGGAGGTTGGGGGTAAAGCATGAGCAGCGTCACCTACGAGAACTACACCATTGCGTTCCCACGTCGGCAGTTCAGGTGAAGTCCATGTGGGATACAGGTTGCGCACTTCCAGCGACTGAAGGACCTTCTGGACCACTGGGTCCTTCCAGCTACCGTGGCGAGCCCGCAGTTGGGACGCGACAGATTCCATATCAAGTGTTTCAAGGTCAGGGCATTCGTCCGCAGAAAATGTGGACCACCATGCGAGATTGTCGCCTGGTTCGGAGATGTGTGATGGAGAATCTCGATGCGGTGCTGACTGCGCGCTCTCTGAAAAGAAGTACCCAAAGAACCCATTACCGCCGAAGATGAAGTTCATGGAGCCTTCTTCGACATCATCCTTCACCATATCTGTGGGGACAAAGCCACCGACGCCCACAAGACCTCTTTTCCACGTTAGCCATCGGAGCAGTCTTCCTGTCCGTTATGTAGAAAGAGCGTAGGCATACTCATAATGAGGTGCATAGAGGTCCTCACTGGCCTCGGGAAACAGAGCTTTTTTCACTAAGCCCTTCAAACCATCTGCACCGATGACCAAGTCCGCCTCGACCGACGCACTGCCGTCGACAAAGCTGACCACATTCCGGCCGTCAGGTTTCGCGATAACCTCCTTCACGCGCTTGGTTACAACGTCGCGATCTGGAACACGAACACGCAGGCACCGCCAGATCCAGTGTCTGCTGCACCCGAGCATATACATCCGGGCATCGTCAGAGCCAGTCGACTCAGGAGCTACCCGTGAGCGCAAAAGCAGTCGCCCATTCTTGTTCTTCATGTTGGATACCCGCACCATGTAGCCCCCCCCGACAACATCGTGTAGAAGATCTTCATCTAGTCGCTTTAAGACGTGGAGCCCATTAGGTCCAATGCCTAGGGCCCCACCGACGACGAGTGTAGACGAATGAGTCGCGCCTGCGACTTCTTCGCGTTGTTCGAAAGTCGTGTCTTTGTTTGTGTTGTGGGCTTCGTAGATGGTGATTTCGTGGGCTCCCTCTAGCGCTGGCGGGTTGGGAAGATGCTTTTTCAATTGTAGATAAGCGGCACACCCGGAGATGCCCGCGCCTATGATGACGATTTTCATGCTGAGCTGTTACACGCTTGCTTGGCACGGAAGTTGAACCTGGTCGGATTTGGCGTCGCAGATCATACCGGATATCTGTAACAACCACAGAGTAGTGCCCTTTTTATCGCCTGAATATGTGTCTACCATGTGCTTAACACAAGAGGAGCTTTAGTAAGAGAAACGAGTTGTGTGACTATATGAAGAAGATCCACCAAGAAGAACTGTGGTGGACCATAAGGTGGAGACTCCACTTGGCGTGCTCTCCGGGTGTGCCGAACATTTTTCCGCTCCGGAGCTGCCCCAGGGTTGAGCTATTTAGCATTTGTTACCTTGCTCAAGACCCCTGAAACCCTCGCCAGGACCTGTGTGTGGCTCATAAATTGAGCTCATTCACCCAGTTGGATGTCTAATGCACAAAAGCTAGTGCTCCCTTTACATCCGGACTCTTTTCCTGATGAGCTCCCATTATTTAAACCCCGTGAGACTGCAATACGAGTCCTTGGTCTCCTTGCGCTCTTTTGAAATATGCCACGCTCCCAAACCGTCATGATCACGGACAATGCCTCCGGAGAGAGCAAGTCGACGGCTGTCTTCGCAAATCGCGCGCCAAGCAAGCGCCGTCTCCTTAGGAAGGAAATCACATATTCTAGTGCTAAGGAGAAAGAAGTCAATATTCTCCGTCAACTGAGTTATCATGGCCAACAAACTTGCTTTTTCTCTCAACTTGACAGAAACCGTGACTGGATGAGAAGGGTTGTTGTCCATCATCTGGGCTTAGGATCAGCCGCCGAGTGTGAAGTAGCGGAAATTCGTGACTGGCTCCATGGCAGCTTCAATGTTTGCATTCCGATGACTCTTGATAGTGTGAAGCATGGAGGACGTCGCCTTCTACTTCGATTTCCCCTACCATATCGTGTTGGTGAAGCATTTCGGCCTGGAAATGGAGATGAGAAGATCCGGTGCGAGGCGGGAGCGTATGCATGGCTGCAAGAAAATTGTTCTGAAGTACCAGTCCCACATCTATATGGCTTCGCCTTGTCAACAGGCGAAATGGTACGTTCCTAGTCTAAGTTATCCTTTCTTAAGTGGTTGCGCTAACTCTTCTAAGTTCACGAGAATTGAGCACTTGCCGTTTCCAAGCCGATGGTTTCAATTCTTACGTCGTTTCTTTTTGAGAAGCCTTGGCCTTCCAGTACCTTCGAGTTATGTGCGCCATTCATGCAAAGGCCTAGAGTCTTCGTTGGGTGTGGTCGGCGCCGGGTACTTATTGATAGAGAATATTGAGAAGGCCCAGGGAACAATGCTCTCTGATACATGGCTTGAAAGAAAGCACCATGCTAACTTGCGAGCGAACCTTTTTCGCAGTCTCTCCCGGATCTTGCTGAGTATAACCCGGACACGCTTACCACGAATTGGATCCTTTATCATCAATAATGAAGGATTCTTATGTTTGAGCAACCGACCACTTTCAATAGAGGTCAACAGCCTTGAAAATGAAGAAATTCCGACTGACATACCACGCGAGTACACCTATTCTTCTGTGGAAGCTTATGTGGCAGACATGCTTCGAGTTCACGATAGTCGCCTTAGGGGTCAACCAAACGCAGTGAATAATCTCTTTGACTGTGCCTATCAGATGTCTGCGCTGACAGCAATGCGAACTATAACACCCTTATTCTTATCCCGAGAATTTCATCGGGGGCCGTTTGTCTTCATGCTCACGGACTTGCACCCAAGTAATATCTTCGTTGATGATGATTGGAACATTACCTGTCTAGTCGATCTTGAATGGGCATGTTCTCGGCCAATAGAAATGGTTGAGCCTCCCTACTGGCTGACGGACAAGGGTGTCGATGAGATTGATACAAAGGACTTCGATATTCTTCGAAGAGAATTGATGGATATCTTGACAGAAGAAGAGGCAATGATTTTCAAGGGGGCTGCGAATACCAATAACATAGCCCCTCTTATATCAAGGGTCATGGAACATTCGTGGGTTGCTGGGACATTCTGGTTTACTCTGGCGCTTTCCAGTCCAACGGGCCTTTTCAGGATATTCTACGAGCATATATACCCCTTGCTATCCGACAGCCGTTCTCATATACATGAGGTCATGCCTTTCTTCTGGGGGAGAAACGTGGGCCAGTTCGTTGCAGATAAAATAGCCGACAAAGAGAAATATGATTGCGAGCTTGAGCTTGCTTTCAAGGGAAGTGCGGCTAGTAATGAACCAGCATCTGCAATCTTTTGATTTCCATCTGTTGTTTAATAATTCTTCCCAAATTTACTGGCCACTTTTCTTATGCTTCTCAAATGCTTCACCAAGTGCGTTCAAAGCGATCTCATCCTTGTTCTCTTCCCTTTTCCTCTGCGCAGCTTTTCCCGATGAAGTGAGTTGTTGGAGCGTCTTTAGATCTGCCTTTCCTGACGAACTGAGTTCTTGTAGCGTCTTTACGTCCGTAAATATTCCCATAGACGCTTGTTCGATTTTGGGCTTATCAGAATCATTTGCCGACATTGTCGAAACGCTGTTATGGGATTAATATCTTCACAATGGCCCAAGAGCACATGGATACACTGACCTGAAGAGCTGATCTTGATTTAAAATGGAGTAAAATCTTCTTGATCAGAAGTGTCTTGCAAGCAGATTGAAAAGTTAGAACATATTCACAAAGCACAGCTGGTTTTATATTCCTTTATGCAGTAGAAAGTCCATGTACCACGCATTAATTTGTGACACGTTAGCTTCGTGGCACGGCAACGAAGAGTGTAGAGGAGTGTAGAGGGATCGCAAAGACAGTCCTTCCAGCTCGTGATAGAGGGGTCTGTCGATCCCCGCCTGTCACCTTCCCAGGCAAGACTAGTCTATCTGCCACCGATACGTATTAAAGTCTCTTGGCACTGCCCGCTGGATCGGGGAAGCCATCGGATTTCAAGAAGGATCCAGCAGATTCCTAATGGACATCCACTAAACATTTATCTCTTAGGTCCGCACATGTATTGGGCCTTAGACAAAGTGCAGTGATATATCTCAAGTTCTGAAGCCGAGGCAGTCAATCAAGGTGATAGAAATTAATGTTGTCAAGTGGAACCATCGTCTATCGTCGCCCGTCGGCGGAGTTGTTTATCGCTTGTTGATAGTTGATAGTGGCACGGCGAAGAATGCCGACGTACGATTCGGAGCGATGGTCAAGTTGCCGATACACCGGGGTTCATATAAAGATAGCTTCGGCGATGGTTGAAAGACGTAGCTGCTGCATGGTCTGGGATACTACTACTACCATCATTCCAAGATGACGGCAGCAGTGACTGCTGAAGAATACGATGTTGTGGTGATAGGTGGGGGTCCAGTAGGCCTGCTGGTCGCGTACCAGTTGGCCCGATTCGGCGTCTCTGTGTGCGTCCTGGAAAAGGATGAAAAGGAAGTCCAAGATGCGTATGGAAGGGCGATCACCCTGTTCTCGAGGACTTCGGAACTCCTCGACCAACTCGATGTAATCGACCCGATTCTGCAGCAGGGATTCGCCTGCCGGATGAGCGTCACCTACAAAGATGGGGAGCAACAGTACTGTCCCTTCGTGCATCTGATTACAACATGTTGTGGCTCTCCGTTCAACCCTGACTGACATCGTCGCCATAGGATCCCCGGCCGTGTCTGGACATTCATGGAAAACATCAAAGACTCCGTGTACGACTTTGCCTTAGTTCTGCGACAACGGTATACGGAGGCCATCCTGCGAGACAAGATTGCATCCGCTGGCGCCTCCTATCATACTTCAGCAGAGTGTGTTAACTTCGAGATCGACGACTCACTACCATTAGACTCACACGGTGTGACGTCGTATTTCGTGAACCCTAAAACCGGCACAAGGCTGACTCTAAGCAGGTAAAACCTGGCATCCACCCCAACAAATCCCTACAAAGCAGCTGACGCGAAGTCCTCACTCTGAAAAGCAAGTATATCATCGGCGCAGACGGCGGCCGCAGCTTCGTGAGAAAAGCAGCCGGTATCCCCTTCGACGGGGACAGGACGGAGGATAAGTGGATTCGGATCGATGGCATTATCGAGACTTCCATGCCTATCACCCGTGCGTATGGGTGAGTTTTCGCAGTGAAAAAAAAAGGACCCATATCGAGAGCCTTTCTATAGACTTGACCGGGTTAGAATGGGCCGTGCGGCTGACGATACCATGTACAGCTCCATCGAAAGCAAAACTCATGGAAATGTTCTCTGGGCGCCGCTGGACCACGGCGCCTTGCGCATCGGCTATGCATATACGCAAGACATTGCGGCGAAATATCCGGAGGGCGTAACGGAAGAAGTGGCTGTAAAGGAAGCCATTGCAGCCCTGCATCCGTTCAAGGTTGAGTTCAAGGAGGTGCATTGGTGGACGGTGTATGTCTAATTTTTCTTCTTTCTTTCTCCAACCCGAAACGCAAGAAGAAGGAACATGACCCCTGATCTGTGTAACAGGTACTCTATCGGACAGCGCATGGCCAGGGACTTCTCATCCGGCAAGCGTGTATTCCTCTGCGGCGACGCAGCGCACACCCACAGCAGTGGGGCAGCGCAGGGTCTGAACACAGGCATTCATGACGCGGTGAATCTCTCCTGGAAGCTGGCTCTGCAGATTCTCGGTCTCTCCAAGGCAGAGGTTATTGAGACCTACAACTCAGAACGCAAGTCCGCAGTAACAAGACTGATCAATTACGACAAGGACATCTCTCTGCTCATGACGAACAAGTGGCCATCGTGGTATAAGGGCGACCCGTCCGCGGATCCAAACATCACCCTGGGCAAAATCTTAGAAGAATCCTCCTCGTTTAACACAGGCTTAGGCATCAGCTACTCATCGAATGCGCTCAACCAGCAGGCAGATCAAAGTCCCCCAAAGACGGCGGGAGTAGCATCAATATCTACATCTACTGCTGCCGCCGTCCCTGTCCCTGGTAGTCGCGCACCAGATACGGAGCTCATCGCTCCCTGCACAAATTTGAAGATCCGCCTGCACCGAACCACACGAAACGTCTGTAAATTCTTCGTGGTCCTGTTCGCAGGAAATGGGACACCACCGTTGCCCTCGCTGAAAGCCCTACGAGAATACCTGCAACATCATGCGCAACTTGCCTCCCACGGGGCGATAGAATGGATTACCATTCCTGCGGCACTGAACTGTTCGTCCTACGAGACACTTGGCATGGATCCCTTTGGACAGACGTATTATGATCCTTCTGGCTCGGCGCATGCGAGGTATGGGATTAGTTTGGAGACTGGTGGCGTGGTAATTTTGAGACCGGATGGGGTGGTTGGATTCCGGTGCGGGATTGAGGGAGAACAGGTTCGTGGGTATTTCTCCAGTGTGCTGGTTGGTGTTTGAGAATGTATGACCGGAAATCTATCCATAATTAGACTGTTTGTCGAGAACTCGATGAAGCAATGTCAATAACTTCAAGTTGAGCCCTAAAACGGCATGCTATTTTCATCCTGGCAGGAACACAGACATAGAAAGACAGGCAGGATGAAAAGACGGATATTCAACTGCAAAACCATCCTTCATAGTTATCATAAAACTAAATACAATGAAATCAGCCACTCTTCTGCTCCGCGAGCCACGTTCTCGCAATATCCTCATGTTTACAAAACTCAACACTATCCCCCCAACTCTTCAACCAAGCGACAACCCGTTCCGCCATGCCTATGATATGCGCCATGCCACTCACATCCGGGTGCATGAGGATTGGGAAAACAAAGTCCACGCTACCGCTGCTCTTCTCTGCGTCGCTGTTCTCCAAGAGCCACATGAACTTGTCCTTCCACATCTGTTCGACTACAGACGTACTGACGTACCCGTGGCTGTTGGCCAGGTGGGGGAAATACTGGAGAGGCATCATATCCTCATTATACCAGCCACATGGGATCTCGACGAGCGGGTGCTGACCCTCTGGAGGCGCATGCTGGGAAGCAGCCAGTGGCGTCGGATGCAGCCATGAGGACGCAGGCTTGGTGAAGTCAATAGGGCTGATCGGAGGATCGCTAGGTGTGAAGTATGGTTGCGAATCGTGGTGCATAAGGGACGTATCGTAGAGGAATTCATGTTTCCGGAGCAGGTCCACAGTCGTCTCGCGGATGGTGTACATGGGCGCACGGTAGCCGCGGGGCTTCTTCCCGCAGAGGGCCGTGGCGACCTTGATGCACTTTTCTAGAACGTCCTTTTCCTGCTCCGGTGTCATTTGATAGATGCCCTCGTGGGAGTAGCCGTGTAGTCCTATCTCGGCGCCGGACTCGACGATTTGTTGGACGGTAGAAGGGAAGGTCTCCATCGTGTGTCCCGGGACAAACCAGGTTACTTTGTCGGCGATGTCGAATTTCTTCAGCATTCCGAGGAGACGCAGGGCGCCGACCCGGCCGGCGAAGATGCCAGAACTGTAATCCGCCATGTTGTTGTCTGGGTGGCACCCAGTGCCGAGCCAGTGGGAGACGGCGTCGAAGTCGAAGGACAGCGCGATTTTGATTTGGCGACGACGGGGTGTCTCGACACTTTGTGGAACAGATGACACTACCACTGAGCTCGTCTTTGCAGGCGGAGGAGCCCCGACAATCTCGTATTCACAGTCTGTCGGCATGCCCGAATTGACCGGCGCCAGGTCCTGGGGGCAAGAGCTCATGACGACGATCAAATCCACGTGAGCCTGAAGGGCGACATGTTGGCCCTTCTCACTAACTGGCGGCTTGATATCGAGGCGCCCATGATGATCAATGGACACATTCATAAAAATATTGAACGGATCCGGGACCCAATCATCTGCGATATGGAACGAGGGGAAGTTGTCTTTCAACGCCTTGTGCATGTTGTCTGTGCAATTGTCATGGTAGCCCGCAAATCCCTGCATGCGATACCGTTCCGCATCGCAGGCAGACCAGGTGATATCGTGGATACCTGGAGTCGTGTCTTCGACTAGGGTCAACATGGGCTTGCGACGAGTGCTGACCAGCTGGTCGCCGGTTTTCAAGGAAACCTTCGTCAGGACGGTCCTCGTGTGGACCAGGGAGAGGTAGTCATTGGGATCGTTTGGGTTGAATGCCCAGAAATCAACGACTTGCTTGCCGTGGGTATTGATGATTTTGATGCTTTGGCCGGTGCGGAGTGAGACCGCAGCAGCTTTGCGAGCGGGGAGTATGGGCATTTTGGTGTTCTTCGACAGACCCTCAATATAAGGCTAGAGATAATGACTGGCAGACCGCTCGAGGAAAGCCCGAGGCAACTTATAAATGTCGACCTGGGTAAGCGTGTCCAGTGGAGCTCCTCATCTCATGGGACCGGTGGAGGGAGATAGCGTCGCCCGTCGGTCGCCCTTCCGGTGCAAAGGAAGCCTGATTAGAATCCATGCGCCGGATTATCTCATAATATTCCGTATTCTTCACGAACGGCCGCCAGTTTCGATTGATCTTTCGGACTGATAAGGACGTCAGATAGCGGGCGACGATGTATGGGAAAAGCATCGAGTTGCCCGTCGTCGGCCGTGCTTGGCCGCGGGCTGACAGATTCATGATGGCCGCGCAGCCGCCAAAAGTGGAGTACAGGACTTGGATTGCTAATTCTTGCAGCCTCGGTGGATTCATACACTCATTGCCTTCTGAAGGACTTGTAAATCGTTATTTCGCCGCTTACACGCCACTCTCCGACGATGAGCTCTCCAGGTTTAGAGTTAATAGGACTCGTTGATGCAGAACTTGCATTATATCTGTCAACGGAGAACAGGCATACGACGGGGGCGGTTGAGTAGCCTTGTGTTGAACTAGATCGCCGTATTCGGTCTCAGCATCTAGGATCGGATCCTCTGGTTTATGATTAGCAGGAATCGGAGATAGAATTTACATGCTGCATGGATTAATGATCTGTACCGTTAGCTGACGATATAACTGATTCTTCCCCTGATTTCTCCCTCAATTTCATAGTATACATACTCGAGAGGTCGGGACTAAGATCCAGGATGAATATATGAGGCCATATATTCACTGTCATGTATCTGGTTAATCCTAGCTCTTCATGCTCAATCTTACATTCACTCATTGTTACCCAAAATATAACTTGAGAATGATCTCCTTTTTTTCCAGTACACTTCTAACAACTAGATACATGTATTCAGTTGGCCATACACTTCCGATAGGTGCTACTTCAGATGGCAGAGGCATTGTGGCTTCAAGGTTCTTACAATGTCACAGCGTTACAGAAGTCGGGAGGACTTCCCCAGCCAGGTATGAGCCAACTGATTACCAAGTCTAACAGTATATAGGCACGAGGGAGCCCAGGAGGTAACAATAAACTACCAGGTATCCTTATATTTTTATTCATAGATGAGAGATCAAAGACGAAATTAAGCCACTCACAAGGCGAAATCAGAGGTAATGCTACGTATTTCAATAGTTATTCTAACCTTTGGGAGCTAGGCTACTATGCTATATCTCATTATGCCCTGAGCTCCTTCATGCCTACAATTTGTTAGACTTAGTGTTCAGTTGACTTGTACCTGTTGTGAACCCGGCCTGTGATGTAAGGAAAGTACATATCCTCTTGAACTGCATATGGAGAGCTCCCTGATAAGCCGTGTTATGTTATTCTTACGGCTAAGTATGTTCTACTCAGAGTCGTACCTGTTGGAAGGGAAGGCCAACTAAATATGTATACCCAGTTTTAGAGGCATTCTGGCGAAAAGACATGACTCCCAAATGGTACTTCAAGTAACAATGAGTGAATGTAAGATTGAGCATGAATTAAGGCCAACTGGATATATAGTAGTGAATGAGTGTCCTTATACATCTGTCTTTGATGTTAGGTATGTGCCCAGTTGTGAATATAAAGCACATATTCAAGTATATTAAGTTTGTATTTAGGAATAGTCTTAGTGTCCTCAACCCACTTTCATTCATTACTGCTGGATCTTGGAAACTTGTCAGATGTGCAAGATAATCAGGAACTGTTTGTAGTTGTTCAAGTCTGTTCCTACTCTCGCTGCATCCTATATGTTCCCAAACTACATGGGTCCCTACATATAAGTAGCCATTATGTCTGATGGTATATAATTGAAATTCGCAATAGCAACGAAGACAAACTGAGCTTCCTCCAAACCTAGCAGCAAACCAGCTGGAGCTTTTCCCAGCCAGCACTGACTCTCTAAAAAAATGAGATCAAATCAAATAAAAAAAAGAATACTAACAAAGAAACCAAACAGGAATTAATGAAATGAACTCTCCTTCGACCTTCCTGCATCAAAGTCCTGCAGCAGTTTCAATGCATTTTTCTTAAACTCCTCATCCTGAGATGCAAAGGCTAGATCCAGGGCTGTACTGCCACTTCTATTTTTTATATGCACATTCGCGCCATTCTGCAAAAGGATTTTGACAGTTTGTATCTCATGTGACAATATTGCAAGATGCAATGCAGTGCATCCTTCTGTTTCATCATCTGACACTGCACTGTTGATAGACTCACTGTTGATAGACTCACTGTTGATAGACTCACTGTTGATAGACTCACTGTTGATAGACTCACTGTTGATAGACTCACTGTTGATAGACTCACTGTTGATAGACTCACTGCTGACAGACTCACTGCTGACCAGGTTGAGATCACCGTCAACATAAATTTTATCAGTGCTGATACTGTCACTTGTACCCTCAAGAATACTTCGGTGGGGGTGTGTGAGCTTCTCATCAGACAGCCTGCTTTGTATGCTGAGTTCTGTTTTGAAAGTGAGACAGTGTATACCAACTTTAACCACACTTGTTACTCACGGTTCATTTTGCCATTCCTGAAGCCATTGCCTGCATGTTGGTCTCTTTCTTCATCTTGCATGCCTTTGTTGCCTTCACCTTCAATTTGCATGTTTATGTCAATGCTTTTGTCCCTGATGAGAATCTCAACAGCCTCAAAAATTCCCTCCTGCACAGCACAATGGAGTGCAGTGCGGCCTCGCTTCATGTTCCAACCACCATTTGATCTGTAATTGGCGTTCACACCGTGATCAAGCAGCAGTTGAAGGATGGTGGCCATGTCCTTGTCCACATCCCAATGGAAAAGACATGCCATCAGCAAGCTTTCGTCATGTGCCATGATACTTACTGATGCTCCCTTCCGAAGAAGGTAATCGCAGATTTCGACATCACATGCCATTATCGCCATGAAGAGAGGTGAACCACAGATATCCTTGACTTCGATTTCGTCACCTAGTACATCCACGATTGGCACGAAGGGTGGATCCCATGCGTCGGCATTGACATCTGCGTTATGTTCAACGAGAAGCACTGTTGCTTCTTTTGATAGAGAAGCTGCGCGTTGTACCGGGCTTGCCCCATGTCCGTCGCATTCATTGGGGTCTTCGCCTCGGTTCAGAAAGGCACGAAGGACATTGATTAAGCCCAAATGCACCGTTACATTGAGACTGGTCGTTTTTTTAGGTAGACGCCAATTTCCATGCCGATATATCGTAAACCATGTCTGGGATAAGGGGTCACGAACATCGCAAAGCCGCATTATTCGTGTTAACCACTCTTGTTGAGAGTCAAGCTCCACTGACTTGCAATGTTCGGCCCAATTCCTCGCAGCATATCTTAAGAACGGATGACTATCAGTGTACCTGTCAAGGACCTCTCGCGCCTGAGAAGTTGCTGCCTTATCATCTTTATTCTGATGATCCTCGCTATCGCTGTCGGACAAACGATATTCATTGCATTCATCAGACGGAAGATCGTCAATCTTAAGGGGATGACTGGAAAAGCATGGAAAAGAAAGAAGAACGATAGAGACCTTTGCCAAGAGGGCTTCGGATTCTTCGGCTGGAAAAGAATGCCTCCATTCGCGACTTTCGGTATTATCACTTTGGATCAGATACTCTTTAGCCGTGTGGTGAATGAGCAAAACGAAGCCATTCTGGTCTACCACCACGAATCCCCTGCAAATATTGCGCATTCTCTGTTTGAAAGCAGAAAGGCTTTCCAATTGGATTTCGTCATAGGAGGAATACTCTGAGCAACCGGAATACTCTAAGTCACCAGCAAGTGCTGTAGCCACTTGCATATCTTTCAAACTCAAAGGCTCTTTGGCAGCGAGAATGATGTGCAAGAGGTCCCGTACCAGCTTCTTGCTGCTAGATCCCTTGAGTATCAAGTCATAAGTTTCCATTACAGTTTCTGGCAACCCTGAAATGAGCCTTTCAAGCTCCCTTGGGTTTCCTGGAAGTTCGGTAGATCTGATCTCCTCCACAATCAGACTTAACCACAGGTACGTCTTTTCTTTGGTTCGGAGTAGTCTCTTAAGGAGATAATTTGTCGTATGCGGGTGGAATTCTTTTTCGACCGCAATGTCCTGCACCTTGGTTCGTATCACCTGATCTATCTCTTTTTCGATAGTCCTTGATTCTTCCTCTCCAGAAAGATGAATCGTAGGAGCCTCTTTCATAAGACGGTGAAGATGAAATTGGATCTCACCATATGGGCGGCTGGTTACAAAAAACTTGAGCTTTGGAGGATGATTCCCCTGGGTACTTCGTGATCGGCGGTAAAAGGTGGTGACCCTTTCCATAATCTGTCCGCGATGATCACATTCATCTAGGGCATCCAATATGCACACAATTTGGCTCACAATAGGGTCAGTGGCTGCGTCTTCAAGGATATCGAACATTTTATCCAAAAGCTTTGGAAGTTCGTCCCCGTCATCTCGATAAGCATCCATGGCGTACTGCACAAGTGATGGGATGGCGCAGAATAGTTGGTGAAGGATTGCGGCCATAGCACTCAAACCACTCCTCTGGTATGCAGATATATCCTTGAAGAAAAAGTAGCAGATTGCCGTTTGCGGGTCCACCGGGGGTGTCAGTTCCTCTTCGATCAAAGCCTTTGCCAAAACCGATTTCCCTGATCCTGGTTCTGCTGAAACCCAGAGTAGTTCAGGTCCTTCACTATTACACCAATGCAAGTACTTCTTGCTTTCTAATACCCATTTGCAAGTGTTGGGGATTCTGGTGGCTGTTCTCTTTTTCTGTGCCTCATATTCATTGGACTTCCGAAGCAGGTTTGTAACCTTTCTCTTCTCATCTTCCTCATACCTAGATGATTGCATCCTTGTTTGTTGATCAATTTTGTCCAGGATAACGTCACGGTGCAAGGTTGTGCAACTCTCTGCTAATCTTGTTATTTCTGCTGTTAAGTCAGCCCAGCCTTCGGCACCAAAAACTTCGCGTCGATACCGCGTAGCCCAGCTTGCAGAATACTGTCTCGCTATACGCATCTGGAATTCCAGAATGCTTTTATATAAGCTCACAGCTGTCCGTTCAAACTCCCGGATCAGCGTGAGGCGCGAGATATGTGCATCATCTTTAGGTTGGCCTGGATCTGACAATTCGGACCGGACGCGCTTCTCCATGAATAATAAGCGTCTAACAACGAAAGGAATTGCTGCAAGACCTTCATGGGCAGCTTCCTTTTGCTGTGCAGGGTTTTCTAGTAACTATTTAGTAGTTATTAGCTACCGTTCATGGAACGAATTGATCTTGTGGGACTGTACAGGGAGAAAAATACACACGCCAGCCCAAGCTAGAGCTGCGTGAGGCTCGGAGCTGACAGCTGAAGACACAAATTCCTTTGCGAACCGAATGGCTTTGGTGACAGTCTTTAGCTGGTCACTAATATTGACGGAATGGGTCCCGATCGCTACCATCCATTCTTTGCGATCTACTTCTTCAATCTTTTCTGTAGCGATCTGTCGTAATTGTTCTTCTCGGTCGTGAGATCCGGCAGCAGCTAAATCCTGCGTATCAGCCGAGTGAGTCTTGGTTTTCAGTTGATTGAAGCTCACCGAGATGACTTTCTCTCCCACATTCAATTACAATTTGCTCATACCTCTCGACCAGATCTCTTTTTTCTGTGCTGATTAGATCATAGGCTATGTCCCACAGGTCTCGAGCAGCAGCGTCCTGTCCAAGGGGGCTGCCATGCGAGATAGGCGCGATTTTATCATCAGTCGTAGGTGGTGTGATGTCAGGCCTCAGCGCTTGGTTGGCTACTGTTCTTTCAACAGATTCCAGGGGATTGTCCTCTGATCTTGGTTTACCATGCCGACTCCTCCTGTTTTTCCAACGACTAAATATTTTCATGGCGCGACACCCTCGAGGTACGTGCTAATTTGCTCTGCTTCAGCTCATGAGAGAGAACAATCACGGCCGGGACTTGGAGTTTCGAATACTGAGAACCGCGGAAAGTTCACCAGGGGGTGGATAGCGGGCGGATAACGGTGGGGTGCTAGACGGACAAGGCTTCCCTAGCTTTAAGTACAATCGACTTCTCTCTTCCGGACTGTGGGGGGGGAGGGGGGATATGGGGGCCAGACTGGAGGCGTGGGAAATAAATTCGTAAATCACAGCGTAGACCACCTATCGGTCAAATACAAAATAACAAGGTTTATCAAGGCGTCGCGCATATCTGAGTATAAACTTGTTACCATCAGACAGCACTACTCTTTAAATATTTGATGAGCTCCTCTTTCCACATTACCAAAGTAATCAGATGGTTTCAACACTTCGATTTCCATCTTCCGGACTCAAAACACTCAGATGTGACGTGGCACGCGTGAAGCTAGCCTGATATATATGTTCTCTAGAGGCCAGTTAATTAATTACACCTTGCCAAGTCAGCCTCTCCGCAGCTCCTCTTCTCCGTTGCACCCTCAACCTCATCATCCAAAATGCCTCATTCGAAAGGAATTAACTCCATCTATTGGTAAGGGTCTAACTTCTTGAATACTTAGACAAACTATACTGTAGCCAGCTTCCACTAAGAAATTGTGAAAGACCAGTCACATTAAAGCAAATTCTTTAGATTATTTACGCGGTTCTGACAATGCCTCCTCCATTTCTTATAGGTTTTGAAACCAACAATGACACTCAAAATAGAATTTAATAAAGTCATTAATTCCCATATGGTAAAGCTATTTCTGATAGCAACAATAGAGGTGCAGTCATCAGTAATGCTAGTAAGGATGACTATCTAGATTAACAAGCAAAATAGAATGTGTATAACAAGATACATAATCACAATCAATTTTCCTGTATAGACATTTTTCCATTAACTGGAAAATTCCCCGGTAAGGTCAGCTTCACTGTGGGCCCGAGGACGATCGCTAAGCATGGTTCGAAGGACCCGAATCAGATATGAAAAAGGAGTCTGACGCAACAGTCCAGAACAAAGGCAGCAGTAAATCATGCACTGTTGAATGGAAGTTGGATTACGAATCGCTTCTGGTCATATCTGACGATCGCGTCGAGTAGCACCAGTTGAACCGGCGAACAGAGCTCCACTGGAGCGTGGTGGCTCGCTCCACCTTGACAAGGCACGAACCGAACAACAAGGCCGTAGACCAGTCGAATGCTGTCATGACTCGCACTGCTGATTAGGCGCTTCAACAAACACGACCGCTTCAGCACCACCTCGTACGTCGTCAAGGAATTAACCAGTTTCCACAATTCGCGTGTTGGAGCTAAGAAAAAGAGGACGATCGACCGGGGACTCACCCCGAGCCTTCAGTTCACACCGCACAGCGACAAAACTGGAACCGGTAGGAGATTGACACTCTACCATTGAGGTAGACGACCTTTCAACTTATTTTCCTCATGTTGGAATACATCAACCTCACTGATTGATCTAGCAGAGCACAATTATCCCAGCAGGTGATAATGTGCCACTCATAGCAGTCTGGGGTGGTTCCATTGCAGGTTAGTGCTGATGCAGTGACATACGAAGCAGTGGTACTCGTCGTGACGTTGGTACTATTCCAATTGGCTGTAAGGAAAACACAATAGCTCGAGCCCGGAACCAAACCGGCACAACCGGCATTGATCGATGGGTTGTCGTTGAACGAGCGCTCCGTATAGTATCGTATGGCCAGCATTCGGCCAAGTAGAGATAAGATCGCGGCAGATCAACCATACAGCCGTAACCAGGCCATTAATTCCACTTAGCTTTCATGGCTGTATATCAGGTGTCTCTGGCTGCTATTGAATTCCACACTATCGAGGAAAGAGGCCTCATTGAAACATAGACCATTAATAAAACATAGAGACGCCTTTTTTTTTCTTTGGGATTCTACAAGACGTGTAAATGATTCTGAAATAAAGGGAGAAATGAATTGGGGGAAGAATCAGTTTATTGTCAGCTAACAGTACAGACTAAACGAGCTGTACATGCATTGTCATTTTTTTTTTAATCTCAGGATTCCTGCCTACAAAGCTATTCAGGGGAATTCAGGGGCTTGTGTTACCAGAAGATCATAGATCCATTCTGGTATAGGATTTGGGGACTGAATATGGCAATCTAATTCAACACCTTCCCCCCTCGGCCCCCAGTATGAGGCCATGCAGGTCCAGAAGTCCTGAATTCAATTCTGTATTATACCCTGGGCTTCCTCGTACCTGTAGACTTGGTAGTAAATCCTATCCTGTCCTTAGCTAGTTGAACTAATTCCCTGCAGCCTGCGCCAAAGGGGCAGGGTAGAGCGTGCATAGTCTTAGCCGGGAACATGCTCTATAAAATGGAAGAAGAATAATAGTAATAATAAAAATAGCATTAGAAATACTGGTGTCCGGGTGGACATCAGAGAACACATAACGCGTTAGAAGAGAACTACTCACCTTCGTAGATGTAAGAAGAGTAGGTCTCCTTCGCTGCATTACTGTATAGCAGCTATAATGTCTTTGGGCTGCATTATTGCTGCGCTGTTTATGTCTTCGTTCCTTTGTCTGAGCATTCTTTGACATGGTTTCTTATATATATGCAGTGGAACGGCTGGATGGGAGCTCAGGCTAATAGGGAATATAGGATTCTGCATAATAAAATGCTACCTCTTATGTCCTCCCCATTGCTGTCACTGTTACTGTTGCCATCCTCATCATCCTCACACTCCCCACCAGTGCTATCTGTGCCCTCAGGCCCATTTACTATTGGTGCTGCTACAGGCACCTGGGTTGCCTCCTTGGGAAGGACATCTGGGTGCCTGACCTGTCTGGGCTCTGTGACATCCTAGATAGGAAATGGACATATGTCTAATACTATAAGGGTGGCTAATCCATTATTCACTGAAGGCACAGACCCAACTCGTCAAGTTCTAGAAAGTTATTCACTCAAACGCCTTCTTATAAATGTCTTCCGTGCCAGGAAGAAGATCAAGATCAACTTGTACATTCCAACAAAGGTATCAAGGCTGGGGAAAAGGAAGAAGAAAAAGAAGAATACTATTGAGCTCGAGGGTCTTTTGATAAAACCACCCCTCCCAGAGTCTTTTCGATTTGACAGTTTGTCGTCATGTCTGATTCTTCTGGCTTCGATCGTCACAACTGCACAAAATTTAAATAATCAGCAGGGCTTATAGAGAAGATTTAGATCCAGATAGCCGGAGCGAAGATTGTGAGCAAACTAGCTAAATTAGAGATATCGAATAATTTCGAGACAAACACAGCAGAGCAAGCGGCGCCATCTTTGCTCAGTCCGTTCTCATAAAGCAGACGTAAGAAATATGCAGTCTCTGTACACTGGACTTTGCAAACTCCCACTCAAGAAGGAATCAGCAAGGACACCATCAACAGCGCAAATTCTTCACACCAAGCTCCACCTCACATCGATATTCTCAGCTTTGTCATTTTTCAGTAACCTCTCAGTCGGCACTTCACAGCAACGCTCCCAGCTCCAACCTTTTTCGACAATTACTCTACCGACAAATTATCATGGCAACCTCAGTCTCTCACAGCGCGTCTAGCCTCTTGCTCGAACCCCTCCCCAATCTCGATATTTCCGCTCGCCATACCACTAGTCACGCTTTACACGGGATACAGTTCGGTGGAGCTCTGCAGCCATGGGCCAACTTTAAGGCAGAAGTTGCAAGCACATACAACGGCCAGGCGTGGAACCCGCAGGCCATAGCTTCCAAATTGACGGGCAATTTTCTCACCGGTTCAGTGAATGAAGAGCGCGTTTTCGTGTCTGAAGAGCGCGGTGTACAAGGCCGACTAGAGGGACGAGCGGGAACAGCTCTAGGAGCCGTCTTCAGGGCTTAGAACCAGGATCTTAAGCTGGGCGCCTTCAAGGGTGCTTTGCCGCCGTACCCAGGATACAAGAAAGCCCCTGATTTTGTGCTCAAGACCTCAGCCCACATAGCTAAGGTCCTGGGAGAAGCTAAGGTTCCCTGGATAGCCGAACACCGCCTAAGAGACCTGGTTCGTGAATTTGAGGCTGGGGTCACGGAAGAAGGGTTCAGGCACGTACTAGGTCAGTATTGTGAGCTATTAATAGGAAGAGATTTACACTGACACATACACGCAGGCCAAGTTGCGCAGTATATGGTTGAGTTGGGCCTGAAATATGCGTTCTTGACCACGTACGAGCAGACGATCTTTCTTCGAAAAATAGATATCGGTCGAGTATGGGGACTAGAGTATTCTCCGGTAATTTACCACAGAGAGAGAGGAAGCACGTCGAGCACAACAGTGTCATTTTGTCAGAGTCTCTACCATGTTGGATTGTTAGCCCTGGCGGACTCGGACTTCGACACTAGCACAGGCATGCGGAACCAGAAGTGGACAGTTTTCATCTAAGAGGGTACCATCTTATCAACCAAAATGTATTATTTCAGAGCATAGCATAGCAAAGATCAATAAGAGGCCAAACGAACAATTCCGCTTCCTCCTCAGCTACCATTTCCAGTGTGAAGTGTCCTTATCCCAGTCGTCATCTTCCCATATATCTGTAGGGTCCGGTTTAGCAAGCTCAAAAATTGCTATCCACTCGGCACCAAACTCAACCGGACGTTTGGGCTTGCTGGCCTCGCTGAAGCGTCCGACAAAGTAGCTACAGTACATCAGTAAGTAAGCAAGCTCGCTTGAGATAACATGGCAATGACATACAGCGTTTGCGTCTCCCGGTGCCAAACTAGACTTCTTGCCCTGGGCACAGCAGGGAACCACCCGTTCTGTACTAGCTTGCTAGGTCGTCGATAATAGTTAGATTCAGTGATAGAGAGAGAAGGAATATTGAACTTACGGAAGATCCTTAATAAAGGCTGCGCGGACTTGCTCTCTTTCGTAGCTTTCAAGACCCCAAAACGGACCAGCGCCATCGCTATCTCCGAGGCGTAGCCCCGGAACAATTTCCCACACAAGCCAGATAATAAACCCGCCCGGAACCAGCCCTGAGCGATCCTGAGTACTGGTCTTATACCCGATAAGCTTCGGCGTGCTGCTTGAATGCTTTTGAGTGAGGTCCAGATAGGCGGTCAAGTCTCGCGGGGTGAATGTTGTGGCTTGTCGGCCTCTGGTGTCCGGATCGTCCATTTCAGTTTTTCGATGGGGAACTTGGATGTAGATTCGCATGAAGGCTTTCTTTGAACGTTTTTTGGGATCACAGCATAGGATTTTGGCCGAGGCGAAAGAACGGAAGCCATATTCATTGTTTTCCTCCTCGTTGACCTGATAGTCATGTTCGTTCAGCTTCTCGAGGATCTTCCACTGGGAAGAGACGGGTTGATCAAGGGCGATAATAGTTCCAGGATCGATGCCCTTACGGAACCAGGCCGAGAATGAGGACGACATTGGAGCTGCTTTGGAGATGGGTGTTTTGGGTATGGGTTAGGATGAGGCTCTTTTATGTGGGTCAGCTGCTATGACGAAGGCGGAGCCGGTGGAGTCTGCCGCCGCCGACCGCCCTCGCTTAATAGGCACCAACCTAGATAGGAAGCTGGGCACCGACCCCGGTCTGTCAGATAGCAATCAACTAGTGATTCTAACAGGTTATGAGCTCTCATGCTTGTATTGCTATGAAGATTCTATCTTTATTCTATTTAAAACAGCTTCTGGCAACCAGATAAAGGACTTGCCTGATTAGCTGAATCGAATATCCATCCTCTTGCTGATGCTCATTGAGCAGGAGACCCACTCCTGTCCCCGCTAGCAAGCCCCTCCTCAAACCTTAATTTCCCGCCGCTGCACCGTAGTCTCGGGACTGGCATAGTAGCCATCGTTCATCCTTGTTGTCCCCGCCATGTAGTCCTGGCATTTTTGTCGTTGTCATCGTCGTTGTCACTGCCGCCACACAGTCCCGGGACTGCCAGAGCAGTCATTGTTCATCCTTCATTTGTCATTGTTGTCATCGGTGCTGCCGCCACCACCACCACACAGAGTCAGTCATTGTGTGGTCTCATCATTGTTGTTGCATCATTGTGCTGCGCTGCAGTCACTTTCTTTATGTATGTATGTATATGTATGTTTCCCTTTTGATGGGATAACTGTTATTGGGGGAGGCCAATCCGGAAGCATATATGTATGTGTGTACAAACTCTATGCCAACATCTTGCACTCACTCACAGAGTCACTGAATCGCTCGCTCTTGCCCTGTCCACAAGTGAACCCTTTTGTTGCATTTTCACAATAAACTTCCCTTAATTCAACCAGTCTGGTACCTTATGAGCATGATCAGAATGACCTGGAGTCCACAATTGTCAGCATGAGACATCCCAAGCAAGAAGGAGACCAATCGTGTCCATCTGGCCCGGATCTGGTCAATACATATATATATATATATATCTCTCAACTGTCAGGCACACAGAGACGAGCTGACTCTCGACGAGAGCCTGTGGACGGCAAACAAAAAGAGCTAGAAGCAGAGGTTGGCAGGGAACAGAGACTCGGATCCTTCGAAGTGGAAATGGCCTTCGATGGACAACTGATCACAGCGGGCAAAATTGACGCCACGGCAGGTCAGTAGGTCAAGGTCTTCGACTGGGAGAGTTGGGAGGACGTGGATACCATCAAGGTCTGGGTTGATACAGACTTGGTTCATGCTCAGTCTGAATGAGTTCAAGACCTCCAACCGTACTATCTGGTAACTGAGTTGCAGCCTCTCTGTGAAAGTCCAGAGTTATAAGCAACTGGAATGTTTTGGCACAAGACTCGCTGCTTGTTTCTGTCAACATCTACAACAGTAGTACAGCTGGTGTCTGACTACTACGCCATCACTTCTGGGTCCAAATAGACATGATGTTCCTAGAATAGAAATTCTCTGTATGACATCAGGCTCCAGCAAACCGGCGGACCAGCTCTCAATTAGATAAGGGCCCAGTATTCGACCCGGAGCTTCGTTGTTACGAATGTGCTTGCTTCCAAAGCGGCCGTCGGAGAACTCCGTGCAGCCATTATCAGTGATTGACTTTAGGCCCCGCGGACCCCGCTCCCGATATCAGGTTCCAGTCCAGACCCTGCGGAGTCGATGAAGAGAGCACTTAAAGCGCGAGGGTCGGAATAGAGTTCTCTCGAACTATTACTTAAGCCTCTTACACTAGAATAAAACTCAGTCTCTCTCTCCTGAAGCACTGGAAAACGCTAATAAAAAAAAAAGAACTTCATAGTAAAGGAAATGCCATCTGTTGATATTGCAAACGGCCGCGCCCCGGCATCGGGGGAATCAATTGACCTTCCGCTTTTCGACGTCTCCTCTGAAAGCCCCGAGCTGGGAAGGAAGCTGGTCAAAGCTGCAGCGAAATGGGGATTTCTCTGGATCGTGGCATCGCCGAGACCAGGTCAGGCAGGTAACAAGAACTCCTACGATTTTGACGAAAAGACCGTCGATAAAATATTCTCTGTATCCAGGGAATTCTTCATGAACACGCCCTTGGAGGAGAAGGAAGCCTACCGCGTTAAACAAAATAGAGGGTGGGTTGACATGCATGTTGAAAATCTCGACCCATCCAAGCACAAGAGAGGCGATTTCAAGCAGGCGTTCAACTTGGCCGAACCGGTCAATGGAGACTGGCAGCAGCCGCTGCCAGCCACTTTCCAGAGGCACGACGCGCAGCTCAGAGACTGGCATGCGCGCTGCCGGAGACTGTCCACGCGGATCCTTCGCCTTCTTGCTCTGGGTCTGGGGATTGAAGATCCCGACTGGATTGCGAGCACACATGAAAATGCGCCAACCACCTCACGATTCTTGTACTATCCAAAGCTTCCGACCGATACGGACTACTCTCAGGAATCTGATATAAGAGCCGGCGCGCATTCCGACTACGGTAGTATCACTCTCCTCTTTCAACGACCGTCGCAACCGGGCCTGGAACTTCTCACTCCCCAGGGAACCTGGGCAAGTGTCCCTATCTCCCCTCCAGGCTACCATTCAACAACTCTACCGCCCATAGTGGTCAATATTGGGGACCTCCTTTCGTATTGGACCAACGGAGTCCTGAAATCTACTATCCACCGCGTGATCCTCACCGAACCTGAGAAGGCCGGGGAAGCACATAGACCAGACGTGCCCAAGTTGGATTCTGGACTGGGCGAGAATCGATTCTCCATTGCGATCTTCATTCAGCCATCTCGCGACACAGAGATCATCCCCATGCCTTCGCCTCTGGTGGTGAGCAGGACTGCTGAATTTGCGAGGAGACTGTCGGCCATGGAGGTGGAATTGTGGCTGGTCCTGACAGAGGGACCATTACTGCCGGCGAGTATCTTGATGCTCGACTAGAGGCGACCTATGGGGATGTATATAAACCAGAGAGAAAGGCTGCTGCGGAGCTGGATTTGGCTTAAGCCGGTGGCGTTCTGTCTACCCCGGAGGACATGTCTAAGAAGCAGAGAAAGAACGGAGACAGTCAAGTATATATGGAAGTCTTGTAATGTAACTTGCGATGCTATCTCCATGACATTTCCCCATTGGTTGGCTGGCAATTGCAAGCTTTTGTCCTTAGCTGTATCCCAACTACTAGTATGAGATACAGATCAGTAAAAATAAGCTCCAATTAACTCTGTCGACCAACAACCACGACCCATCGTGAAGAACTATTAAAACATCGCATTCGCAGACTGCGGTATGCCCTCAATCTGCACCCCAGAAAACCACTTAACTCTATCGGCCACAAACTGCTCAAACTGCGGCTTCAGCTTCGTTTCATGCAAATTGAAGTCATCCACAGTCCCGATCCTCAAAATGCTCTTCCCTGGAAACCTGGTACTTCGCCGATACATCAAGTTGCCGCAGACGGAACAGAAGCTGTCCTCCATGGTGGCTCCAGAGATGATGGTCTTGCTCTGTGCGTGTCGAGTTAATTTGTCCTCACCGCGGACATGCTTGAGACTCGTGTTCTCGACGGTGAAGTTGGAGCAGAACATCGAGGAGCTGAGCTTGCGGCAGTCTGTACAGTTGCATACGAAAGTGTTGACGAGGCCTTCGCCTTCGACGGGCTGTGCAACTCAAGTTAGCTGAAACTTGTCTGTAGACGTACAAGTGGAATTGTCGAAAATAAAGACGTACAAAGGAGAGCTGCACGGCTCCACAGAGACATGTCGCGGTTGCGGTGCCGTCGGGTTTGACACCAGATGCACCCGGTGAGGGGATGGGGATATAGGCTTCAGCCATTGGAACTTCACGAGGCGAGGCAGATAGTAGACACAGGTAGTGCAAGATAGGACATAGGAGGTAGAAAGTTCAATTCGTAGGAGCTACCGTAGTGCAAGACGAAGGGAAAATATTTGATTCTTGGTCTCATCTTTATAGCATCTCTCTAGTCAGCCTACGAGTATCACATCAGCATAAAGCTATTCAATTTATAATCAAGGGAGAATAAGTATCTATCCGCGAGAGGAAGTCCTCGCGACCCAAGCCTTGCCACTGTGGTGCTGTATAACAAGAACAGTCAACGACGACTGAAATGGAAAGTCGACACTGGACCCGTCTCCTTGTAATGACGTCCAATGGAAAGTCAGCACGGTCTCTTTGTAATGGGATCCAACAGGTTCACCAATTACGGGCGTCAGTTCAGATAGACTGCAAGAAGTAAAACCTAATCCTAGCTCCACTGGAGGATTACTAACAGGTCGCGAAAATCGACCGACTTGGTTAGGATGCTGACTGTTCTCCGGATGATGAGCTGCTTAATCTTAGGACAGGAGATTCCCAGGTAGTAGTATTCTCTTCTTCGCGAAACCTACCTCGTTGAGACGATTCCTGATACCCAATTTGTAAGAATTTAGCTTCTTGTTAGCTTACGCAGCCTCCCTGATTTTCTTAAGTCGCACTGAGCAACTTCGAAGATGGTCCGGCGCCCCGGACTGAGCCGAGGTTGTGCAACATGCAGAAAACGTCGGATCAAGGTCAGCATCAGAGGAAACAATACGGTTACACATTTTGATCTGTCTTATAGTGTGACGAAGTACGTCCATCTTGCTCACAATGTTTGCGGGGCGGAAGATCGTGTCCTGGAGCAGTAGACGGCAGGATATTCCTCCTCACGCACGCCGACAACCCTCGGAAGTCTTCAAGAGCGGCCGATTTGTATCCGCCAAAGCCGAAGCCAAAGGAAACATGCAAGAGTGATGAGTTAATAGAGTCTCGCCATGCTCCCCGCGGAGTATTGGTCGCCAACCAGCCCACATCTAAGCCGAATGATGAACATTGTAGCCAACGTCTCGAGATTGATCTGCGCATCGCGCCTGGTCCTTCCGTTGCCACTCCAATGGAGGAGCAGCTCGTGTCAAAGTTCACCTCTTTCTTTGCAAAGTCGGCCATAAATAAGACCAAATCAAATATGTGGATGGCCATGCTCCCGATTATGTTGGCAAGCGGCTCCCGAATCGAACTGAGGTCTTCCATACTAGCAGCCGCGCTTGCATTGTACAGTACAACGTGTCGCGATGCACGCTCAGAGCTCGAAGCGCGAAGACTATATGTAACCGGCCTGAAACAGCAACGCGTGAAAATGGCTCTCGCCTCTTATTCGTCCGAGAGGATTATTCCGCGGGTCGAGGACGTGGCCATGGCTATAATGCTGGCCTATTACGAAGTCATATCGCCAACGTCTGACACGGCTTACTTTCAGCATATATTGGGTGCCAAAGCCCTACTGGAAATGATTGGTCCGGTGAATTGTCAGACAGGCTGTTTGCACCAGCTACTTCAAGTTGTGAGACTATACATGGTAATGATCATGTCATACTGTGGGCTACACTCTCGGTAGCTAATGACGACCCTTCGTAGGTCCATATATCTATAACGACACGGTCGCCGACGGCAATTTTCTCCGATGACTGGAATGATACTCCGTTCTATGCAGCAGGGAGAACCACTTGTGACCGAGTGGTGGATATCCTCCTGCAGCTGCCACAAATCTGGTCGTTGTCCAATAATCAAGTAGCCGCCGAGCAATCTTTTGATTACAAGCTGCATGCACTTATATCCCAGTTGCAATCTGTCTGGACAACGTTAGAACGCGATCATCAAGTGACAAGACTTCCTATCAGAATGTTAGACGGGAGCTGCCACATGCCACTGTACGGGGTGGACCTTTGTGGCTTTGTCCCCGGGCCGTCTGCAATACCGAACTCGGAAACAGCAATCACGACAGCTTTCTACAGCGTCGCTTGGATTCTCATCCTCTGTGAAATGAAAGCCCGAAGATGCCCAGAGATGGCAATGTGTGATCGTTTGCTTCTTGGACACTGCGATGCCGTGTTAAGAACAGCTCATTTCATCGAAGATTTTGATGATGGATGTGGCTGTATTCGAATGGTATTCCCTTTGAAAACCGTTGCCCTCAGTAGCCCTGACCCGCTGCAGCGAGAGAGCGCAAGTTATCAATTGGAGCTATGGCGGGTTAACAAGGGGCTAGCAGGGATCTGTGCTATTGCCACAAGTACAGATAGCACGATTTCGGCTTCTCGAGAAGAGTCCTATACTAATTGTGTTAAACACTAGCAGGAAAAAGTTGTGTGTGAAGAGCAGAGGGGCTACTTGAAGAGTATCCGTTAAAGCACCTGCAGGCAGGATAACTTTTTGACAAGATTGGTTGTCTCACGTCCCGTTAACGCAAACAGTACTGGTATGATTTTTTGTGGCTGATTAGGACTCGATTATCTACCGCGAGACAAGTCAAGTTGTCTAACTGATAACACCTTGCGCATTTTTGGAATAGCTTCACAATATAGCCAGAATCTTAATGGTAAGAATTTACGAGCTTTCTATATGCGCAAGAGCCGTCGTCATGAAAGAAAGAGAAGCTAGCCCGGAGTAGTATATATAAAGAGCATTAATGATGCCTTAAGTCTTCTAACGCACACATACCATATCGATTTAACTCAGTAGCAAGTATGGAATCGACCATGTATCCAGAACGAAAGAAGTGGATTGTCTCGGAGAGTCTCATAAAATCATGACTTATGCCTTGACTACCTCAATGACACTATCCTGGAGACTATGCGTGTAAGTGAAGATCCTATTGATCTTCAATTTCGCCTTCTCTTCTATCAAGGTATACCACTGTTCTCGCGTGCGCTCTATGGATGCAAGTGCCGTCATCATCGTAATATCGATTTGGGTGGCATGAAAATGCGCCCCGGTATCTGGTATAGTCATATCGTCGATGAGGATTACTGAATCTGGGCCCATGGCAGCAGCGGTGTTCTGTAGAATGACGACCGCTCTTTCATCAGGGTAATCATGTATAATATTACGCAGGTAATAGATACGGGCACCTGTCGGGACATTAATGTTCGTTAGTCCACATAGTAGGACAGGACCTGTAAGGTCTAGAATAGTTCACGGCGTACCGGTAATCGCCTGAGGCTGAAAGAAATCCTGCACGATGACCTCAACCTCCGGATGAGGAATAGCCGACCCAAGAGTGATGGGGATGTCCTGCAAGATAACCCTGTTCTTGATCGCAGGGAACGCTTCTCGCACGGCAATCGACTGGTGGCCAATTCCGCCCCCGACATCGACGAAGAACACCTGCTCCGGAGCGAGTTCTTTTGTCTTCTCTACCACGGGGTATACTTCATGCCATCGGGCCATGCCCATATGATTTGCGACCATGAACTGGTTGAAATACCCGAAATTTTCAGGCATTGTCTGTAAATGGACAAAGGCTGGCAGATTTGCCTTGTATCCTTTCTGGAATGGAGTGTTGGCAGGATCAACAACATCTTGGTAGTTATGCTCCTTGAGAAATGCCGGCGTAGCTTGCCAGATAGGGCCAAATGTGTCAAAGCTAGGGAAGAAAGAAGAAATGTCAAAGCCTGTAAAGATACTTGGTACAAGGGTTGGACCTACTAGTGATGTACACCTGCGATGACTCCAGGGATGACCAGCATTTCCGTGATGTTATTATGGGTAAACATGTCCTTCCCAGTCTCTTTAATGGTCCCCACAGAAGCCAGGTAGCGAAGAATGCGACCTGGAGTATCGAATTCCTTCCATGGTTGGTCTCAATTATACGACAAGCAGATAGATGGGCAGGAAGTGCCTACTCACCTAGAAGGGTTGGCGCAGCACCGGTCTTGGTTGCCAATTGAGACACAGTCAAAGGCCCCTTGCTTTCAACTAGAATATGAAGGAGTTTCAAATCGTACGCGACGCGGAGAACAGTCGGCTCTAACGCCTGGAAAAGCCACCAGTCTCTGGTCAATGCCAAAATCGCATCTTTCGTTGCGCTTGAAAGCATACCATATACAGGATCCGCTGCATAGAGTCCTGGGGAGTCTCAATGGAATCGGACACCTCGCGCAGTTTGCTAAGGATATCTTTCCGAGTTACATCATCTGCATTTGCAGCAAGGCTCTTGATGTTATCGATTATGTCGTCCATGGCTGCAGTTTCTCGTTCCGCGACTTTTCAAAGTTAGGGTTCCAAGGGAAATCCAGTGGCAACGAGGTCGAAAGTAAAAGGAATTGAGGGCAGTAAATGGGCAACTTTCGGGCAGGAGACTACAAAAATCGCCAGCCTTATGTAGCATATATTATTAGGTACACAGCCAGATATCTAACTTCCCGTGCCCGTGCATAGCCAGCCCATCATAGTAGTTTCAGGCTGTAGATTCTGACCATGAATCTAAATTCTCACCAGCTTGGCGAAGAGGAGAACTTGCTACTGACGGGTACAAATAATAGGCCAGACATCGTCTTCCACCAATTTTATTATCCGCCAGCCTGGTCCGAACCCAAATACCCTCCATCGCTATTCGTCGAAGCGATGCGAAGCTCAGCTTTGGACTAACCAAAAGTGTGCCAGGCGCTGATATAGGGTTCTTTACCACTTCCTGATTGAGTCCGTTGTGAACCAGCCACCGCCCTGGCAAACTTGAAGGATGACAGGGTTACATCCGTCGTTATAACCACATGTATCTATTGGCAGAGACTGTTATAGGGGGCAGTTGAGGTCAGCATTGGAATAAACGAAGGGCCCAAGCGTGAACCTTAACCAAAGCTGGATGCGTTAGTGCTACCGCGCTGAAGAAAGCGTGCAGTAGTCGGCTTTCTGATCGTATCTACACTCAATGAATGCTGTCGGAGCTTTTGGAAGAGGCTCTTTGGCCAGACATCGAGCCGGTCTTCAACGGAGAGGCGGGGAATCGCGATGACCAACGGTGGTAGGTTTAAGCAAGCTCATGCTCACAGTGATCAACAGTGTGCATGAACTGTGCCCCTCATAATTTGGCCTTCGATTGGAGAGTCTGTTCGTAATTAAGTATCAATCGTCTTGTTGGTGGGTAAACTGGGTATTTAATATTTTGGCTAGTTTCAGGTTAAACCAGTCTGCACCAACCCCCCAAACCTAGTTTTCCACATAAACCTGCCCCGCTGTGCGTAAGGTGGGCTCAGTGTGTTTTGTGGGGTTGCCTAGCTATCATTTTAATTTGATAGGAAAATATAAACAATTGACAGAGTCATGTTTGCTCAAGTCCTGGTTAATTATCTAGTTATAGGATATGGCGGCAGTTAAAGCAGAACGGGTGTGGTGAAGTCCTGTCATAAGTGATGATTCTCCCTTATTGCGAATTGTGACATTTGGACGAAGAGCATTGATTTAAATGAAGCGACCCCTTCTCATTAAAAGCAAACAGTATCCCTCTAGCTAAAAATGAATGCAATCATAAGATCCCTATTGCCTTTCTGATGGATATTTTCCACCTTCTACCGTCTATTTGGACATCCTCATCAAGCCCATCAGGATTACCACCTTGGGCAGGCAACCTTCACGACTTGGTCAAGAAATATCATGAAACAGTAACACCCAACCTGTGTCACAAGTGGGCAAAACAAGCAACTGAAGGTATTCAGGTTTTGCATGGTCTTGGTGTCATCCATTGCGATATATCCCCAAGAAATTTTCTGTTGGACTCCGATCTGGACCTAAAAATCTCAGATTTTGCTGGCTCTTCTCTCTCTGGTTCACTATTGTCATCCAAATTGCCATTTGGATGACCCTCCCCGCTTTGAAGATGACGTATTTGGCTTAGTTCTCTTATCTATTTCGTTATGACCAATGATTACTCCTATGAAGAGATTCCAAGTGATGAGGTTGAGAACTTGTACAGGCGATCAGAATTCCCCGACATCCATTATATCACATGTGGAAGTATTATCGAGCAATGCTGGTTTTAGAGAGTGGATGCAACTGATGCGGATGAATTTTTCAAATTCATGGATGATCGAAGATTAGTACTCTCTGTCGAATAAGCCTCTCGTATGCCGCGAACCGAAGCCCAAAATATCATATAACTGTACTAATTGCTGTTATCAGGGAAGCGCAACCACTTTTCAATGCTATCTTGCTCGAAACAACAGCATCTCGCCAGAGTCCAACAAGGTCCTCAGATCTGCAGAAATTGGAGGCCCAGGACTACCATGACAGTATGTGTCTCAAGTTAGCTACATTAAAATCACAGACTGACAAATTGTTAGAGACTAGAAATGTTCTGCCCTGCAAGGCTGAAATGTGAGACGTGGTCCAGCCTTGTGATGGGGTGACCCAGGGATTCGAAGATTGAATTTACCAGTCTGGCATGACGGAATTTAACGGCCAGGATTTTTCTCGGGGCTTTGAGGACGGCTTCTCTGCGCTGAGAGAGTTTAGCAGCCAGGGTGTTGCTCAAGGATTTGAGGAAGGCTTTTCCACACTGACGGCATTGAGCAGCCATGATGTTGCCCAAGGATTTGAGCAAGGATTTTCTATGTCAAGTTCTGAAAATGTAACTCTAGAACTCAGATTTCAGGACAAAGATCTCACTCATACCAGGTTTACCCAATCGAAACCCCTCAAATTGGAAATGTGCAGAACCCCTTCTGATACTGCTCACCCAATCTCAAAGTGATGGGCGGCCATCACATCCCAGAATGAATATGTATGTACAAAGTCTCAGCTAGTCCATTAATTCAAAGTCTGATATGACAAGCATCACTAATTTTGCACCTGCAGACACTTGAATATTGCATTTCATTGGAATGTGATAATAATGATTCATATCCAAAACGCACGCATCAACTTTAACTTCGCCAGAGATATGAAGGGGAATCATTATTGTGAATGTCAGGCCAATTGGTACTTCGCCTGGAAATACAACCAGCCCTCCCTGTTTATAACGTAATATCTCGGTATTGTCCTGCTGCAAACGCACCTACCGGTAGTCGTCAGCCATATGTTTCTTTGATCTTCAAGATATACTCACCATGCTACGATATTCAGAAATAGCAGCATTTATGAGAAGATCACACGTATCTGTTGGGAAGAATCGGGCAATTATACTACCGCTGCGTTTCGGTAGTACTTCGGCAAGTGGCCCAACTTCTACCCAAGCAACCTTTGCCCTGTTTCTGACATCTTCAGATAGTAAAGGGATGATCGATAGAGCTGAGGGTATTGAGGGCATTGATAGCGTTTGATCCGAGCTTGCGGGAGAGGTGAGAGGAGATCTGCAATACTAGTTAGCCCACTCGCGCTTTTTCAAAATCAACTGTAATCTACCACTGTAAAGCACTGAGCATCGGATTGTAGGCACTTATTGGCTTCAAGTAAGTTGGATAGACAGTATCTGTAAGGCCGTCCGGATGCTCGCTGGATGGCAAGAACAGGATTGGGTAGTAGGCATGCTGATGTGGCTGGAGTGGTCCTACAAGGAGGTCCTGAGGCAGGACTAGGGATGTACTAGTGCTTTGATGGCTCTTTGACAGTGCTTCACCATTGAAGAGTTGGCTACAGTCTGGAGGTAAATTGGTGTAACACCAAGAATGTGTATTCCCTTAGGAAAGAGATGAACAGCTTGTCCCCTTCCGTAGCTAGCACCTGGAAGCTCTATATATATGTCTATCCTTTGGGGACCACCAATGCCTTTGCCAGACCTATACTGTCAGGGACTCAGCTACTTTGCTGGTCCTGTGCTGTTGGGGACTGAGCTGCTTTGCCAGTCCTGCACCACTGGGGAACAGTTAGTTCCCAATCAGGAAACTCTTGTAGGTGGACTGGTTGGTGATCGGGCGACCGCTACAGTATCGTACAGCAGCGGGGTTGAAGCAATGGAAGACAGACTGTACCACGATATGCCTGCCCAATAAATACTTCTGCTGGCGCGGGGCAGATCACTACTCAGCGGAACTACCCGATCTCGCCAGTTGACTCTCCACTTCAGGACCCGCAGTATGATGACCTCGTCAAGGGATTGCTCCGGGCCAACAACGCGGGCCAACAGCTTTCATCTAATTTGAGGCGTCATGCAGATATGCCCACTCTGTAGTACATATTATTTGTTTCTCTGCAGTGTTGAACTGCGTGGTACAGGCTCGGGGATCCAGATAACACAAACAAGCACTCTTAACAGAGTTTCCCCCATAAAAGGCTCTTAAGTCTGAAGGTTAGATGTAAGCTTAAAATTCAGTCTACATACTGATATCAGGGCCCGGACTCACTGTCATTTCGAGTCGGATAGACTTGCAGGAAGTTAAAAGTTTGTTGTGGACAGAGGATTTTGTCATCCTTTTGTTAAGTGCTTCGTCTAAGATCATTTTAGCTAATAACATGAGCGAAAATATTTGCAATGGCTTGATGAAACATGCAATCTTACTAGATCACGCAGCTAATACAACGTCCTAATTTCGGTCCAGGCCTTGCCCACACCTTTTGGATGCCTCTCTCTCCTTCGAACGACAAAATTCACACATTTCAACCACATTACTTCTCTCCCTTCCTTGTGTCTTAAAATCGATCAGAAAATGAGGCCACGCATGCAATTTGATGATGTTGCCTGGGACTTAAATGAAGAGATTGCAGACACCTGGGCGGATGTGAGTTTTGCTCAAGAGAGCACGTTGCGGGCCATTCGCCAACTCATTGCAAAGAATCAACAAGGTGTTCCTGTGATCCCAAGACTGGGTACTTCAATATAATGTCCTGTATGGAATTCTAGGATGACGGATTTGCCCTAGCCAGCCGCAACAATGCTACCTGAAGAGAAGACTCGTAACGAGGTTGCAGCGATTCAATATTCGTACTTCCATCCCCGCGCCTTTATCCTATGCCAGGGAACCAATGATGAAATAGTCTCCAGGTTTGGTCCTTTATCATGGAGTATATCAATCATGAAAAGAATATGGGCAAGGCCTTGAATATGCTTCAACTTGCTATTGAAGACTGTCCACGTCTTGACCTAAAAGTTGACATCAGAAAGCTGGAAACGTTGTATGGAGAGTGTACAGATATTCTACTTCACCTCGACACATTTTCTCTTTCCTCGAATGGGATTGTTAGAACAAATTGATGAGTTTACTTACAAAGTGATACACCAGCCTCTGCCAATCCATGTGAATGAGCTGGCGTCGTTAAGACTTCTCTAGCTCTTATTACTCCCTCTTGACTCTAGAGTCTGCTTCTGAGCACCTGGTGCGATGCGTACAATTTGCTTTGATCACAATGGCCTGGCTGGATGTTTTCCATCAGCTAGTATGACGCATCTCGGTTAAGATCGACTTCAGGAACTACCAATTCATTCGAATATAATAATGACTCCTCCGTGTATGTGATGTCCGCAGTCCCTTAAGTGGGGCCATCTCATGCCGACAATACCGAGGCACGCAAAGCATCCTGACACAGAGAGTTAAATAATTAGCTCACCTGAATCCTCTTCATGGTGGAATGATTGTAGCCATTATCGTGGGCCCTTTGGTCCCCTCCTAGATTATATATCTTTTTCATTTCGTTACATCTCTAGAGGCCTCCCATATATATTTACTAGTAGTAATTAATATGTCTAACCTCAAACATGCACTTCTCAGCCGGACTCCCTCGGTACATATTCCTTGCTTGCTTTTAACCTCACCGTTTCAAATCTTCTTTCTAGGACAATATTCCCCGCATTCTGACAAGCATAGGACCCCAAAGAAGCCGAATGGAAAACGCTAGTCAAAATAACCTATTCTGATCCCAACGGAGTCGAGAGAACATGGGAATCAGCTGAACGCCAGGTACCATCAATTTCAGACCCTTCATAACCTGGTGGAAACCAGTGTCATTGACTTAATTGTCAGACTCGACCTGCAAACTCGGCTGTTGACGGGGTGACCGTCGTGGCAATTTTACACGACTCAGCAGGCCCTCAGATTCTTCTTCAAAAGCAGTATCGACCTCCTATTGACCAAGTGGTAATAGAGATGCCCGCAGGTATGATCGACGCAGGCGAAACGGTCGAAGAATGTGCAGTACGAGAGCTTAAAGAGGAAACGGGATATATCGGTGTAGCCGACACGACAAGCAGTGTCATGTACAACGGTCGGTATCTAGATGTCTTAGCACAAACTTTCCCTGTCTCTTTTTGCTTGAACGAACTGATCGTGATGGATTAGATCCCGAATTTTCCAACGCCAATTTCAACTTCGTTCATGTGCATATAGACATGTCCCTCACTCAAAACCAAAATCCGGTTCCCCAGCTTGAAGAGAACGAGTTTATCGAGAATTTTACTCTTCCTCTGACTTCTTTGTCTTCTGAACTGAGCAGCCTGGAGAAACAAGGATATGCTATTGATGCTAGTGTAGGGGCAATAACAGAAGGCATCGAAATCGCGAAGAAGTTCAAATTGGGCTGATTTCGAGGGGAAGTTTTGTTTTCCCAGACGTCTGCACTAGATTTATCGTTCAGACACACTTTGTAAGGAGCCGCAGTGTACGGTCTCTAATTGACTGACGACGATTTATCAGTAGATATAAATATGCTATTCTATATATGTATGCTTTGTATCCGATTCTGCGTGGCATGTCTAGAACTCCAGTTACTACTGAGGCGACGAACAGCGCCAGTGCGATAATTACGACCATATCGGGGTCATAGCACTCCTTTGCCGCCACAAACAACGCCAGAAAGAAGCAACTCCCATGCTAGAGGTTATGTGCTCGTTCATATTGCCGTCCATGATGCGCAGTCCTTTTCTCCTACCCATCATAATGGAAAATTTCTGCGAACATTAACTGGAAAAGCACTGGCTCTATCCCAGATCTGAAATGTCTGGCGAGATGCCAGCTGCGCGCCGAAAGAGGAACATCTTCCTGCACACCGACTTTAATCTTCAACACCTTCTCCAGTTAGCGGAACAGCTCCGGGGTCAACCGTGCACCTGCAACGACTCTCAAACCCCCAAAGCAGGCGCCTTCAACTGGGTGATATTTCTTGAGTTCGATGATGGCATCGAGTGGGCATTTCGGGCTCCCTGCTCAACCTACGCTGCCGCCCAAGGCGCCACCGGGCGCCTTCTATCCAGCGAGGTCGCTACCATGAAATACGTCCGAGAGCACACCTCGATTCCTGTCCCAGAGGTCTTTCATTACAAGTATGTCTCTTAAAACCCCAGCTCAGTCTGTCTAGCTAACGACCGTGAGCCCCACCTACGAAAATGACATCGGAATTCCATATATCCTCATGAGCAAAGCTACTGGTCACCCCCTTGCGAAGTATGATTGGCGAACAAATGATCATGAAGCCTCTAGACTGAAAGGTCCTGCAAAGCCAGCACGCGTCTTGACAAAGGAGGAGAAGAAGAAAATCATGCGACAGCTTGGATGCTACGCTTCTCAGTTATTTGCTCTCCGCTTTCCGACAATCGGATCGCTCTTGGAAGACGACAAAGGTTATTATGTCGGCGAATGTCTTTCTCCCGGGCACATTCTACAAGACCGAGAGACGATTGAAGATATCACCCGCGGTCCATTTCATAACGAAACAGATTATTACTCCTCCCTCGCTGCAGCCCTTCATCTACATGCCGAGCAGCTTCCAATGGGATACCATATCCTCCGTGCGCCTGTCCCCGTCCCGCAAGAGTACTCCAACTTCGCCAAGTACTACGTTGCTACGGATCGCTGGAATGACTTCGCAACCGTTGGGGGAATGGTGGACTCAAGCACAAACCGACTGCAGTATTGCCTCGCGAGCCGCCTCCTGCGGGACTCTATCATCCCCCGTATGGTCGACCACGTTAGCCAGCCGGTGCCCCCCGGCTTCCCCCTTCACCACCACGACATCAGCCTCCAGAACCTTTTCGTTGATGATGACTTGAATATCACGTGTGTCATCGACTGGGCGTTTTCCTCCACTGTCCCTCCAGCCCAGCTGCTCGCTACCCCGGGACTACCACATCCTCGGGACTTAGTGTTAGATTTGTCCCTGGTAAATGCCTACCGGTCTGGCTTCGAAACCGAGAATAGGAAGACTGGTAGGTATGCAATCGAGTCCAGCAACTGGAAGGTTGGTCAGATGGTCTCACGTTTCATGCGCCTGGTGAATCTGGATGCTTTACAAGACTATGACCACCTCGAGACACTCTATGTACTTGCTCGGGGACCAGTAACTTCTGGAGATGACGGAGACGACACCAATAGTCTACCGGCTATATTGGCAGCGCGAGCTGCTACCCATGATGCCCTTGCACTGGCTGGCGAGCTAGCAGCTGACGACGAGTCTGAAAGCGAGATCTGTCGGCGGGAGAAGGAGTACTTCAATGCTGTTGGCACCAAGAGATTAGCAGTAGCGCATAAGGTGGCATTTGCAGCTAAGATGAATCCCCGATTTGTAGTAGATGGGCGGCTGTGGCGTTGGATTGATGCTGTTATAGAGTATTACGACAGCGCGTGATCTAACCAGCTGGTGATCATTTCGAAGTGTGCCACGGCCTGTCTTTGGAAGCTTCCATCATACGCGATTTCACCCGTCGTAGCCGTCCCTCATTGACTAGGAGCGGTGGAATGGGGCAAGGGATACACTTCTTATTCTGAGGACGATAAGTATATGAGCTATAGAGAGAAAGAGGAATGGGAGGGTGATGAAATACACTACTAGTACATAGAGTACATGTTAAACTTATAGGGCCAAAAAGGCCAAAGGCTAGAGTCTAGTTGGTCCCTAATAGCTTGTTAAGGGCGGCCTTGGTATCTGCTCAACAGCACTAGTACATGTCAAATGGTTACCAGTTAGCAGCTGGCATTCAAAAATCTCGCCTACGTACTGGCACATTGCCTACTGTCCTAACCTGGTGATCTCAGAGAATTAGGGCTTACCAGGATGGGCATAATAATAAGGCGTCCTTGAGTTCTCCAATTTGGGCCCCATCGACTGAACACAGTCCGTTGACAGACATGACAGGACACACACATCATGTCTCTAGCAGGCCCCACCGGTATGGCGGCTTTCTTGAACGAGTAGCCTCGAAGCATCCAAAATCAGTGGACTGTGTAAGATTTTAGCGTACATTTGTCCAGGTACCTTGAGGAAAGGTAGTAATTAACCTCCCCCTTATTATTACTTCTCCTCAAGCCTTTTCGCCATATGCTCTTGCCTTTCACTCAATTCATAATTTGCTAGAAGAGTGCCTTCTGAGCCCTTCCGCCACAATTCTGGTTATTTACTCCTAGCAGACTCAAACCCAGCAACATGGCGTCCATTATGCCTCCAATCCCGCGCTTCTTCTTCCTCTACGTAGAGCCCTGCCTCGTGTATGACAAAAAGACACCCCACCCACGCCACACAAGCAAACCAGCATCCTGCATCCTGCATCATCCACTGACAGGTTAAGTTTCACAGCTTCTTCGGTGGCGCTCTAACCCCGGTCTTGAGCCCGCGGAACATCCCCACAATGCTGCCCCCTCACCTCGCGGGTCGTGGCAGCACCGCGTCTCCTGACCCGACGCCTCTCGAGCACATCCTGGGTCTGCAATCGGCTGTCCTGATGTTCATGATCGCAATGGTCACCGTGGTTGTCATGGTGTATTCGACTGAGCCCAAGGTTGTGCGCGGGTATGTGCTTGCGTCGGCTGTGACGGATATTCCGCATTGGGGTGCCTTTTTTTATGTTCTGGGCTGGGAGGGCGTGCAGCAGTGGAGGACGTGGGATTCGGCGCTTTGGTTGCAATTGCTTGTTCCTTGTTTTACGATGGTGTTTAAATTGGGGTATTTGACGGGTGTGTTTGGGGAGGATCGAGAACCGGGGAAGAAGGGAGATAGGGGCGAGACTCGTAAGAAGCGGTGAAATATCTTTCTATGTGTCGCTTCAACCTGTGCTCGTTTTTCACGATGCTTCCATGGACGGACTGTCCTGCCAGATGAAAAGGGTAGACACAAAGTACCTAGATAGGCCATTGCTAGTTAAATTATCTATAAACAAACGCACGAGCTTGGCTGTGTCTGCCTATGGCGTGGTGGATCTCCACGTCCCTGATGACTATAATTAAGAGCGCACCGGCATGGGGATGGTCTCCAATTGAATCGCCGCCGTCATCTCATCGGCCTCCGTCTCGTCACGCTCGAACATCAACGTCTCAGCTTTACGAGTGATCATCCCACAGAACGAATTCACGTATCTCGTCCACAGCCAGGCGCACAGATATACCAGACCAATCCAGAGCGGCATGCTAACTGCCTTGACCCAGGAAGGCCGGACGGGGATCCACCGCGGATGCATGGGTTCACCGTCCGACTCATACAACGGGTCGCCCTTGGGGCCCAGCATCGGGCCGCTCCATTCCTCGTCATCGATACCGTAGAGTGCCCAGACGAGCACCGTGCGGAGCAAGGTGCCGTGGAGCAGGTAGACGGCGAAACTCTGTCTCCCTAGCCAGGTGAAGAAGGACTTCGATAGGAAGTATTGCGTCGACGGCGAGATGTACAGGGCGAGGATGATCAGGTCGAGGCCTAGCGCTGTGTAGCGTCGTGGAATGTCGACTTCAGGCGGGAAGAGGTACTGCGCTACGTCTAGCATCTTGCTAGACCAGGAGGCCCATTCTGGGTTATTGCTCGGGTAGGAGGCGATGAAGAGGCCGGACAAGGCGAGGAAAGCCGCTACGATTTTACGGCCGATGGTATGCCGGTCGATGAAGTCTTGGAAGGAGTCTTCGTACGAGAGATCGCTGAGGAATAGACCGAAAACGGCTTGCATTTGAATCGTTTCTAGGCTGGGTCAGTTGGTGGATTCAATACGTGGAAAGATAGGATAGACAGACCTGTATACAAATCGGCGTCCTGGTGGAAATATAGGAACATGATCAGGTAGATCAACGCACGCCACCGGAACCTGACGTAGATCGTCGCGCACAGCAGCAAATAGACCAGGACCGAGGCCATCAGCAACGGCAGCAACACCCATTGGTTCTCATCGTATGCATTGTACCCCGTTGTCCAGGTGCTGAGGGAGTTCTGGAACAGCCGGATGGTCTCTGTCCAGAGCGAATCCTCCACCTCCGGCGACGTGGTCCGACACCACCAGCTATCTGACCGAGTGGCCACGACGAAGGCGCCGAATTGGGCCATCACCCACGAGATTATCAGGACAAAGGTAGCTGGTAGTATGGTCTGCGGCATGCGGCGGAAGACTGCCTTCGCGATGGACGTGAAGGCGGCCATGGAGCCTTCGGTGCGGGACAGCTGGATGGGCTTCTGGGCACACACATAGCCAGTGACAAAGCCGAAGATGGCAATGCCTATGCGACCTTGCCATGGAATGCGCAGGATAGGGTATTGGAGGGTCCGCGGCTCGCTCCATTCGTCGTCTGCGGGGGAGTAGAGTTCATACTGCCAGGCTTCGGTAAGATGAGACACGACGACCAGGAAGGCTGCAATTCCGCTGAGTCCCTAGTTAGTGAAGGCTGTTAGCATCTGTCCCATCGGCCTGAACGGGTTGATCTCTGGGTAACACCGGACCGCGCGAAACTTACGTCAACCCATCCAGGACTCCTCCTGGAGTCTTCTGTTACGGTCGGTTCCGCCGATTTCCATGGTAGGTTATCTATGAGCCGTGTATAAAGGTGATTTGGCCGCATATACTCCATGGCGACTGTAGGAAGGTAGAAAGGTAGGGAGGCTGGTGAGGAATTAAGACAGGACTCGAAGGCTCTTGGAGGCTCTCAGAGCCATCCGCGCAGTGAGGGACACCGAGGGACACCAACTACAAAGAGAGGAAGGGTGGAAGAGTAATCCAGAGTCGACCAGGGAAGACCAGCGAATGCACGGTTCAGGAATAAGATAAGTAATGACCAAGGGAGAAAACGGAAAAAGGGCACACGGCAAACGACCCGGACTGGCCTGGGCCGGATGCAAATAAAATTACCAGGGGTAAGCAGGAAGAGAGCTGTCTTCGCGAAGTGGCATCTTTTAGTGAGACGTGGATAAGACCAGAAGCCACAGCAGCAATTCCGGACCGCTTCATAGGGCGGGCCAAGAGTCTCTGCTGTCTGGCACTTTCTGGGCGCTGACGGAGAAGCGCCACAAAGATACAGAGTAGACTTCCCAGCAGATAGTAGCCGCTTGGCACTCTCCGCGCACGTCAATTGAGCCCGGTCAAGCCAGTCAAGGGCCACAACCTGACTCGGAAGCGGACAGGATCATCGTATTTCGTTCTCGGCGGCTGCACAGGAGATGTCGCGCTGATTGGCGGCGCCATAAAAGCGTTCCTGGGGCAGATTTCGGCCAGATCATCCCCTTGTTCTCGTCTATCGCTGGCCGCCACTGCGTCCTTAAGACCGTGGACCGCGCGCCGATCCAGATCCGACGTGAGAACTCCTTGACGTGTGCCCCCCCCTTCCCTTGACACTGTCGCCGGCAGCGTGTGAGTGAGTCGCCCAGTATGCGGATTCCAGGTCTAGCTGCCATCCTGTCGTGGTCTCTGTGCGCAACTGCCACGATCTTGGAAAACGGCCAACCCCGTCTGGATCCTTATCCGGGACGCGCTGAGCGGATCGATCTCGATAATTCCTGGCGAACATACAGTGCGGATGCACCGGAGATCGCGTACAAAGGACGCTGGGATGACCAGCACGTTTCTTGTAGGCAATTCTTTGAGACCCTCCGATTGAACAGAAAAATGCTAAATGACTTATAGGGTGGGCGTGGGTTTCACTCTCGCATTTCTCTGTGCTATAAAAAAAGAGTCAATCCACTAACTCGAGCAGAGCACCCGGTATTCGACTTAAATTTTCCGGCGGCAGAGTGAGTAGATAGATGTCTACTCTTCCACTATCGTCTTAACTGAAGCCCACTTAATTACTGATGTCGTCTAGCTGGCTATAACTTTCGGTCCAAGCACGAGTGAAGGCACTCTAGTGGCTTTCCGGTAAATCATCTCAGACTGGGTTCTGATCCCCGCTCTCACTGATCTTTCTGACCCCGGAACAGCATTGACTCCCTGGACTGGCAATTCACCAATGTGACGGCCGACTCGACCTACCAGTTTGTCGGTGAATGGACCGACATGGCGGACCACGAGCATCTGGAGGAGACCAAACTGTTCGAGATGCGAGGTGCGTCAACGACACCGGTAAAGGAAAACAAAACTGTACATATGTGAATGCTAACTTGCATTCTAGTCACCAATTGGGGCATAGGATAAGTCTTAACGTCTGCCTGTCTGCCCGTCCCTTGCTCATTCTTCACACAGTTCAAATAGCCAGCGTGTCTGTCAGCGAGGATGCCTTGCTCTCAATACCTCCGCGGTATGACAAGAGGATCGAAATTATCGGAGGATCGTCAGTGATAATACGCCACTCTCTTCCACCTGCTGTTTTTATTGCTAATGTTCTTCCAGCCTTGCATGTGGCCAGTACGGTACATACGAGACGCTGTCGTCGTGGGCCCACCAGTTTGTAGCTGGCCTGGGCGATGTTGAGTACACGATTGCCGTGAGTTCCATCAGTTCCAGCCTTCTGTCCTCCTGTTTACAATCCTCACTGACACCATAAAACCAGGCCTACCCCGGAGCCTGTCTCTCGGACAACCAATGCTACGGCGGCGTCCACGGCATGGTACGTACCATATTCCGATCCCGACCAGTTACTACAGAGCACGAGTGGACGTCAAGCTGACCAAGATTCATAGACATGGTACTGGCATCGTGCCGCAGATCCCGGCTTCAGGAGCGAAGGTGTCTACCAGCATGACCAACCAGAGTTCGACGTGAGGACGGACGGGCAACCGGCTGATCTCGTCGTGATCCAAATGGGCGGCAATGACCATCGACCACCTAATCAGATCCCGGCCGACATTTATTACCATGCATATATTGATTTGATCGAGGATATACACCACATTTGGCCCAAAGCGACTGTTGTCATCGTGGTATGTCTTGTTCTTACCACCACCCCCCTGCCCCCCCGAAAACGATGCCCTGATTCTTACACTGAATGCCGCAGGGACAATGGGGCCTCTTCCACAGGAAAGAATCAGGATATTTCCAAGACATGCTGTACGAAGAAGAGCACAAGCTGGTACACGAGCACTTCAAGGACCGTGGCTTCGTGTACTACTTCCAGACACGAGGGATTCTCCAGCACAACGATATCGGTCCCAAGGACCATCCGACAGACTACGGACACGCAAAGATTGCGAGCCACCTGCTGCAGTGGACCAGGCTAGTGCTTGGTTGGTATCCGGAGCCGTCCGGACAGACCACGCCTGGGACCCTCTACTGGAATGATCAGCAGGACTACTGAAATGGATTTTTTTTTTTTACCTTTTTTTCATTTGCTTGCATTGCATGCTACGCTTGGGAGTTCGGTGATGTGGGATAGGCAGGTAACCTAGATGCTACGGCACTGTTCCCCCGAGCTTATTGGGCGTCGGTTGTATAATATATTATTACTCTTAAGATTTCCCGAAATAGAATATTCAGCAATTTCTTGTTGCATAAGTTTGCTACCTTGGCTTCCTATTTCTATTGTTCAAAATTTGCAAAGCGTCGTGATCTCCAGCTCACCGTTCTTGCTCGACGCCCAGCCAGCCCTGTCCATCCTGTCCTGCAGGACTCCGGAAACAAATACAAAGTTCCATTTGGAAGGTACTCGACATGTTAAGCAGCCACTAAAGCCCCGTCCTTACACACGGTCCCTGCGGCAACGGAGCCCATCGCCACGGGAGAACCGTTAGTGCATAGAGACCATGACTTGCCATCAAAAGAACAAACGATGGAGTTCTCCAAACAAGATCCAGAGTCGGGTACACTGCTCGAACTCGGACTCGGCGAACTCGAGCTTACAGCCGGTGGTGAGGTCGTTGGCTGGCTTTCAGGGATGGAGGACGAAGACGCCGGACTGCTGCCCGTTCCCGTGGGAGCGAATGCTCCAGGGCTCCCCGAAGCAGAAGCAGGTGACGAACCCGAGGAAGTCCCACCACCGAGGAAAGGCGCGCTGCCCTGGCACGAGTAGCCTTTACCGTTAAGACTACCCTCGACACTATCTCCGGGGAGCGGAAAGTTGACTTCCTGGCCCTCAATAGTCTTACACTGTCCCTGTTGGTTGACGTTGGCCACGAAGATAGGAGGAAGGCTGTTGAACGAAGTGCTCGAGTCGCGTTTCACGGCCACGTCGCGAGGGTGTTCGCGCTTTTGCTTGCCAGAGCTGTGAATGGTGACCTGGGCGCAGTTCATGTACATCTCGCGGTTGCCGATCTTGTTGAACCAAGTCCACACCAGTAAGGCCTGTCCTGCTGGCGCGTCCGAGGGGACGTGGAACTTGTACGAGTCCGTCAGGGGACAGCCGCCAAGCATGGAATGGATGACCTTGAAGCTTTTGCCCTTGTCGTAGGACAGGGATATCTGGCACGATCCTCCCCCGTGTGTGGCACTGCCGGCAAGGGTCATCTGGTATTGCTGGCCTGCGGTGTAATCGGCCGTGGACTGAAAAGCATCGTTGGCGTAGCCCTTGCAAGGAAAGTCAGAGCCAGATGAGGACAAGGGACTCGTGTACGAGTAGTCCTTGGGACCGTTGGAGTTCTTGTTCAGGGGGCTTCGAATGGGGTACGGATTGCTCATTTGCATGTGTGCTGACACGTAGGTGGCCAGAATGGCGCATAAAATAAGGAGTGTTTTCATGTTGACTGACGAAAGGAATGACTTTTCTAAGAGTATCTAAGGATAGGACTGTCGACTGAATAGCCGAAGAAAAAGACGCAAGAAACGAAAGAATGGGACGAAAGACAAGCTTCCTAAGAAAAAGATCCAAACGACAGTGACTGGCCAGGAGTACAGTGCGGAGATTTTATACTTGACCCTGGATGATCTACGAAAGCCCTGACAGCGCAATTCACTTATGACAAGTGAATTGTGAGACAATGCCATGTTGTAGCAATGCGACAGTGAACAAAGGGCATTCACTGAATGGCTTTGTTAGCGGTTCCTGAAACAAAGCATGGGGCTACTGACTCAACTGCTTCCAACGTCTGAATTCTTGAGGGAGCAGTTCCTAGCAGAAGAGAGACATTGGAACAGAGCATTGACGTCTAGACGGGAGACTAGGATTCATGTTAGTTTCGAGGGTCTTTCGCGAAAGACCCCAGATTAGAATGGCCGCGATATTTGAAGAGATGCCTGGGAAAGAAGCAAGTATAGTTTCCAAAGCCATCTAGCACCTGTTTGGCAGTAAAGGAGCAGAGTTCCCTTGCATCTTCTGCACCATAGGCCAATGTCCTTTGTATACAGTCTCACTGTATTCGTTCACCGCGCCTCAGAAGCCCCGACCCGCACGTCGATCAGGGTGTCGAATGCTACAGGACCAGGCCAATCATTCAGCCAGGACAGAAGGAGAAGCATCAGATCTGCGTGCAATTGTTACATGAAGAGCTGTGACGTTAGGCAGGCCGTCCGTGAACGTAGGGGGATCGGTGCCTTCCTGCGACCCCTCAGTGGCTACAGCGTAACATGCACCAAGACCAGACACAGGAAACCAGAGAGTTGCCTAAAGCATCGTCGCAATCCTCAAGGACCATTTTGGCTCATCTCTGGTTGTTTGGGTCATAGGGCGAGACAGAATCCCAAGTTGAAACAGGCCCGTCGCATGTGCCGCGAGAACATCGCCGTCGATTCGGTGATCGGCCGCCCGACGCGTCCTGACACGGCTCGCTACACTCCGCGTTGGCCATCAGCGCATTCTCCTTCGCTTCATCTGCTTCTTCACCAGACGCTGGCATAGTCCACAAAGCTTATCGGTGTGAATGATGCTTCTAGTGTTAATCCCCTGTCATACTCAATCTGGACGTGCATTCCCGGCTACCATCCCCTCGCTCTTTTCTAGGGCCGCTGGATGATTTTGCGGCCCCTTTTGCAGCGTCAGCGTCAGACGAAGTCCCCTCGCGTTCTTCCCTGCCAAAATGTGCGCTTCGACGACTCCGTTGTGCGTGTCTCACGCTGTGCGCGCAGCTCGCGCAGCTGTCGGGAACGCCCCGCACCGATGATATATCAAGAAGATCTACGGCGTCCGGTGGCGAGGGAACCTTTGGTCCAGATCCATGGCAACGTCGCTGTTTCAGTTCCGTCACTTACCGGGACAGCTCTACTACGACATGCGATTCGACCCGTGGAGCTTAGATTCACATCGCGCTCGTTTTCGGTGCTCTCTGATGGTCGCGGTGGTGTCAGGCAGGAACAGATGGCCGTCGCACTGGCCCAGGATAACGCGAGTCTGTCTCAGGGTCTTCGGGGAGAACATGAATCCCTATATGGCGTAGAGGCAGCTTCTGTAGACCCAGTGCCGGTTGCAAATGGGGTTGTCGACCCTGATGAGTTCAAGGAAGCTATATCACGACCACCGCCGGTGAACAGTGACTACCTGCCGCTTCCCTGGCGAGGGCGACTGGGATATGTGAGTACCTCTCCGCTGTGTCCGATCCAACCGTATTGCCCAATGCTCATATGAAAAATGAAAAATAAAAGGCGTGCTTGAATACCTATCTACGTCACTCGAATCCTCCAGTGTTCTGCTCGCGGACTTGCCGTATTGCTTCCATTCTAGAGAACCGTCACCCGCTCCGAGATCCTTCACAACCTCCGCATTCGACCAAGAATCGTCCAGATAAAAGCCAACCTGCTGATATAGCTCGTGGACAAAAATATGTCGAGTCGCTGGGCCTAGCTAATGCCCGGGATCTCGGGAAAATTATCCGGTGGAATGACAGATACGGCATTAAATTCATGCGCTTGACCAGCGAAATGTTTCCATTTGCTAGTCACAAGGAATACGGTTACAAATTAGCGCCTTTTGCGTCGGAAGTTCTTGCGGAAGCAGGTCGTGTCATCGCAGAGCTCGGTCACCGAGTGTCTGTTCATCCAGGTCAGGTACAAAATCCATTCTCGACTCGACAGGCGCGACCCTGGCAGCTGACCGGATTTAGTTCACCCAGCTAGGTACACCCAGAAAGGAGGTGGTAGAGGCTTCGATCCGTGATTTGGAATACCATTCGGAGATGCTGCGTCTTCTCAGGCTACCCCCTCAACAGGATCGAGACGCGGTTATGGTTCTTCACATGGGCGGCGTGTTCGGGGACAAAGCAGCGACTTTGAATCGATTCCGTGAAAACTACGCACGCCTGTCGCAGGAGGTCAAGGATCGACTCGTCCTAGAAAATGACGACGTCAGTTGGTCGGTTCACGATCTGCTCCCTATCTGCGAGGAGTTGAATATCCCGCTCGTTCTCGATTTCCATCATCACAACATCATGTTTGACCCGAGCCAAGTGCGTGAAGGCACAATGGATATCATTCCACTCTATAGCCGCATCAAAGCAAGTTGGACTCGGAAGGGGATCACGCAGAAGATGCACTATTCAGAACCTATACCGTCTGCGATCACGAATCGCGAGCGGCGGAAACACAACGAGCGCGTTACCACGCTGCCACCTTGCGACCCGACGATGGATTTGATGATCGAAGCCAAGGATAAGGAGCAGGCCGTGTTTGAACTGATGAGGGTATTCAAACTCCCGGGCTACGACTTGTTTAATGACATGATCCCGCATACTCGCAACGATGACAACAAACCACATAAACTGCCCCGTAAGTCCACTAAAAAGAAGGGTGACTCTGTGGACTCTGCCGCCTGCGCACCTCCCCCTCGAATGGTACCTGAAGGAGAGGTCGGTATGGGTGGTCCTGAGAGGAGGGTATACTGGCCCCCTGGAATGGAAAGATGGCTGAGACCGGCCAAAAGAGTCGTGCGCAAGAAAACTATCCAACGCACTAGCAAGACTCGTGCTTCGAAGCCGGTGGTCGAAGGGAATCTCGAGGCTTCAACATCCCTGGATGGCAGTAAAACTATAAATGGTGCCTCGCAGGTTGCTGCGAGGACCAGTCAGCAGGCGCGCAAGAAACGGAAGGTATCGAAGACTGTCTTGAGCTCCAACGAGGAAACTACCCACGCCTCAGTAGAGTCGTCTGGGTGAACTACACTACACGGAAGACAGCAAGACTGTGAACCTGAATGGCATCACACGTCTATATAGGTATTTGTGCCATGAATGTATTATCACCTCACGGTAACGGGAGCTACAGGGATGCAAGTGGTGCGCGTTGAAGTTGACTTAGAGAACCGAGACAATATCCGAGCATCTTGGCGTAGGACGGCTTTCAGCCGCGATGGAATTCTCGGCAGCGTATACGTAAGATCAGCACCATGTACATAGTAGTATTCCAATTTACAATCCCGACGACAGTGACTGCAGTTGACTTCAGAGGCAGCAGCAGGAACTGTCTGTCTTGTGGGCAATTCCAGTCTGGTGTACTCCCTTCCCCGCCTGCACCGCCCTCTCATTACAGCATACTTAACGTTATTCTTTTCGGCTTCCGCTATTCCTCTGCACGGACATACACTGCATTGATTATGGGGCACCCATTATTAACCTGGACAACAGCTCTAGATTCCTGTTGACCTAGAAGTCTCCGAAATACTGGCCCCGTCTTGACAGCCCTGGCTTGAGAACTCTGGCTCCAAAACCGTCATTTCGAACGCACTGGCCGAGCTTCTTCCGCCGCCATCCCCGCACTCCTCGATCGATACCGTTCTTCCTTCGTTCTATCGATCGAAATCTCGAGTCCGGAAAAGGGAAGAGATTCCTACCTTTCATTCGCGCATTTTTCTTCGGGCCACGTGCGACGAGCCGCTTCCCTCGACGATCCGGGCGCGTCGTAACCGTTCTCCGCAGACAGCTGCAACTACGTATATATAGGGCGCCTGTCCAGAGTACGAGGGGGATCGGACGGAAGAGACGATCGAGAAGGAACCCAGAAGATGCGGCGATGAGCTCTATGGCCGAGTCTTTTTCCGGGTCTGGGTCTGGTGGACGGCGCAAGAAGGTCTACGAGTACTTGCGAGCTGCGAACGAGCTGCGGCAGTCATACACGGCGCAGATCAGTAATAGTCTACGCGAATTGAACAATGACGAATACTCCGATGTCCCGGGTGCGTATCCGGACGTCGAGGTCGCTCGGTCCGGCGACGGGGAGATGGTCCTGTTTCCAAGCTACGCAAGGAGAATCATAAAACGGCAGAAAATCCAAGACGAATCGGATTGGCAGGCGTATCGGTATCAGGATGGCTGGTCGCAGGGTCTGGACGAGGATGAGTCTGATTTTGCTAGTCCAGGGGAGTCGGAATACAGACCTGGGCCGAGGAGGCCAAGCCGGTTGGATGTGGATGAGGATGAGGACGCCATTGTCGATGTGGACATTCATGGCTGGATCTACGCACCGCAGCGGGGTGCGATGGGGAGAAAGAATCGTCTCATGCTTGCGCTGGCGAGGAAACTGAGCGGCATTCCGGCCCCGAATGGAGGTCCGCCAGCTGAACCCGCGGATAAGCTCGCTGGAAACGGGGAAGACGAGGCGGCTGTTAACCAAGAGGCACAGCAGATCATCAACGATGCAGACAAAAAATCAGGGGATGCGTGGAGAGGTGGTGCTGCAGCAGATGACCGACTGCCAACCTTGCGAAGGACAACGACATCGTCATCTTCACAATCTTCTTCGCAGATGAGTGGCGAGGAACTCAAAACTGCCAACCACAATCTGATGTCCAGGATACGCCCTTTTCTGGCGCAGCCTCTATCGTACACGCCAGTCAGCGTCTTCCTCTATAATGACGACCAGAGCCAGTCGAGAAATGTTCTCACCGACGAATCCGGTCACTTTACGGTGCGCGCCGGCCTTCACTTTGTTCCAACTCATGTTCGTGTTCTCGGGGCCGAGAACCTATCCACTATCAAGGAGATCAAGGTCATCGAACCGGCCGGTGTCAGTCTGATCAGCGATATAGATGACACTATCAAGCACACTGGGATAAGTCTTGGCGCCAAGGAAGTCTGCAGGAACACGTTCGTCCGCGATTTGAGTGAGCTTGGTGTGCCTGGCGTGGGACAATGGTATAGCAAGCTGGCCAGCATAGGCGTCCAAGTCCACTACGTTTCCAGCTCGCCGTGGCAACTTTACCCTCTCCTCGAGCAGTACCTCAGGATCGCTGGACTGCCTCAAGGTTCTTTCCAGCTGAAACACTACAATGGGATGCTGCAGGGGATCTTTGAGCCCGCAGCGGAAAAGAAAAAGGCATCATTGGACAGGATCCTGCGTGATTTTCCCAATCGCAAATTTATTGTGGTGGGCGACAGCGGCGAGGCGGATCTCGAGGTATATACAGATCTTGCCCTGACTCATCCAGGCAGGATTCTCGGGGTATTCATCAGAGACGTCACAACACCGGAGCAGAAGATGTTCTTCGACAAGTCTGTCGATCATATACCGAATGCCCCGTTTCGGAGCCAAAGCACCGGTCATCTTCCCCGGGACCCGTCTGCAACGGAGAAAAGGCCGGCTTTGCCGCCGCGGAAACCGCGCGAAGAAACGCCCAGCGCGGCTGAGAGCTTGGACAACACTGATCTGATTGATCTGTCTGACGATTCAGATGAGCAGAACAAGCCAACCGAGCAGGCCACACGCAATGGCTCCCGGCCGGCCCCTGCAAAGCCATTTAAGCCATCGTCTCTACGAACAGTGACAGCGGCGTCGGACTCTGAGATTGTGAAAGCAAGCTCTTCAAGTCAAGGCCAGAATCCCATTCGCCGCAAACCGGCTCCTCCCGTACCGCCACGTCGTGGCAGCTCGGCGATGCCCAATCGCGACAGGGGAATACCAGACGAACCTGCTCGTGGTGGAAATGCAGTTGCTAGCACGACGAATGCACCCCTTAGTGGCACCGGTTCATCAACGGATAACCTGGCAATTCGGAGGAAGCCGCAGCCTAGTGACTCTAGAAGCGGACAACCTCCACCGCCACCACCGCCCCGTCGCAGCACTGCAGCGGCGAGTTCGGAGTCGGATACAAACGCAAATTCTTCCTCACAGAAACCGTCTTACGCAGCGACTGCGGCAGTGACGGCGCTACAGTATGCATCGGATCGGGTGAACGTATTATCATCGCCGACACCCTCACCGTCGACCCCTCCCAGGCCCGGCGCGTCACCGCAGCGATCGAACACACCCAGCAGCTTTAGCAGCGACGACTCATCGTTCCCACCCTCGACGCCGCCGCCGAACAAGCGGGAGGAAATGTGGCGGCGGCGATGGGAACGGGCCAAAGAGCTACTGGATGAGCAGGGCGTTGTTCTGGGAAGCTGGCGCGTGGGCAGTGACGTGCAGGACGTCTGTTTGTGGCTCGTACAGGAGGCGCTGGCGGAAGTGAAGAACGATAGGAGCGAGACGGATCCACCGAAGAGGCCCGCGAAGCCCGCGTCAAGCAGGATGTCTTCGGGGGAGTGAGCGTATGGAATGAACTCTATACCGGTCATGGAGTTATGTATTCTTATACACTATGCTATACATGTTGCGTGCTATGCTACAGTGCGGGTTGCCGTAATGAACTTTAGTGCTGTCTACCTATACCTCGACGGTTACTGCACTGGATATAGAAATCACTCGAGCAGAACAGAGCCATTCTGGTGGAAGGGGTTATAGTCCTCTTCGCCAGCCCATTGAGCCTCGTAGAGCGTCTCGAGTGTCTGCGAGGCGTCCATACCGGCGACGACCTCACTGTTGAAGTCAGCGCAGTCCCAAGAATGAAACACCAATAAAGAAAGGAAAAGACAAGAACATACTCATCAGTAGCCAAGACCTCGAAACCCGGCACGCAATCAATAAGCGCATAAATCACGTAACTGCCGACAAAACTCCAGACGAACCCAATAACAGCCTCCAGCACCTGCACACCCAGCTGTCTCCAATTACCATCGAAGAAGCACCCGCCGACAATCTCAGTAACGCCATCGTAAGCCGCGACATCCTTCCTAGCAAACAAGCCCGTAGCCAGCGTCCCGACGAGACCCCCGACACAATGCGTCGCGAAAGTATCCCCATTATCAACCCACCTGTACCTCGCCGCGAGCTTCGTGAACTTAATGCGCAGCGCCTGTCGACAGACGACCGCGCCGACGACCCCAAAGAAGAAAGCGGTCGTCATATCCACGAAGCCCGCACTAGGCGTGATGAGGACGAGCCCCGCAATCGCCCCCATGAAGGTACTATCCAGACTCCACCGGCCGGTCTCATAGTACGTGATGCACGCCCAGGTCAGCGCGCCCGAGGACGCGCACAGATTCGTCACGCACGCTGCCATCACGGACTTGAAGTTGAGCGCGAGCGTCGTCCCTGCGTCGAACGCGAGCCATGCGTTCCAGAATACGATCAGGGCGAGCAGTTGGCACATTGTGTTGTGCGGGCGGTGCAGCTTTAGGTGTTGCGGGGTGCGCTTCTTGCCTTCTAGCGATGACGACAAGGAGGATGGGCGTGCCGAGCGCGCAATCGGGTACGAGAGGTAGATGGAGAGTGCTGTTGCGGTTGCGCCGCTGCAGATGTGGACGGGCGTGCCGCCGGCGAAGTCGAGTACGCCCAGTTCGCCGAGGAAGCCTGTGCCGGACCAGACCATGTGGGCTAGGGGTTGGTAGATGAAGGTGCTCCATAGCTATTATGCCCCGGAACATGTCAGTGACTCGTTTATATACATATATATATATATATATCCCGGGGAGGAAGGGAACGAACGAATATAAACGGAATGAGAGGAACCAATCTGCCCCTCTCACAGGCGCCGCCAACGGAGATCGCACAGACCGTGGCACAGAAAATCAACTGGAACTCCGAGAAGAGGATCTCGGGGATTGATCCAACAGGCTGGGCAAGCACACCGACGTGAAAGGCCTTGCCGAGTCCGCCGACGACGCCGTTGCCGTTGTCGTCGTCGTAGGTGAGCGAGTACCCGATCATCCACCATTGGATGGAGCAGACGGCGATGACGAGCAGAGAAGGGTAGAAGGAGGCCATGCCGGAGCGGCGCGTCGAGTAGCCCGAGTACGCGAGGCCGACGGCGGGGATGATCAGCCAGCAGAAGACGCAGCAGACGAGGATGAAGAGGGTGTCTGTTTTGGAGCAGGCGTCCCAGTCTGCGAGCACGGATGATGATACTATGGTCGCCATTTTGCCTGTAGATTGATTCTAGGCACTGGACTAGGGTAGGGGACTGTAATGAATGGACAATTGGATAGATACATTGCAGCCATGGCAGTGGTGCTTCATTTATAGGTATGCATGCCCTGTGTATGCCCTGTGTATGCCCCGTGTATGCTCGTTCTGCAGGCTTATCTCGACCCACTGAGATGAGATGCAGATACATAGATAAGCGCTCCGACTTGCTTGTTAAAGTTAGAAGAAGCTTCTACATGCTGTTTCTGGACGCACAGTGTTAGTCATCGTGATAACCAGGTTTACCGAGGCATGTCCGACAAGGTACAGACTCTACAGAGTAATAATAGATGCATACAATTCATTCGTCAAGCAAAACTCAAGCAAAAACTATACAGGAAGTACTATCCACAATATAATATATCTAGTCGCGATATGACATCTCCGCGGCAGGTTGCCCAGGGTTACTACTGGCGCTGCCTTCAACCACACCAGGAGTACCAGTGTTGTCGTTGTCCCCCTCCTCATCCAACCCCGGCGTCTCCGAGGTGAATTTGAGATCGGAAATGCCATAGACAACGATCGACCCCATGCCCAGAAAGGCCGAAATAACAGAGAACACCAGCGCGACGATGCCCCTCCCCGTAAACCCACCGGGCAACCAACCGGGCTGCTTATTCTGGCCGTGCATATCGAGCAGGTTCTCCGTGTTGCCCGCCGCGTTACCCGCATAGCGCACGCCGGCCGCCCGACACACGTCGTAGTGGTTGTCGGGCACGGACACGCGCTCCTGGATCTGCTGCGGCGCCTCGATGAGCAGCATGGCCAGCCCCTGCGACAGATGCCAGTCGATGTGGCAGTGGAAGATCCACACGCCCGGGTTGTCGGCCACGAACCGGATGACGAAGTACCCCTGCGGCGGCAGGACGAAGGTGTCGCGGCGCGCCGGGTGCGTCGGGAAGGCCGAGTGGTTCGTCGTGTCGTAGGCGGCTGCCTCGTCGGCGTCCGCGAGGCTGAAGAAGTCGGCGCCGTACGCGGGGAAGCGGTCGATCACCTGGAATTGGTGGCCGTGCAGGTGGAACGGGTGCGCCCCGGAGTCCTGGTTGTTCAGCACCAGCTCCACCACGGCGTTGTGCTCGAGGACCCGCGAGTGGGTGAATTCGCCGTACACGCGCGAGTCCGTCGCCTGGGAGCCTGCCGAGAGCACGGTGTAGAGTGTGGGTACCTGCGGCGCCGTGTAGGAGATGTTGTTGAGGAAGGCGTAGCCTTTACCGTCGTCCAGGTTGTTCATGTACAGCGTCACGTTGACGACCATGTCCGGATCCGGGAGGAGTTCCATGCGGTCGTGCGGCACGAGGGTGAAGTCGTCGAATGGGGCCAGGTCCGACGAGGTCTTGACGGGCATTTCGGCCTGCGGTTTCGCGGCGCTCGAGTTGTACTCGAGCCAGTTGGTCAGGTTGAGGCGCAGCGAGGAGGGAATGGTGTCGAGCAGCTCGGAGTCGGCGACGGTGACGATCGGGTAGTTGCGGTCGGTGGTGTTCTTCGTGGTGAGCAGCACGGTGTACCGCTGGGCCGGGGAGAGGTACAGCAGATCGGCGTCGGCGGGCTCGGTGTAGACGCCGTCGATCTCGACGATGCGGAAGCTGTGGTCCTCGATGTAGAAGTACTGGGAGACGAAGGCGCCGATGTTGATCAGACGCAGGAGGTATGTGGTTCCGGGCTTGACGGGGACGGACATGTTGAGGGTGTTGTTGAACAGAAAGGCGTCCGGGATGGGCTCAGCGCCGCTGGGATTGTACAGCGACAGGAAACTGGGCGCAATGTCCATCTCCAGCTTGTGGTACCAGTCGGTCAGGGTGACGAACAGGTCCTCGTCGTAGAGGTCATGGAACCACTCATCGGCGTCGTGCACGATCAGCGCCTGGCGATAACCGTCCGGGTAGCAGTAGTCGGTGTGGCAATGGTACCAGTAGGTGCCGTTCTGGTTGACGGTGAAGTTGTAGGTCATGGAGGCGCCGGGCGGGATGGGACACTGGGTGACCATGGAGGGCCCGTCCATGGTGTTGGTGGTGTTCTGGAACATGCCGTGGAAGTGCATCGAGGTGTTCTTGTCGCCCAGGCCATTGTACATGTGGACGACGAGCTGGTCGCCCTTGTCGACCTCGATGACGGGCAGCGGCCATTGCCCGTTGACGCCGATGACCTGGCGCTCCTCGAGGCCGGTGGGGTTGGCTGTGACCCAGGAGACGTTGAAATTGTAGGTGACGGTCTTGGCGGCGCAGAGGTGGAGGTGGAAGAACGACAGGGCCAGGACGGGCCAGCAGAAGCGGGACTTCATGGTGGGCGCTGGAGGACAAGAGGGTGATGAGGGTGAGGATTGAAGACGAGGATGAGGATGAGGATGAGGGCAGAAAGCGATCACGGGCGATCTGGGACAGGATGAGGAGGACGCAACCACAACATAACCTCCCCGGTCAGACACACACACCACGGATCCCAGTCGGACACCGCGTTGACTGACGCCGGGATTTTTCGTGCACTCTCGCTTGCTTGCTTGCTGAAGGCCCGCTGCCCGGTTCATCTGCATCGTTTCATTGGCTTCACCACCACCGACGAGCTTAGCCGAAAGCTTCCTGCGCCTTAGCGTTGATTGATAACCCGCACATCAAATCAGATAACCAAGCTGGCCCTGGACAAGCTCGTATAAGCCATAATTAAGACTGTGAGATGGGTCGTACCATGCGGAAATATGCGGGCGCACAAACCCAATTCCCGATCCTGCGTAGATAAATGTCTGTTTTTTTCTGTGTTTTCTGTGTCTTCCGTGTTTTCCCTCGCTTGCCCTTGTCTCTTTCTTGTCTCTTGTCTCTTGTCTCTCACTCTCCCTCTCCCTCTCCCTCTCCTCCCCAGAGGGATCCTCCATCCTCCATCCTCCCACACCCACAATGGCCAACGTCTTCGCCGTGCAGATCTTCTTCATCGTCTTCCGCGAGTGCCTGGAATCCTCGATCATCATTTCCGTCCTACTCTCCTTTCTTAAGCAGTCTGTGGGCCAGCCCCACCAGGATCACAAGGTGTACAAGCGCCTCGTTCGCCAGGTCTGGGTCGGTTCGTTTTCTGGCATCTTCATCTGTCTGATCATCGGTGGTGCCTTCATCGGCGTCTTCTACGGACTAGGCCATGACATCTGGTCCAAATCCGAAGATCTGTGGGAGGGCATCTTCTACCTGATCGCCGCCATCATCATCACCGCCATGGGCCTCGCCCTGCTGCGCATCAACAAGACGAAGCAGAAATGGCGCGTCAAGATCGCCATGGCGCTCTCCGAGAGGAGCAGCCGCAAGGGCTGGGCCTGGCTCGGCGACTGGACCCGTCTCTACTCCATGTTTCTACTGCCCTTCGTCACCACGCTGCGCGAGGGCCTCGAAGCCGTCGTTTTCGTCGGCGGCGTCTCCCTGGGCTATCCGGCCACCGCCTTCCCATTGCCTGTGTTCACCGGCATCCTCGCCGGTCTGACCATCGGATACCTCATCTACCGCGGCGGCAACGTCATGTCCATCCAGATCTTCCTCATCGCATCCACCTGCGTGCTCTACCTCATCGCCGCGGGAATGTTCTCCAAGTCGGTCTGGCGCTTCCAGAACCACGCCTTCGTGCAGAAAGTCGGTGCCGACGTCTCCGAGGCCGGCAGCGGGCCGGGCTCGTACAATATCAAGAACAGTGTCTGGCACGTCAATTGCTGCAACGCCGAGACCGACAATGGCTGGGACGTGTTCAACGCCATCCTCGGCTGGGAGAACTCGGCCACCTACGGATCCGTCATTTCGTACAACCTGTACTGGCTGTTCATCATCGTCGTCGTCGCCTGGATGCTATACGAGGAGCGCAGCGGCAAGGGTCCGCTGCTGCTCCTCGGTCTGTCCAAGGTGCCTGGCGTCAAATGGTGGGCGAAGAAGAAGCTGGAAGCCCACATGGCGAAGGAAGAGGATGTGATGCGCAATGTGCAGGCCGGTATACTGCAGGATGCCGCTATGCAGACGGTCGAGGCGAAGAATGTGCAGGCAAAGTAGGGATGATTCTCAGCTTAGGCCCAGACGGCATCAATGTTTACTAATTCCCAGCCATTCTTGTTCTTGCTCTTGCTTTACATGTACGCGATCTATGCAGAATTGAGAAAATTGCCATTGAACCATACTAGTAGTTACACCTGCTTCATCGTCCCAGTACTCTCAGCCACGACTGAAAACCGTTGAGTGAAATTGTTCATTCTTTACTTGCTACTAGTCTTGAGGTTATGAGTTGTATATTCTTGCCATTTGCTAGTCGGCAAGAGCCAGTAGAAAATTAGCATACAACACTACAATTGTGCTATGCAGTCAGTCCAGCACCTGGGCAGTCCACACGACACACCATCTAGATCATCCGCAACTCCGATAATCGGAAGACTAACTTCCCCAGGTGTAGTAGTAGTAGCCCTCGGGACAATCCGTGCCATCCTCACACGAACACCTCCCCCAGCGGCAATTAGTACAGGTGGGCTGACAGTCTGGCCAAGTCGGCTCAGAGGATATCATCGTATTACAACGCCAGTGGCGTACCCAGATACGAGGTGTGAAACAGGCAAAATCCTGTTTGTTCGCAGGAAACGGAAAAGGTGTATCCCGGATCTCGTCCCGGACTCAGCAAGTAGCATGTGCCACTGTCCTGGAGGTGGGAGTCTCCCACGGCAGTTGGACTATTCTCTCTGAGCTCCTGTAACCCCATATGTTAAAGTCAGTATTATTATTGTGCTCAAGGGCGGAGTTGCTGCATATTAGCTGCGACCGTCATGAGCACAGAAGAACCTTTACCACTCCCTGGAACTCAACCAATTGCGGCGTTGTGGTCGCCTTTCTGCCATGCTTCAGTCAGAAAAAAAGGTAGGGTTGTCTTTCCAGGGCTTCTCGATTGCAATCTTGTGGATCCGGTAGTTTCTGCCTTTGTTTCATGTATGTACGTTTGGTTCTTGGACTCCGGGGAAGGGTGGCCAGGACCGGCGCCCTGGTGCAGTCGATTCACAGGCACTAGTCAACAGCTTCGAGTCTTACCAGGTAGCTGTTCCACCCTGCAAGCGCTGGACGACTTCATGGTCTGGATTGCGCCGGATTCATTCAGATCCACGGGGCTGCCATGATCGTCGGAAAAAGGCGCTCTATGCCACTGCTTCGATTAAAATGATCGTGGGAGCGAGCTCTTGGTTTCTGTTCGGCTAAAAACTTCCTGAGAATCATGATGTTGATTTTATCGCTTAGTAGTAATGTCCTTGGGTTTCAAGCTTGCTCTCTAATATGAGCAATGGCCTGAGGAGCTGGTCACGTGCGCGCCTCATTAAGCCACGCTATCCCTGGACGACGACGACACGACGACAACAACAACAACAACAACGATGTATCAAGCTAGAAGGGTGCCGCTACAACTCTGTAGAATCTAGCATGGTACTCAAGTCAACACGATGTCGCCTCTTTCCCAAGCCGACCAAGACTTGACACCACCAACGAGGGAAAACTCCAGAGTCGACACTGAAGGGAGTCATGATGAGCCGTCCAATGGCCCAGTTGCTCCTGGAAAGCCACACAAGGCTCTCCTCCGCGGCTTTGTAACTCTATCCGAAGCTGAAGATGAAGAGGATGATATGAGAGTCGAATTGCAATATGCGGTAAAGCGGGGGGAGTTCTATGCCGAAATTAAGAAGAAGGAGAAGGATATTAAAAGCATCGTAGCTTCTCATTGCGGGTTGGTGAGTCCAGACTTGGTTCATGTACCTGACATATTCCACGAAAAAAAGGTTGTTTGGAAACATGGGAGCTTCAATGTCTGCATTCCAGTGTCCATCAAGTCCCCAGGGAAATCTCTTCCGGCCAGGATGGCATTCCGGGTTCCTCTGCCGTATAAAGTCGGTGAAGATTTCTATCCGGGGAACTGCGAGGAAAAGTTACGATCTGAGGCTGCAACGTATATCTGGATAGATCAGAACTGCCCAGATGTACCAATTCCGACGCTGCGAGGGTTTGGGGTTCCTGGTGGACTCAGCGTAAGTGTTGGGATTCTTGAACCGGTGGTGTCGTTTCTAATGAGGATTTAGTTCTTCCAGTCTAAATTCGTCACACCCTGGCAGAGGATAAAGTCCTGTCTCCGGCGCCTTGTCTATCGTCTATATGGGGAAGCAGGGTTCTGTGATTATATCCCGCAGATGAGGACAACTTTCTTGGACCATGGCTATACCCTGGTTGATTGGATCGAGAGCGAGGATGTGCAGATGCTCTCTAACGTATTCAATCAGCCTCATACTGCGGCACAAACGCAAAATCTCTATCGTGATATGGCTCGGATCATTATCTCCCTTGCTAAGGTCCCACAGCCTCGAATCGGTTCCTGGACTATTAATAATGACGGCCAATTAAGCTTGTCTAATCGTCCCTTATTGTGCCACTTGCAACAGCTGGAGAATTGGAACATTCCAAGCGGAATCGCGCGAGAAACAACCTATACAAGTGCTGATACTCTCTATCTGGACTTGCTCGCCGGCCATGACAATCGCCTTCGCTATCAAGCGAATGCCATGTTCAGTGAAGATGATGGACGTCGTCAAGCTGTAGACTTAGTACTCATGAGGGCGGGTCTCTCTCAGTTTACAGACCGGTCTCTTCGTGACGGCCCATTCGTGATACATCTAACAGATATGCACTCTAGTAACATCTTCATCGATCAAGACTGGAATATCAAGCATATCATCGATCTAGAATGGGCATGCGCGCTTCCCCTCCAGTGTCTGTTGCCTCCGTATTGGCTAACTGGTAAGGGAGTCGACCAGCTTACTGGCTTGGAGTACGAGCGATTCGAGAAGTGCTATAGACAACTCACTAATGCCATTAGGCAAGAGGAGAACAAAGCACCGCTTCGCCATAAGGGAATGATCTATTCTCTAGCCACAACCATGGATTGTGCATTGGAGCAGCGTCATTACTGGTACCTGAGTGCCCTGAAATCTCCCAAGGGTTTATTCAATCTTTTTAGGGACCAGCTTCGGTCATCATATGATGCATCGCCTAGCGTGTCTCTCTCTGCAGCTGTTTCTCCATTCTGGACCCCAGGAATGAGTTCGTTTGTGAGGGCAAGATTAAAAGATTTTGGCCAGTATCTCCAGGAAGTCCGAGATATTTTCAATAGCGATAAGAGTGGGAAGGTATATATCCGATAGGGAATATACCCTGGACCAAGGTTATAGAACTAGCTTTCGCTATCTCCTAGTTCAAGCTACCAGCGTCCCCCTGTCGCCTTCTTCTCTTCGCTGCACCACCGCTGCTACTCAGTTGCTGAGCCGCAGTAGGATCATCGATCAATCCTGAAATAATCGCCTGAGCAGGCCTTTCGGAATCTGAATCTCGCGCACGTCCGCCATGTTCCAAGGCAAGAATTGTTTCCCTCCGTGCCGCCTCGATGCTATCAGCCGTGTTTACCGAACTGCGAAACATGTTGCTCGTAATAGAACCCCGGTTTGTAGCAGTACTACGTAGTAGATTGCTATTTGCGATTCCCCGCAGGGCTTCCCGCCACGCTCGACGTACTGGGGCTCCAACGACTGGTTTCGGGACCTTGTTAGCCGGTAGCCTTTTGGCTGGAGCTTGTCGTAATGGATCGTGCAGTAGGCTCTGTGTTACGTGACGCTGGATCTGCACCGGCTCTGGTGTTAGACAGGACTGCGATTCCACCACAGTCTTAGCAAGATATCCTCTAGTAATCCCCCCCAGCAATTCTCAGATATCATATTGGAGAAGAAAACGAGCGAAGAGTGGAGTAATCTAGTTCATCGACAGTCCAGCCATCCGGATTGGATCTTCAGGTAGGCTCCTGGAAGTGCATAGAGCCTGCCAGAAAGAAGGGAGCGCGGCATGAACCAGCTAGATGCAGAAATATGTCTATATTAATGACTACGGGTCCAGTGTTGGACGCTAGAGGCTCGCGCCCGCATGATGACTTTCTGTAGTGAAAGTAGGGCTGTCGCTACCAGATTTCCAGGGGAGATCGGCGCTCGTAAGAGAGTAGCAAGTGACGTTGAATGAAACGGCAAGTATTCACAATATCATTATGACATCCAGTCTGTATTACATGTCATGTCTTGCAGGATCTCCTTTATTGTCTTCTGGACCCCTGTCTTCCCGCAGTCTTTCATCTTGAATATCCCAGACACTGCTGGTGATAGATCGAGATAGCCATAAGTCTTAAAAATCAATCAGAAGTGGCGTAAAGTAAACAAGAAATGGAGAGCCGTCGCCAATAAACCATCTGTGTATCCGCGGGCCTCAATGGTAGGTTAGCTATGTTAGGCAGGCCATTGAATTGAACTAAGAGAGATAAACGGCAAGTGAATTATTTGTTATCTATAAGGGTATTGTCTATGTCTAGTCACACAAAATAGAGAATGTTAAGGAGTGCCAGACCAGTCACTTGGTTTCTTTGTTCTTTGAGCTTCATTCATAACACATATTGATTGAAGGCAAATTAGCTGCATAGCTGGCGTTTATGAAGGCAGCTATGCGGCTGGCCTTCAATTTCAATCATGTTGATGTTGAGTTCTTTTGACTGCCTGTCATTCCAACATGTGCATAGGTGAAATAAAGTCCACCTAGGGATCAGCACTATGCAGTTTCCTCTTATGCAAGTCTTCTTCCTGCTAGCAGGTCTTTTTGGCCTGGCTATTGCAAGGGTCTCCTCCTTCGACGGTAAGTTTCATGTCACAAGTCATGCAGCCAGTACTGACCATGTGGTAGTAAATGAAGATGCAGTTACCAATAGGACCAATACTGCTCCCAAGCATCATCGCATTGGGACTCCATTTAATATCTCAGTATGATATGACGCATTCCATTCTTTGCTTATCTTCCCGCTTTTTGAATGTTTCCCTTAACTACATGATGAGAGATACGTTATTGACAGCATGCTTTGGCTATACAGATCAGCCGAAGAGCCCTTGACCTTGCCAGACCAAAAGGGTTCACGATATTGCCTCGCAAAGCGCAGAATGTCTCCGCTACTCTTGACGAGCCCCCCGTCAGCCAAATGCGGGCGGGGTATCGCCAAAAGGGACGGCAGACATATGAAAGGATGAAGAAAGCCGGGAGCATTACTGACTCTTCTGTTCCTGGTAACAGAGCGGGACCCGTCCTGGCTAATGGTTGGTATACGGAAGAGTGCGGGCAGGACAAGGGCACCGACCTCATTAGCGGTCGCTCCGTGGAATGGACCCAAGCTGTCAACCTGGCCGAGGTGTTTTCCAGTCTATTCGACTTGATCACAGTCACTGACTCTAGTAATGAGGGTTTGTACTACTTCAATGCCTACTCGACAGCTGCCGGAGCAATTATCGCAAAAGACATTCACGGCGAGCAAGATGGTCGAAGAGCAGTACAGCGCTGGTCCGATGCAACATTCGCGGTTTGGTACGAACGCTGTCGGAAGGCCGAGACACAACCTGTTCTCTTAAAGTATATCTTTGAAGACGACATTCAGAATGAGGTGACTTTGGCGCTCCTTGACGAGATTATTACACATGATTCTGGGACGCAGGAGCGCATTTTCACGTTCACTGCACAGGACGAAGACTTCTTCGCCCTTCTCCAGAGTCCCAATGGCATTGGGACCGCGTACATTTGCATCAACTTCGGATACTATGTCGGGTATAAGGTCGTTCAAACGATCATTGTCTACTACGATCCTTGGACGATTACATGGGATATGATCCTTATACTTGGATAATAGGACCTTGAAACAGGTTTCTGGCATCGCATGGATTAAAGTTCTGCTTAGTTAGGGAATTCTAACCCGAAAACAGATGTTAATGGAGATTCAATGCCACTTTGAACAGTTAATGAGAGGCAATGGGTTGCCACCCAACTCGCCGATTTAAATCCTATCAAGGTGTTCTTCGCGGACCTGAAAGCGTTTATCTGGTAGAGTTGGCAGTCCTACCAAGACAAATCCCAAACAAGGATTTGGCTTCTTCCTTCAGTGGTGTATTAGTGTTGTAGGTGCAAAGAAGCAAAGCGCAGAAGGGCGTTTCCGCAATACTGGCATGGCCGTTGAGGAAGCATGACGCAGATAACAGTTGTTCCCAAAATCGATTTCGCCGTTTAATATACGTTGATTGTTCGCGAGGCCGACTGTCAAAGCTTAGGTACTGTATGGATCGATTATTGAGCCACAGGCTGTTGATGGTGGACTTCTGTACAAAAGCCAAAGCATTACTATATTCTTGCGCTTGACTTTCATCATGGAGGTAACCATTGGCCCCATCGGTCCTCCAACGGGCCTGAGTTGAGCTTCCATGGAACGTACGATCATGGATCTACACCCATCATCTGTTTGATGTCGCGATTGTCGGGGTGTTCCTAATAGCGTCGGGGAGGAAGTAAGGCAATATGACAAAACCTTTGTCGATCCTGTTCCAGTGGACAACACAAATAGACAACTGGCGGGCCACTTTCGCCGGGTTGCCCATTGGCGGGGAGGCATCCCATCCTATTGGAGAGGCTGAGTGATTTAGTGACTATGAGCTGGCTGATCATTGGTATCAAATTATGAGTGATTGGTTCTGGACTCAGGCTTGGTCTGGCTTCCACAACGAACGCCATGAGTATGTCAAGGTCAGACTAGTAGCCAAATAACTGGCTCCTAAGTGGGCCTTCACGTCTAATATCATCAAACTTTGGACGCCATGTAGTACTCGGATCGAAAACAGAGAAATAGTGAGGCAATTTATCTTCCTGACGTCGCTTGACCCTGGTCGTAACAAAAGAGTGGGCATGACAAGGAAATGTATCTCCACAGGAATTCTTTGAGTAAATATCATCACCTGTTTGATTAAGGCTATTGGGCTGCTCTATCAGCTTGATCTGCCAATCTCTTGATGTAAACAGCCGCAGCGTTACTTGTTACCAAGGCTCTGGAAGTCATGGTCTGATGGAATCGAATGCACTTGGTTTTGCAAATGACCTTAAGGTCGGCAGCGATCGATTGCAATGTTCCCGGTGACATTATCCATTCCTTTGACCTGCCTCATCGCCTGGGATATTACAGCTTCTGTTTGCTGCTCTGCGGCCATGGTTTGCTGCTCTGATAATTTCGCCTGCTGCGATGCAAGGTTGGAAATGGTTGACCACACCACGGAAAGCTCTGAAGTGCCTTATCTGGCAACAATCTGTCGGTAACTGTGAGTACTGTATTTGTCATATTGGAGGCCACGTTGATATAATTCTCCACTCCTTCAGGGAGGTTGGTTCTTCCGTCGAGTTGATCGGCCATAAGTTACGCTCTCAGGCAAAAACTCTAGTGGCGAATTACAAGGTTATGAGGCGCATAAAGACAGCAAGTCTTACGCTAAAATATTCCCCGGAATCAAACTAGAGAACCGGGGATTCATAAATTTGTCAAGTAGGCATTGCTCGGATGGCGAACATGGCCTGTCTTCATGGTGAGTAATGGACGAGAATAACCCCGCAAGAGCCAGCTGTCATAGAGCAGTCATTACTTAGAAACGATATCAGGTAGTAAAGAGTCGTTGCCATATGCAGGTATCTCTGTTCCAGTACGGTACCCCGGACAACAACCTGTCGAACATTGCTCCTCAAGACTCAAGGAAGGCCTGGATCCCCGAAACATATATAGTCCGCGGAGATATCATTCTCAGCATGGTGAGCTACCTCACCCCCTTTCGTTTCAACATAAGCTGAACCTCCCAATGTCAGTGAATGCAGATTGCCTGCTTCGCAGATGGTGAAGCAAGCTGTAAGCCAAGGTGCAAATGACATTTCCAGTACGTTCCATGGGGAGTGGAAGGTAACAGTTACTGATATCGCTGCAGTGTTGGGTCCGCCGCAACATTGACCAACCAACCCAACAAAACATCATCAGTGTCGGTCAATTCACCATTGCTCACAAGCTGAATAATAAGATTGTCAGGAAGGTTCCCTTGGATAAATCATATTACAGCATCCGCGCTGTACAGATTGAGGGTCAAATATACGGCCACCTGGGCCAACATCCCCGGATTGCCCGATGCATAAACTGGGGCGACGACTTTATTGACCTACGATACGAGCATAATGGCGATCTTGAGTCTTATCTGAAGAAGAACCGTTCGAGCAACTGCACTAGGTATCGAATGGCACGACAGGCTGTTGAGGCAGTGGCGTTTGTACACAAAAAGGATGTCATACATTCAGATCTATCTGCCCGTCAGTTTTTGGTCGACAGAGCTTGCAACCTAAGGTTATCTGATTTTGGTGGATCATCTTTACAAGATTCGGATGCCATTGTCATGGAAACTGCAACGCATTTCCTTCCGCGCGACGAAAGCACACCTAATACCGTTCAGAGTGATATATTTGCGCTTGGATCCACCATTTACGAGGTAATAATGGGCGAAAAGCCGTATGAGAGATCGGAAGAAGATGAAATTCAGCGCTTATATTCAGAGGAACAATTTCCAACATTAGACAAAATTGAAGATCCACATTGGTGTCGTGTTATTCAAAAATGCTGGAGGTGTGAGTACAAACTCGCTTCAGATATTTTCACGGACATCGCGCCCGCAAGAACGTGGCCAAACTTGGCCGACTTGGTCGACATTTTGAGACGATGGTGGAGGGTATGTACGAATAGCTGCTTAAAGGAAAACGAGGCGAAGTTAACAAATGTTTAAGGTGATATTGAGCCGTCATCAACTGCTCTAAGCGCATTTCCCTCTTACCTAGCGATGGTTGGGACACTTGCCCTTTACTCGATTCGATGCCCATGAGGAACCTCATAGTAAGGGCAGCTGTCTCCTCGGGCCGTTTGCTGGTTTATGAGGACAGTCAGGCCCGGGGGATATTTTTGTCGTTGCAGTCGGGATTTTTGCACCCTTGGCTAAAAATTGTGGTCGTTTTGTAATCAACACATATTTTCCTTGGCTACTGAATTCCTTGAAATTATTAGGTATTTGGAAAGATGTTCTGTATTCGACAGAGAACCGCAAGGTGGGGCATCGGGGTAGCACTAATATATACTACCAGAAACTGATATGTACAAAGTACGTGTCTTGCAGTCTACAGGAACAAGGCTCATTCAGGATTCGTCCAAAGGTGATTGGTATATCCTTGGTATGCGGGTTGTAGGATCCGACACTGTTCACACAGTCTCAGCCATGGAAGCCTGCAGGTTGACTTCGAGCACGAAGTCGTGCAGGTGCTGGACCAGAGAGCCCGGGACGACTGGCAGACGAGGGTCGATCTTGGGACCGAACAAGTCCAGCACCTGGTCGGTGACGTCTTTTGTTTGCGCCGTGGCCATATTGGTATGGAGGTATTAGGCAGTTGGATTTGATGCAGACCGATGACGGGAAACGAGAGCGACAGAGTGCGATTTTATATCAATGTCGACTGGTAGCAAACAGCCGACAAGCTCATCCTTCTCCAGCATCCTTTCAAGGTCAATATCTTGAAAACCCTAGACGATCTAGGCCTTCAAAGGCCAGGCTGCTATATATTATACTGCATTAAACCAAAAGAGAAAGGTTTACGAAACTCAATGGTAATACACTGACAGTATTTTCTTTCTTTTCCTTTTTTTTTTTTTTTTTTATTTCAAGTCGTTCTAGTATTGAGAGGTAGAAAAATCTTATTATTTTTAATAAGAAAAGAGACTCCCCTTCTAGAGATAGTTCACACACTCTCTTTGGACTGTATTCTCCTACATCGAGTCGGTAGTCAACATGTTCAGGTCACAAAGTACCATTTTATATGGAGCGCGGAAGTGTTCATGGCCCACTTGCTGAACGGTCACCTATGTTACATTGCCAAGCGCCGCAATACGAGGTCCCAGGAAAGGCAGTATACATATATAGTGGTCCCGTAATTGTTCCACATTGCCACTATCCTTTCCTCCTATTACACTCGCATATATATTGCTACAAGTCTCCACATCAGCTTGCAAACCACCTCAGACCATACATTCGCTTTCGTATGGAATCACACCCCAGGGCATAACCATTGGTACCGGAACTGATATTCAAGAAGAACAGCATCATCAACAAACGCAGGGGAATGTTATATAGCTAGATCCGACGCTGATCATGGACGTGTCGCAACTCCCCAATGTGGATAGCCTGCTTGTTACGGCAGATAATCCAGCGCGGCCTGGTCCATCTGGAATGGATCATGAGCGATGCGTAGCTCTCCACGATTATCTTGTACGCTATGGCTGGGCCAGAAAGGGTCTCACACCAGCCAGTTTGCCCAACAGCACCTATTTCGCCAGATATGGTGCTGCAGCTGAGGCTGTCCGTCCACGACTTCACCCCTCACTAGCAGCCTTCCTTGATACTGCTATCCTCCCTCCTTGGCCCACAACATACTTCTTCTTCTGGGCAAGTGAATTCATGCATCCGGAAGGCCTTTTCATCAATGACATGGCCGACCTATTTGATGAGCCAGTGGACAGTCTTGTGTGCTTGTACACCCCTATTATTGGCGGGACTGGCAATGCTGGTGGTGGTGTGTTCTACCACCAAGGCTACCATCGTGCTGCTGTCTTCTTGCACATGGATGATTTTGACTATGCACTGCCCATCAAGGAGCACCCAGAGCTTTGGCATCCACTGGAGACTGTCCTCTCCAACTGGATTGATCTTGTTCGTATTGGCAAGGTCACTGGCTCTCCCCCTGATCAGGAGCCCCAGTTTGCTGCTGAAACCATGAATCCGTGGGAGTGGCTGCCCTACAGTGAGGCCCAGATTGCAACATGCATCGGCGCATGGGATCAGTTATGCGACGCCATTGAAGCACGCATTTCACTCCTGTCATCAACCAGTGCCGACACCAAACTGACAGCTCAACCTGAAGCTGAAGCCGAACCAGAACCGCTGCTTACACCTGCCGCTCTGGATGCGGCCTCAGTGCCAAACCCTTCCTTTATGCGCTCCTTTCTGACCCATGCTCGCCGCCCACATTTCCAATACATTGCTCCAGGTCTCCTGCTTCCCCCTGTAGACACATCAGAGTTTGTGGCAATACAGGCGTTCATCAGAGTCCCACATGATGAAGAAGCCATACCACCTATATGTCTCTTCCACACTGCAAGAGGTGAGCATGAGGTTGACTTGACAGGACTAATATGTCAAGAGTGGGGTTTCCAGAGCACAAGTTCTCCCGACTCATCTTTGCCATACCGGGGCCCTGCTGGTGTCTACAGCCATCCAGTTTTGAGGGGTGTTTTGGACAGCTCAGAGGAGGGGTTTCAGCTGTGGCTGCCGGACAGCTTGGAGGGCGATATGAAAGGTACTCAGACTGCGGGTGCGCGGAAGAGTGATGGTTCATTTGTTGAAGCAGGCTCAGTAAACCAGTTGTTTCAGCATGGATATAAGCCTTTTGGTGGTGACTCTTACCGTCCTCAGCGCTTGGAACGTTTGTTTAACTGCTGGTGTGAGCTGGTTGACAAAGGTGTTTGGTCTGTTGGCCCGCAAGGGGTATGCGGTACCATTGATACCTTTAAGGAGGCTGATGGAGTGCGTTCGAGCGACTATTACATTCCGCCAACTTGGTAGTAGGGATCCAGGGCTTGACTTGGCTTCCCCATCTGTGCCGAAGGACTTTTTCGGATTTTATTATCTTCTCAGTTGGTGCTCTTCTACGAAATTAAATATATGATAAGAACTCGTCGCAGTCACCGTCGTAATCACAAGAAAACAAACTGCTCAAAGGGCCTGCGGCCTCTGTTGCTACAGTGCTGATAGCTGGCTCGACAGTTGCTGTGACAGAGCTTTCAGATGCATCCTCACTAGGTGACCGACTCGTATCGCCACCATGCATGTCCACCATGTTTCTATCCTCGTCGACCAGGATCCGCCGCTCGTAGTCCTGGTCGCGGCTGTCATAGGTGACGCTGCATGTCCGTGAATCGACAGTTTTGCCGTCCATGTCGACAAAGAGTTGGCTTTCAAAGTCCAAGTCGGCATCGGCATACGGAATGGCATCGTCTTGCTGGTTGAGATCGACGTGGCAGATCGCGGAAGGGCCAAGCGATGCGTCCGTGCTGTTGTCAGTGTTGTTGCCGATTATTTCGAGCCCTCTTTGGAATATCCCCGGTTGCTGGTCATAAGGCAGGATTAAAGCACTCACTATCGGGGCTGGATTGGCGCGCCACGCTTGTCGGGGCCAGCCGTAGGCCAGTCATTACATTCTTATAGGCAGATGGGTCAGTTACTAAGTAAGGCTAGGAGGAGGAGAGACATACGGGTCATCGTCAAGAACGCGGGAGCCATGATTCCCGCTTAGCAGGGCCGCCCACTGCGCCAACTTCCACGTCTTGAAATCACGGCCTTGCAGGTTGTTCGCAAGGCCATTGACCAGACGGCAAGCTTGCGGGGCCCGATTTCCCCGACTCACGGAAGTTGGCCGTGAAGAACTCATCAAGCTGGCACTGGGCTGGCCATCGCCTCTGTCCCTGTACCAATGTTCGGTACACCTCATGGCGCTGGGTCCTGATCCCAGCACATTTTTCCCCCCAGCTTGAGTATACACGATTTTCACCACTACCCGAGGAGAATGGATGGAAAACAGTCTGTCCGTTGAGCTTCTGATCGATGGCCCAGCGCTAGTTGTCGCAAACCTCATCCTAGCCCATTCCATAGCGGCACGTATAGTTGACCACGCAGTCGCGGCTGCTCCATGTGGCACCTCCACCAAAGTCAAGAATCGGCCACTGTTCGTACGCCGTTTGCATCCCAATGGAGCCTGGGACCCCGATGTTGGGTTCCGATGGTACTAAGCCAGAGATCCACCCGGCAACGTTCGTCATGACAATGGCAAACCCGATGACAGCAGCCGCAACGGCCGTACCGACACAGATCAACCCCTCCACAGCGATCGAAACGCCAACGGTCTCCACTGCCAGACCAAACAGAGGACCAGCTGCCTCTAAACAGAGTGCGCCTAAGCCCCCGAGCGAAAGGTGAGCTCCGCCATCATCGCGTTTGCTGACAGTGCCAACATTGTTCTGTCTGTAAAGAATGAGATTTCCTGAGTTGGTAATTGGCGAAGGCACGAATCCTTCGCAGCAAAATGCCTGATATCCACCAGCGCAGGTCAGATCCGCAGTCTGCCCTCCCTCATTACCCTGGTATGAGTTGCTGTTGCGAGCGACAATTGTGGCTGATGAGTTACTACAAGCTGGCGAGCATGGCAAGCCCACTCCGCGGAACCCTTCCCACTCACACTTGCCCATAGTAGTGCCCGGTGCGCAGCATAGTATCTGGACCTCGTCGGGCGCGCATATGGAGTTCTGCTGAATGCCCGCAACCTGACCACGGGCTCCAGTAACACCGAAGTAGCCCGCAGTGCAGACTCCGCCGCACAACGACCAGTAGCAGCTTGATGCAATAGCCTGCTGGAGTGTCGCATTGGCCAGCTGCTCCCTGAATGACTCGGCTGCTTCTTCAGAGACCCCGTTGGCCGTGCCGAAACCTAGTAGGTCGTTCATACTGTCGCCCGCTGAGTTGTCCTGATCTAACGACCACTTCGTCTTTGTTAGCTGGTTTCTAGGCCTGGACTGAGCCACTAGACATAGGGCGACTTCTTACGATCATTATACCTCCAAGGCATAGACTGCTGGCTTTCTGGAGCTTCTGCTGCATAGTTCCGCCGTCGTCGTAACTAACCCACTGGTTTGTATTCCATGCCAACCAGCGGACTGCAGCAGTCTCATCATAGGACTCGACGCCAGCCCCAGACGCCAGGATGCGCTTTATCTCGGCGTTCGATAAGGTCCCGGATGACTGAGTGCACTCGCCTGCCGTACCGCCCGCGGTGAACATGCATTCACCATTAGGGATGGTGCAGGCTGAGTCGGTGAGCGTGAAGGACCGACCATACCAGCCCAGCCCGAGTACGACCTTGGACGGATCAACACCGGCGCGCCACAGGAGGGACAGTCCATCTTCGATCTCTGTGAGGTTGGTATGCGGGCGTATGTACGGGCCCGTGAACCTGTTACTCGAGTCCCAGACGCCGTGGATGTCATAGCTCATAAAGTTGAACCAGTCCACGCTAGGTTCCATGCCGAGGAGGTCAAAGTGTTGTAGGTACCAGTATGAGGACGGCAACGTGGCACTGATGCCCAGACTGTTGCCGAACGCGGCTCTAAGCTCAGAGAGAAAGGTTGAAAAGTTGGCAAAGTCAGCTTCTACGCCACCCCGGTCAACAGCAGCCGGATACTCCCAATCAATGTCGACACCGTCAAAACCGTAGGTCTGCATGAAGTTACGCAGCGAGCTGATGAAGGTTTGTCGGTTGGCTGCAGACCCAACCATGTTACTGAAGGCGTTCTGAGTGTTTGGAGTATTTGTCGCATCGTTGAAAGACCAGCCACCAATGGAGATCCATGTCTGCAATCCGGGCTGTTTGACCTTGAGCGACGTAAAGCGTGCTAAGAGAGATCCCGCATTGGCATCCATGGGCGTAATCTGGAAGGTGGACGGGTCAAAGTACGAGAAGGCAAAGTTGATGTGCGTCAAGCCTGTCAATTTCAGGTCCTCGGGCGCAACAACGTCGCATGGCCGCGTCGTTGCCCAGCTTTCGTAGTAGCCAATGCGTCGCGACCCGACTAAGTTACCATAATTGACACATGAAGGCGTCAGCGCCGGTCCGCAGCTTCCGTAGCCCTCCTGGCACCCGGCGCCGCAGAATTCGTCGTTGCTGCCGCCTTGAATATCACAATATGGTCAGCATGTGCTCTGAGAGGGACTGGGGGAAGCTTGGCAAGGGCTCACAAAATCCATACTGCGAGCAGCACACGTTCAGAGGACATGTTGCGTTGTCCGGTTCCGCATATTCGCCGCAGGGAGCCTTTGCGTCGCAGTTTGAAATGCACACGTCTGGCGCACAGCTTGAGGGCGCATACGAGCAGACGCCTGTGTTACTGCAACATGCGCCATTTGAACAAGGCAACCCAGGCGCGCAAGTGCCCGTGGGGAGCGATGACGACCGTCTTTTGTCTAGAGAGCCAGAGCCAGAGTCCAGATGGTCAATTCTCTCCCCTGGGTGCGCAGACAGCTGCTTAATGAGGGCTTCGTTTCGGAATACGGGCGTTTTATTCGAGTAGGGTTGGTAGAGAGGCTTCAAAGCAGAGGATGAGTTCCTAGGCAGTTGAGGAACTGCAGTATAAGCAGAAAGTGCCTGCGAGGTGGTCGTGTCCTTCTCAGAGCCGGATAGAGCTTGAGAAGTCGAGCAACCTGCTAGAAGCAGGATTGTTAAAAGGAGTTTTCTCATCGAGACTGCTTAAGGTGAGCGGATGGAGCTTGAATCTGCGGCGCATTGACTAATATAGTATACTGGTTTCGGTGTATACTTCACTGAAAATGGTATGCAATAAATATCTTCAACTTGAGCAGTAGCACTGATCAGTCAAATATATAGCTCGCACAGGATGCCAAGGAAGGATTAGAACGGAGTCACTTGTGAGACGGTTTGTAGAAAGGGAGTCTTTAAGAGAAAACAGTGCCCTTGTGCACCTCCGATACGCTATCTTTAATTAGATGGAACGAGCCAGTTACGATGGGTACCTAGGTAGTTGATGGACGGAAGATTCAATTGGTCGTCGACTAGAAAAAGGAGGAGTGAGTTCGGACGACCTCAACCAGGACCGGCAACTTCTTTTTTACCCCCCATTGGTCACCTGCTATGGACAGCTAAGCTAATCCGCTTTAGATACAGATCCCATGATTTGGCCGCTACAATACCTACCTACTAGGTACTAGGTACCTAGGTAGGTATACGGGCCTGCCTCTACTGTGGGCACGCATCATGCGAGTAAAATTACTATAGCACCACGGCACTCGTAATTGACCCTGCCACCGGAGAGGGGAAATTGACAATGGCACCTAAGCCAGCCAACCTGCAGTGACAGCTAACCCTAGACCACATACGGAATGAGGATCCGAGCCAGCCAATGGTTATACAGGCAAAACAAAATTACACATGACGCTAACGAACCCTAACTGCGCCGGCAGAAGCGGAAGCAGCCGAGCCGTCAGATGTTTTAATTAATTAGCAGCGTTCCTGCAGGGGCTCTCGTATTGTGTCTCCGCAGCGCATGCTAGGTAGCGTAGATTGCTGGCGCTACTCTGTTAGAGCCACAGGGGCATCCGCAGTAGTATACGACTGATGCGGGTCAATTCAAAGGATCTTGCCGTGGTCGAGGTCGGCTTGCATGCCACCTTTTCCCCCCTCCCCCCTTAGTAGTGCTAGCGGATAAGATTGAAAATGGCAATGACCTCCGACTTGTCTGGCTACTAGGTCCTAATAATTGTGTAAAAAATGGGTAGTTCAAAACTACATGACACTCTCAATTCGAGAACCAGCTAGTCTCGGCTGAAAAGAGACAGGGAGAAGAAACTTATGCTATTCTCCGTCTTCAAGACATGGGCTCTCCTGCTTGTGGCGTGGGCGGCTTGTGCTAAAGCCGATTTTGAGCTCTACAGATTCTACGACGAGGATGCCTTGATTGCTGGGATTGCTTTGAGTAGGGAATGCCTCGCAGCACTGCAAGTAGCAGATCTAGCGTCCCCGAAATTAATTTTTTTTTTTGGCCCCTCTGACCCTTCAGCAGGAACGCCACTGTTCATTGCAACGAAACCAGAATCAGCCTATTAGGGAGCGGAGCGGACATTCACTGTGAGCCTTGTTTATCTCCTGATGTTCGAAGCAAGCTGACCAAGCCAACGAAGACTGGACGACCGCCGACGTGGACAGTCTTTGCACTGCGGATTGTGTCTCTTCATTGAGTTCCTGGACCAGCAATGTCGAGACAGTCTGTGCAGACGAGACCACCATCCAGGCTGGTGTTATTGTCGAGGCAAAAGCGCTCCCGCTGACCATAAAGTATAACACTGGGCTTGTATGTTTGCAGGACAGCGCATCAGACTGGTGCTTCTTGGAATCGCAAACATGGCAGGGAAGCGACTACATTCGCTATGACCCATCCATGTGTGCCAGTAACGGCAACGACAAAAGCACTATCGCTCTGCAGTGCGAAGATCTTGACTATGACGTAGATATCATCACCCCCGAGATGTCTGCTTTAGTAAACATGTACGACGAGGAACTGTACTGCGATGAATGCTTCTTGGAACTGTATCGGCAACGCCTGCTGAATCCCTGGCTGCCCATCAGCGACTTCACCGATTACTTGATCCAGCAGTTCGATTATCTTCAAGGGAACTGCTCAACAACGTTGCCTTACACCACGTCGTCCTCAACACTATACGTGGGGACGGCAACGGCAACGGCTACCTCTACCTCTGGCGGCGTCACGACGACTCCGACAAGTCCGACAGCGACGCCAACAGCAACTTGCCTTGGTCAGACGGTGCAGCCATTAGCAAATTGGCTGACCTGTGATGACCTTTCTGATACGTATGGTGTCCCTTCTGGCATGTTCCATTGTAAGGGCTGGCCAATAGCTGACGGCGTCTAGGTACAATATCTCGACAGGCGACGCTCGGGTGATCACCGGGGACTATGCCTGCTATTTCACCCAGCCCGTCTGTTTGCCCCTCCCCTGCGAGATCGATACGGTCTGGGACTGGCCAAGTTGGTACGGATCACTTTGAGTTGTAATCCGAGACTTGCGCTGACTCCTGAAACAGTGACCAGCTTGCCCAGAGGTATTCTAACTTGACGTACAACGTCACCACTGCCCAATTTCTCAGTTGGAACACCAACATCCAGGGCAGTTGCTCTGGAATTGCTCCAGGCCAGCGTGTGTGTAAAAGGCAAGTCCAAGATCAAAAGGCAACTAGTCATAAACATTGACGCTGACCGTGAGGAAAAGCGCTTCCGGCGGCACATTCCCCAAGCCCAATGCAACCATTACGGCGCCCGGCGCAACAGGGTCACCGACGTACTACACAGCAGCCACACCTGCCTACCCAACCCAGAGCGGGACTATCAGCGAGTGCGGCAACTATTACCTCGTCGAGGCCGGCGACGACTGCTCCACCATCGACCTGCGCTTTGGCCTGAACTTCACCCAGCTGCAGGACTACAACACGCACCTGAATGACAACTGCACCAACCTGTGGCTCAGCTACGACGTGTGCGTCGCCCCTGTCACGCCCCAGACGGTGTCGACGGACGGGACTTGTCCCCCCGGCGTGACCTGCGTGGGCAGCGGCTTTGGCGACTGCTGTTCGCCTTACAGCTACTGCGGGAGCGGCGACGAGTACTGTATCCAACCCAACAACTCGTCAACATCGGACGGCACTTGTGGGCCCGATTATGGAGGCACGACGTGCACTCCCCAGTTCGGGACCTGCTGTAGCATTTACGGCTACTGCGGCAATGGCACCGACTTCTGCGGTGCCGGAAACTGCTACTCGGGCACCTGCGACCCGGATATAGGGGGCCCGTCAACTAATGGCGAGTGTGGGCCGAATTTTGCCGGAAACAAGACATGCACAGGCACACAGTTTGGAGTGTGTTGCTCCTCAGCTGGCTACTGTGGGAACTCAAGTGACTATTGTTCTGGATCGAACTGCTACAGTGGTGCCTGTACATCTTAATTTTATTGGTGAGAAGAGAGGCACATCTGTATACTAGGCAAAGAGACAACTGCAGTTTAGAGACATAGCCCAACTCTGATTTGCACTCATATCATGCATCAACACAAAACTATACTTTCCGGTAATCACATCCAAGAAAAAAAAATGAAAATAAAGACAGTGAACAGTAATTGTTGCTCATAAAGCAAACTATTTGGTCCATCAGTTGAATATCAATCTGTGCTCCAAAAGACCATCTCTCTTGTGATTGCTTGAACCTACAGAACCTCAGCATGTAATCCTGATCCGGAAGTTGAAATATAATGGACATACCTCTAGGAATATTTGCATCTAGTGCAAACCCAATGATCACAGGACATTCCTCCACTCGGAGGCCCAACGCATCCATCCATCCTATTCCCGCTTTCACCACATCGGCAACATGTCCAACCTTGTTGCTTGAGGTCATTCAGGAAGCAAGAGTCTCGGTGGCAGGGATCTGGATCTGCAACTCGTTCAGTCGTTCTGATGTCGTTACACATTGTTCGTCAGCCAGTTGCTCTATTCGTGCCGGCCTTATTGCAGTATACAATGGGGTACCGGTTCTCATGCCCACAGCTGTATACTTTGACAAATCAATAACACATCTTCACACAATTTTGAATCAATATTGAAGAAAGTTGAATGAAGATTGCCTGATAGTATCTATAGGAAAATCAAATGCTCTGACCATATTCTAGCATGGATAAAGCGAGAGCCCTTATATTCTACCCAAGGATGCGACTTAAGCGCCTATGGCCCTATGCAGTTTCAGAGTTATCCATGCCGACCAAGAGAACATGTCATAGAATCTCGAGGTAGGTTTTCGAAACAATTGAAGCGCTTACTTCTATAATTAGGATAGGTTAATTGGTAATCGGTGAGTGATTCATAGAATTTGAGTGCAGAAATTTACGAGATCGGCAAGGAATATTTGTCTGTCGCCAGTCGTTGGCTGATCTTCAAATGTTGGTATTTCAATTAGCCGCGAGCACAGACTAAGTGTTCCATAATTATGCTAACAAGCCTTCTCACCATAACTTGTTGGTGATCCTGAGACAGTACAGGGTGAAGGCTTATGCCTTGGCAAATCCCTTTGGCCGACTGGTCCACATAACTGCTTGGGTCGCCTGTATTCCCATCCAAGGCCCGAAGACCAACGGATAAGACCCAGATCCGGCATATGTTGCGCGCTAAGGGCAAGTTGTTTCCTTACAGTATGCCACCCTACGCTGTTTGAGAAGTTCGAGTTTCACGACTTCTTCGAACGGAAATATTAGAAAATACTAATCGGAAAATTTCTGCAATTTTCTATAAATGTTAAACCCTAGTTATATAATTATAAAATTGCAAGAGCATTAATTACAGATCAAACTGCTCCTTAACAAGCTAACTAATGCACATTACAATAAAACCTTTCGAGTGTTTCACAGAGCTCGCAAGTAATTTGATCAGTCCGAAACACTATTATCCTCCCTTAATTGTCTGCTTCTACTTTCAGACCTCATGATTTTTTGCCTTAAAAATGCCCTCTCACGACTCTGCTTGGTTTCTGAGAGAATTTTTTTTCAGTCGGATTGACAAAACTGCCCAAATCACTGTTGTTTCTCAGGGCAACTGTTTTCAGATACAGATAGCGCCCGCGAATTTCAGCCATTCTCCATCGTCCTTACAAACCTACATGCATCTTATGAATTCCATCTGCAACGATGAGGACTACGACCTTGCTGAAGAAGCAGAGGAAGATCTTTACACCTGGGCTTTAACTCCTTTTCTGCCCATTTTCGCCGACGTTGACTCCAGGCAGTCGAAATCACATCCCTACACGCTTCAGGATTACCTCCACCCGAAAATCTATCGATATGTTCTTTTCATTGTCCATGAACATCTGGAACCGCGTCTCAATTACGAAGTTCCGAGAGAACTGCGGCTGAGAGGTGTGGACTTGAGTGATTTTAATTTACACCAAAACTGGTGCAAATTTAGGCCAGACGACATCCAAATCCGTGCCGCTAACTGCAACGAACTTTATTCTCGGCCCCCAACAAAGGTCCACGCTGGCGATACTGTCTGCTTTCTTAAGCCGCTTGAATACAGCGACAGAAGGGCTGCCATCCGCGAACTGGGAATATATAAGCAAATAGAGACTTTAGGTCTCAGTGATCGTATTCGAGTCCCCCGCTTGATTGGTGTTGTCCAAGATGAGCAAGAGTCCCATATCACTGGCATTCTGTTGAATTGGATACAATGTGGTAATAGAACTCTGGAATGTGCTTTGAGACCCGAAACCTCGCTTGATCTCCGGAAACAATGGGGCACACAGGTGACAAGAACTTTGGAATGCTTGCATGAAGCCAACATTGTTTGGGGGGATGCGAAGGCGGCAAATGTTTTAATTGACGTCAACGAAAACGCATGGCTTATTGATTTTGGTGGTGGATACACACGAGGATGGGTAGAGAAAAACCATATGGAGACGATTGAAGGCGATCTGGAGGGCCTATCCAAGATAAAGGATCTTTTATATCAGGGAAACCCTTTCTAACAAATACATGTCTCTTTTCATCTCTCTACTGTTTGCTGCTAACAGTAGTGCAGGTCACTTGGCTCTCAGAGCATGCACTTCATAACAGCACTGCCAATAATAACCTCATTACTAGTAAGGGCCTCTTCTTTACCAGGTGAAAAGAGGTTTATGTAGACTGCAGTGAACTAGACTGTGTCACAAAATTGAAGTTTTAATATCTCCTCTGGTAATCCGCTGACCGCCATATTGGTGTAGAATTACATAAGGACAATGCCATCAAATAATTCGCTTTTGGATATAAAAAGCGTTACCATACTATATAGCACCTACGTTGTTCTGCTTGCAGACGGGCCGTCAACTGAATGGCGAAGTCATGCAGGTAATCAAATTACATTCTGCTGGAATATCTAAGAGTAATCTCACTGTTTTATAGTGATGATCAGCTTTATATTACGCAGTTCTAAGTGGTGGGTATAGATCAAGCGTCTCGCAGGATTAGTTCATTGACTTAGGTAGAGCCCGCCTGGGCCATTCATTAGTTGCAGTATCGATACTAGGATAGCATTTCAGGTTCCAGAATTGTTCCAGAAATTCAACAGCTTGTTCTTATTCATGTCGCTTGACCTTTCCGTCAGTCAATACGGACTATTTTTAGACGCTACGAGTTTCATAATTGGCAGTTCTTCTTAATTGACAAGCTAGTAGTCTCTTTCCAAATTTGTTACAATAGGCGCCAAGGCGCTGCCCACAAAGGATGGCCGCAATAACATGCGGGGATAATACCAGATAACAGAGGAAGGTTCTAATGCTAGAAACAAAGGCTCTTTTGAATTTCCGGGCGTTTGAGACAGAGAGTGACTATGTAGAGTGAGTATATTAGTGTAACGAAGAGGGTCGTTAGCTGCCTACCAAGTACATGCATTTCCTGTCATTCAGATTTTACATTGATGTTTCTGCATCAGTCTATTTTGAGCTAACCTGTGTTGTCTTGCTTCGAAGAACATTCAGCCTCCTCTACAGCGTAGCCCAAGCCCCAACTGGAGAAGTGTCCTCCCTAGCCCGCGGCAAACAGGCTAATTAATTGCTTGGAACTAAGAATCCCAATTCACTTATGAGCCAATGATATCTTCTATCACCTTAAGCAGGCAGAAGCGTTTCAAGTTGGATTTTAAGTTCGGATAGATCAATGCGGGATTTACATGGCAGCCAACTATATTAATCTATATACAGGAGGGGCGCAGTCGGAGGTTACTGAGGATGCGAGGCACTTGCCTGTGGTTAAGTGGCCAGGGGTGTCTACCGGGGTTGCTGATGAGTTTGTGCGGGGTCTTCGATGTGTAGTTAGACGTGGGTGGCGATCGCGATTTCATAGGGGTTAGGACTACCTATAGCATTCAGGTCTGTGGGGTCTACAGATCTGATCATTCTGTCTGATTCAGGAACCCAAAGCCAGCATTCTGCATTCTCTCGTATGAGAGTTCTTTCCCGGACGTTGATTAATTAGTTACTAAGTTTATTTCAACGCTATGTTCCTCTATAGCGAACCTCTATAGCGAAATGACAGCCTTGGTTGGATCGGATCTTCCTTCAACCTAGCCTGCAATCCACATCCATCCCGTCCAGACTTCTCCGTGCCCACTAGAATGGCCGTAGCAACTATACATATGCCTGATCTGTATCCCTAGGGGGTGGATGGTGGATGGCAACTAGCATGTCACAATAATGACGTACCCAGTACCAACGCCAGCCACAAGCTCCATTTGAACACACACAGACACACGAGGCAGAGAACAACCAGCCACGACACACTCGGCCCCATGATCGCCAGCAGAAGCTATTCTCCTGCTCGGGAAGCCTCCAAGTCCAAGCTGCAGAGGACGTTGACCATCCACTGCCAAGGTTTGGACATCCAACCCTGTTAGTGCAGGGCTCCAAATTGTCGTGGGTTTATTGACCTGTTCTAGGAAAACCGTGTTCCCCAGAGGATATATTCAGATATAGCAATGGCCGTTTCCTTGTTAATGAAGAGTACGAACTGGCGAAGCGGTATGCGCAGTTCGACATCGATGCGCTGTGCAAGGTTGTCTCGTCATTGCCCAGTGCCGGGGCGCCGATTGTCAAGATAGACAAGAAGGAGGGCGGATACAATAAGGCCCTGGTGATGAAAGGAGAAAATGGCCAGACAGTCATCGCGAAGATTCCGTGTCTGAAGATCGTGCCGGCCCAGTACGGGACTGCGTCGGAAGTCGCTGTTCTCAAGTTTGGTTTGTCTCAAGCCTGGGTCTCTCCCAGTCTCTTATTGACTGTTGAATGGACATACTGATTTTGTTTAAATAACAAAGTGAAAACACACTCGTCTACCCCTGTCTCTGATGTGCTCGGGTGGAGTGCCGACTCATCCAACCCCGTGCAGTCAGAGTATATCGTGCTCGACGAATCGCCAGGACAGCAGCTACCCGGGGTATGGGATACTCTAACAGAGGACGACAGGCTCAAGCTCGTTAGGAATTTCGCCGGACTGGAAAGCAAGCTCGCCTCGATTGAATTCCCGGCCTATGGCGCCCTGTACTTCCGCGAGCATCTACCTCCTCGACTGCAGCAGACAGGACGAACAATCGACGTCGACGACACGTACTGTCTCGGTCCCGTGTATCACGGTTCCTGGCCCGGAGGCTACGGGGCAAATCCAGAAGATTATGAACAGTACGCAGGTCCATGTGAGCTCGCTCTGTTTCCCCGCAACGACAGTCCTATACATCTAATGTCTTCTAGGGCGCACGCTGTTCGATCTCGGTCATGACCTCGCGCAACAAGGCATCTGGCAGGTAGCAAACCACAAGACATCCTATGCCGGCCGGGGTCCTCATTTCGGCAGTCCCGAAGAGCACGTCGACCTTCTGAAAACAACCATAAAGTTGATCCGCGTCTTGTCCCAGTCTCCGATGATCCAGCGATACGCCCAGCCGGCACTTTGTCACCCGGACTTCCACCCCGGAAACGTCTTTGTGTCTCGCGAAGACCCGACCTCCATCTCCGGCGTGATCGATTGGCAGTTCACGACTGTCATGCCGCGGTTCACCCAGGTCCGTTGGCCGGTCTTCCTGGATGCTCCCGAGGGATATCAGACGAATAGGCAAACGCCCGAGCTGCCCTCGAATTGCAGGGGGGACGAAGAGAGGAAAAGAGATCGCGAAGCCGACGAGAAAACACGTGAACAGGCTCTGATGACCAAATGCTACGAGGCTGCCCTTTTGAAAAGCCACCTGGAATCTTATCTTGCCCTGACTGAGATAGATGTTGCGGTGAGACAGCTGTTTATCGCGTGCCCTTATACGTACCGCGATGGTGTTATCCCCGTGCGAGACTGTCTGGTCAAGATCTTCCAGGACTGGGCCAAGTTCGAGGTGCACGAAGAGTGTCCGTACCGGTTTTCACCGGAGGAGATCGATCAACATGAAAAGCAGCGGCAAGAGTACGGGGAGTGGCTGGAAATGCGCAAACAAACGCATGAAATTCTGGGGTCTAATGATGGCGGGTGGATTCCTCCTTCCGTGAATTTCGAGGAAGCCCAGCGGAAACATCGGGAGCTCTATGAGAACTTTGTCAAATCCAAGTCGAAATACATGTCTGAAGAAGAGGCAAGCAAAATTTGGTTCTTCCGAGAGAGGGCAGAACAGTCCCGATGACAAAGTTAATGCTGTCTTGTACCTCATAGTGATAGAGAACAGGAACAAGGACACTGTCGGCGTTTGCGGAGAAGTAGCTACATAGGAGGTGAGGAGCTATCTATGTACATGTACAATGGCACAGAATAGAAGGCACTCACATATATGACTCTTGCCCGGCCACGTACCGCACTATCTCTAACCGTGGCATCAGCTAGAGCTTCAAATTCGTCGATCGCATACGACCAGGAATATTGGATGCCAACGCCCCAAACCTCAATCCAACTGGCTGCGCTTTCGCTTCCTCTGGTCTGGTGCAGACCGAGATCTTAGTCACTTACTCTAGAACAAGCTCAACTGCATCGATTTGATCTATCGCCAGTGTTATTTCCCAAGCGGGAGTAGCTGGAGAAAAGCAAGACTGATAGAATGGATCCCCAGCTCGTGAATTTTGGAGTTGCCACGGTAGCATGCTTTTCATGGCTGTGCTGCGACTTCGGCTATTTTATTCCTATTCTTGCTCTTCCCCTTATTGTAAACTCGTTCATCATTCGGGTCGAAGCCTCCATTTCCCCAAAGCGTCCACTCTTCTGTTTCCCTTGTATAGTCCTCTGGCGCGAAAGGTGTGCGGTCGGCCTTTTCTTTCTCTTCTCCCGCAGGATATCCAGACACCTCTGAAAACACTCCCAGAAGTCTCAATGCAGCAGGCAGTCAATCCTTTGCAAGCTGTCACAGTCACTTGCATCAATCAACACATAGAGTTGAGTCACACGCTGCAAGGCAGCCAACTGATCAGGATGTTGAGCATTGCAGATGAGAAAGCTGGAAATGTGCTCTGAGTGCAACATTTCCACAAATTGGTTGATATGAGGGTAAAAGATCGGTTCTCCAACAAGACTGAGAGTGCAATGGCGGATGCGCATGGCCTCTGCAAACTGTTCAGCACACACCCTGGGGACACCTCACATCATCTTGATCTTCTTGTAGTGTCCTTCCTTCACACTGTGGAAAATCACTTCTGGCAAGTCCACCTTCCAGCACCACATCATCCCAACAGGATTTGTTCCATGTCTCCAACAAAAGATACACTTATTGCTACAGGAAAGCAATGGTGTAGCCTCCATACATAGGTGCAATCAAATGCCATAAAATAAATACTTGTAGCAGGATCCACAGCCACATGATGCAGATTTTGTCCAGCAGCAGATCTTGACACCAGAGTGTGAACCAACAATGGTATAGCCTTGCTTCATCAGAGCTGCATAAGTTGGCAATGTCTTGGGCACCATCTCTTTTGCTGCAGCCTCAGCAGGTCAGGAGGAAGAGGCTTCTCCTCCTGTTGTGAAGTCGACTGGGACAGGCACACCACACTTTGTCTGGCCATCCAGAGCAATATTAATATCCTCCAAATCCACAACTGTCTGATTCTTATTGTGCTTTCCCAACTTTGCTTTTGTTCCATCCTCAGTGTCTTCATTGCCGAAGTCTTCTTCATCACTTTCCAGTGGATCACCACTGCCAGGAACACCTTCCCCAAGACCACCCTGGTCAAGAATATCAAACAAGATTTCTCATAGTCTGCCAGACCATTCTTTCAGATCCTGCTCAGCATCACCTTTGACATCTCCTAATCCAAGAGGATAGGCTCTCTTTTTCCCAGTGAGTTTAGCCATCCAATGGTCCAACTCCATTGCCTGTGAGCAGAAGCCTTCCTCTTCACTTGGCCACCCATCCTTGTCTCCAAACCCAAATACGGTATAGCCAGCCAAGTTGGACAGGGATGAAGTATCAATACGGAAATCAGTTGTATTCGTGGGAAGCTTCTCGGTCTTCTCCAGTGAGGAATCGCGGGGGGACAGTGGGATTGACGATGACGCCGCAGTTTTGGACCTGCGTTGGAGTCCACGATACGCGTGTAAAGCGAAGGAGATGGTAAAAAGCGCGATCAATATCGGCAGACGGTAGGAATGCCAAAGGGCCAATAGGTCAACACAGTTAGTGAGTGGCACTGCACGAACAAAAGAGCGGCTTTTCTTCGTGCGCGTTCGTACCTTCCACCGCACGATCGGGGCTGTTTCCCATGCTGAGAGGTAAGAGATTATTGCAGCAATCGCCGCGGCGTCTCTTCCTTTTACTGGGTAACTTTCCAACAATGCGTGGGCTAAAAAAGAAGTGCGGACAAGGCGAGAAAGAAAAGTCAAAAGAGCCGTCGATTGCATCTTATCGCTTACTGTTGGACCCCGCAATATTATCTAAACGGTGGCTATGCTCCAGGACTGTGATTGGACGTCGCTGTCGTTCCTGTTAGGTAGCATTCACCCCTCGAGGCTATGATAACGGACTCTTGCGTAAGACAGCTCTCCTCCATTTCTTAAGTACCGAGGCTGACTGACAAGTCAGCGAGGAATGTTGCTGGAAGGGTTACCTCTGTACAGCGTCGGTGACCACAGTTGAGCCACCTTATCTCTCATCGTACCTCTGCAATTCTGCGCCTCTTCTACATCTCCTCGGGTCTGATTCTGCTGCAATCGGGATGGCTGAAGAGAAAAGGCCACTCCTAGGTCCAAAGGCAGGCCAAGAGGGCTCCTCCTTTGAAGAGAACCATCCACCCACTCGTACCTCGACGGCACCTCCAAGCCATTCCATAGTCACCTGGGCGTGGTCTCTTTGTCGCATCTGCTTCCTCATCGCTGGCGGTTTTGTTGTGTTCAGAAATATTGTCCACGACTTTCCCGGTGTGCGCAAACATCTTTACGGTATTGAACGCAGAGTCGACCTGATCCTATCGGAGGTTCCACTGATTGGTAGGAGACGATCAGCGTGCACAATTGAAAGGGGAGAACCGAATAACTTAACTAATTGAACACCGCAGACGGCCATGATGATCTTCCTTTTCTCGTTCGTATGCTCTACCAGAATCGTATCTACCAAGATAACTTCACTCAGCCATTTATCAATGGCACCCTCACCGGTCATGTTGACCTTCCTCGACTCGCGAAGGGCAAGGTCGGCGGCACGTTCTGGAGCGTTTACGTGCAATGCCCAGAGCAGAATATGGACTTTTCCGACCAGAACTATGCGGAAAGTATGTTTGTTTTGCTTTAGCTCCGATATTCTAATGCGTGTTAGCTAATAATACCCCTCAGGCGTCCGCCAAACGATAGAGCAGGTCGACGTAATGAGCCGCCTGCAGAGGGCCTATCCGGACGTCTTCTCTATTCCTCCAAACGGGACTACAGCACTGGAAGCTTTCAAGGCTAAGAAAATCATCTCACCCCTAGGAATCGAGGGTCTGCACTCTATCGGAAACTCACTGGCGCAACTACGCAGTTTCTACGGCCTCGGCGTCTCGTACGCTACGCTCACCCACAATTGCCATAACCGGTACGCGGACGCAGCTCTCATCGAGCTGCCCGGCGGCGGAATCAAAAAAGCTGAGCCCCTGCATCACGGCGTCAGTGAGGCCGGAAAGGCGCTCATCTTCGAAATGAACCGCCTCGGAATGATCGTGGATCTCTCCCACGTGAGCGTCAACACAATGCGCGACGTCCTCGGGGCAGGGAAGGACAAGGACTGGTCCGGAAGCCGTGCTCCCATTATCTTCAGTCATAGCTCCGCGTACGCTGTGTGCCCGCACCCGCGCAATGTTCCCGATGACGTCCTGCGGCTCGTCAAGAAGCGCAATTCACTGGTCATGGTCAATTTCAGCCCCGGATTCATCTCTTGCACTGCAGCTACGGAGCCGGACGGCTTGCCGGAGTTCGACCCAACCCATTCAACGCTGGAACATGTCGCGGATCATATCATCCATATCGGGTCTCTGATTGGGTTTGATCATGTCGGGCTTGGGAGTGACTTTGACGGGATCCCAACTGTTCCCGAGGGCCTAGATGACGTGTCTAAGTTTCCTCAGCTTGTTGCTGAGTTACTCCGCCGCGGCGTCAGTGACAAGGATGCAGGCAAGGTAGCAGGAGGCAATCTACTGCGGGTGTGGAAGGATGTAGACCTGGTCGCACTCCAGATGCAGGCTGAAGGAGCGGAGCCTGTAGAAGATTAATTTGTTCATGTGCTCAGTGCTGTGAAATTCATTGTTACTTAGACTTGTTGTGACATGCTGAGATATAAGTACTAGTACTATTATATTGCCGTTTTGTATATTTGAGGATAGAAACAGATACTGCTAGTTGTTGCTCCAAGTGTTATATGAGCTTAAGCAAGCCTCAAATGTCCAATAGAAGAAATTCTCAAGAAGGGTAGGACAATGTAGTCTCCGCCAATTAAAGGTTGAAGGGTGTTTATTTCTGAATGAGCCTCTAATTGTATTCTTCTTTATGGACAACATTATCACCCTATACAAGCAAGAAAAGGCTAGAGAACTTGAATCTTTATGGCAAAAGCTATCCCAATTCTATGAGGTACACAATATGGAGCCAGCAAAATGGTTCCTAGGGATGAGAATCATCAGGAAGGACTAACGATCCATATTTGCCAGGACTCACATATCAAAAAGATCCTTGAATAATTCGAGTACAACCAACCAGGCGACTATCCCTAGACACTTTTAATAGCCAGAATCAAGCCCACCAAATTCAATTGTGAAGCTACTAAGTAGGAAACTCACATTTACCAGCAAAAAAAATTGGATTCTTTATGCCACCATTATTACGCAACCAAATATAGCTCATGCTGCCTCTAAGCTCAGCAGCTTCGCGTTCGATCCATCCTCAGAACACTAAAAGTATGAAGCCTGCGGTCTGGGGATTGCAGGTCAGGCTAGTCAGGGCCCAAGTAGTGCAGACATGAGGTGGAATAGCCATAGACAGGGTCGAAAGCCATCCACTGTGGTAGAGCGTCGCGCGGAGGCAGATCAGACGCACCTAGCCAGTTCCGAAGAATGTTACACTGCGGTAGAGCATTGCTTGCAGGAAGAACCGGACGCAATCCAAGTGAAAGCCCCATATTTGGCGAGTCGGCGCCCAACCGTTGAGGGCTCGGATCCGAAGTTTCAGATGACTGACAGTTCTGCTGCTGTTGACCTGGATCCGAATTCATTATCGATGAAAAGCTGTGACAAGAATATCTTGTCACTGTGCGGGGTGTCTCACGACAACAACGTTTCCGACTTCGTTGTTCTGGAACTGCCTCTGGTTGCAGTGCTCTTTTTCGAGCCGCGCTGTCTTGGTACTCAAAAAATGGGTCGCTTGAGTATGACATGTCGCATGATTTCGTTTCACGTTGTTCTCCTAGCGCTGAAGTCGTTGAGGACGGAAGTATCTTACTTTCGGGTGATTGCTCAGTGAGGTGTTGACTACCTTCACTTAGTTGTTCCGCCAAAGGTTCTCGAGGTTTAATCATGCCACTATCAAGGTAGACATGCTCCCGCAAGTATCTCATCAGAGTTGTATCACATTCTCTGAGCACGTCCCAGGATGTTCCAGTCATACGCAAGCCATCAATCATATCTCTGGCAACCGAGAAGTTTGACGACTTCACTCGAGCTTTTATTTTTGGGTCATTCCCTATCCATTGGATAAGTTCCTTCGCATCATCTTTTCGTAGTCTGTACTCCCAGCTTTGAATAATTAGTTCTATCATAGCTGCATCTGTGATGTAACAACTCACTCAGTAAGAATACTGCCGTAGTCTCCAAGCTCTCGAATAACCCCTGGACCAAGAGCACACACAAACAACATATAATTGCTTTGCCGTTTCTTCAATAGACTGACCTCCTTAGCGTTCATCCCAGCTTCCTTAGCAAACTTCTGGTTAGAGGCTTTCCGTATACGGTGGTGACGATTGAAAAGTTCGATTTCGTGGCATTTGAGAAGCAATATTATTCGAGATCGATATCTCAAGAGATCTGAAGCTTCGGGTTCAGCAGTTTGAAGCACTTGAAGCGATCTATAGGGTCGTCGGAATTGCCAGATGTGCAAATCGTTCGCTGCCAGACAGAAGAGAATGTGTTGTATGGTATGTCATTTTCTATGCTCCATTTGATTCTGGATAATGGACAAGAGCAGTTTTCTAAATGCTCGGCACCGGGCGCGTGTTGATCTGGTATTGGTTCCAAAGTTTCGTCTCTTACTCCGTGAAAAGGCGTCTGGCGCTTCCCGTTCGATTAGCAAAATGTAAACAAAACCAAACGAAATTTGATATAACCTTTGATATGATTGTCGAAGCTTGGGTAGCCATGGGATCAATAAGTCGACGTTCGTTGTTGGAGCTTCGGGAGAACAGATCCAGAGCTTGGGAATCGACTAAGTCGACCAAACCGACTGTCGACAATATCACATGATCTTGGGAATTGACCAAATCGACCAAATCGACCAAATATTGCATGACCTCGGGAAATCGGCCAATATTGCGGTTGGCCTTTGCTGCAGCTAGAGTATTCCTAGGTAGTTCGAAGGCGCACGTCCATCATCTAAACCCTCCAATTGGAGCTGCTGCCGTCCCTCTGGTGAGCCGCTATCGCCGCTCGAAGGTTAATTGGAAAAGATGGCACTAAGGTAAGACTGTGTATCGGGAACTTCCAATTACCACATCCTGCTAGCGAATGCTTTCTGTGACAGCACGCCTGTAATGGATGCGGCTGTGATGTACCATCTACCGTAGATTCCAATATCTTTTGTGGTCTTCTTGAAGCAAGATGTGTATCCAAGCAAGCTAAGAAAATAGGGTATAAATTTCACCACTATTCTCAGCCTTGTTCCCGATGTGCAGGCACTACTATTTCACCCTATCTTACCTCTACCTTACCCTGTCCCTGACTGCATGTCTAGTAAGATTCTTTCCCTTCTTGGTATGAGATGTATTGCTTACAGGTATAGTTGATCTTTGCCTCTCGGGATGGCTGAACACAACGTTTCCGGTTGGTATGATACTAGTAACACGTCCTGGCAGACTCTATGCAAATGGTGGAGCCAGTGCTGTGGTACACGGAACTCAACCGCACCCAAGAAGATTCGATTTGCTTCTGATGAGCCTCTGGGCATGGATGATGATTGTATACGGCATCCGCATCAAGCCTACCTGCAACCTGGGCGAGGGGTTCATTATACGAGTCCGGATATAGGATTTCCTTTTATCTCACAAATATCGCCATTGCATCGCGAGATCGAAGCTGTTAAATTGCGGGTTCTCAAGATATATCATCATGGATTGAGACCAAATCTCGAAACCGCAAGGTACTATTTACTGGATACAAAGAGTGGGCAAGCAAAATTTTACTTTGCAGACGGCCGCGAGTGTCCAAATCAGAGCAACTGAACTGGAACTGGAAGGAAATGTATGAATACTATCCGTGCTACATTCAGAAAATGTCTATAGTTCCGTCCTTCTTCACAAATAATTTGTCAATGAACTCATCCCCACAATAGCGTAGTACCATGAAACCCCCAATGGCACGACGATATTCAAAAGTGTCAGGTTTCTGTTCAAAGGGCCACATGAATGAGTCAATATCCGTACTCGATCGCGTCTTGCCAGCGTGGCTAGACATAGGCTGAATTGGTCTAGGCTCTTCGGTCTCACCACGCGAAAGAGTATCTTGCGTATAATCAGGTTCCTCCGTCGCATGCGCACCAAAGGGGAGTGGAGCTTGCATGATAACCTACATCCTGTTAGCATGGAGCCTTGCATGAAGGAGGGGAAGGTTTTCACCAAGTTGCACATTGCAGGTATGTTGTCTGCACCTGAATAAGGCTGGGAGGAGGCTATATAGGATTAGGCAACAGAATGCAAGAGTAGGTTGTCTGATTGTACTAGCATTGCTGAAGGCCTGGACATTTTGATCGGCAACGCCACATGAGCCCAAGCGAAGGGATGTTAATGTGGAATAGGGGCACAACATTCATAGAGGATTGGGCCTGGCTTTTTGCCTGGGCAAAATCAGTGCTGCCTTTGTATAGACGCCCGAAGGATATAAAGTACACAGTTGCTTCCACTCCCGAGAAGTTACTCCCATATCTTCAGAGTAGAAGGAAACCGTGAAAAGACTCAAAACCATGACTGACTATTCTAGTTCTGAGGTACGTCGTCCGCTTTCTGAGGTGGCAATAAGAATCCAACTAAAAATGACTTAGGAGGAAAGTTATAATAAGTCTCGCAGTCTTTCCGCACGCTCGGGGACTGCACATGGCGCCGCAGCCCAGAAAAAGCAGACTTGGCCAGTAAGAAACCACACGCAGTTTGGAGTTCCATGCTAACATACTCAAGGACTTTCTGAAGAGTGCTGAATGCCGTGAATATGTCACTCCATATGACACAAGCAACCCTTCAATCCAGCTCTACAGCATCAATTCCGATCGCCTTTGGCGTGCGCTTATGGGATATCCATGTCGTCGAAGCTACGAACCCATGCAGTCGGCATATGTACTGGACAATTTGGCTAGAGCTCTATGGCCCTGTGACCTCAAGAACTCTCCAATTGGAGAGTTGGTGATCAGAGATGCTGAGGCCAAATCACAGCTGAAACCAAGATCAAAACTTGTCCAGGATTTATTGAATCAGAATAGAACAGTTCTTTTGGCTGGCATTGGCCAAGTCTGGACAGTGCCAAACAACGATGATGTTCGTACAAGGGCTGTGCTGGCATCCTTCATGATTCAATGGCGGAGTGAACGGGCACCTGAGAAGGAATGTTGGAAGTTGTATTTCCGCTCAATTGAAAGCAATACGCCCATTTGCTATGTGCGCGCTGTTAGTGAGTTCAGCCAACTTCGAAGGGGTGGAATTGAACCCCCAGAGGATCTGCAGTCGAGATTTATTCAGATTGATCGGTTCTAGTATAACCTCTCATTCATTTCTGCGCTTCCTTGATTTTCATCCTGTTGAGAGCCGCCATGGTTTCTATGTGGTATGATTGCGAGAATTTAAGGTAGAAGTAACTTTAGTGCGGTTATCTTCTCAACCGACTTACGGTAATACAACATGGCCTCCATTGAAAGAAGAATGAACAGCCCTCAGTAATGGCATCAGGCGATAGCAATAATGTACTCATAGAGGTTCTGGAGTCTCTGGTCCCCGGATGTTGGCGGGCCTAGGCGAGTTCGTCAGAGATAATAATAAAAAACGGCGATCGACCCAGTCTTTAACTTTCAATGTGAATCGCAATGGCGATAGCGTCAGCAGTTTCCTCGATAATACGTTACAAAGGCGAAATAGATGCTAATTTATTGGTCACTAGCGCCATGATAACTGGTGTTTTCATTCATCCAGCTGCCTACCTAAGACACCGGACCTTCTGTTAGGCTGTCTCTTCGCCCAATATCCGCACATTAAGGCGCCTATGTATGTAGCTATAAACTTTGCAACCTCTATCTTTTGTCATCTCTTTCATTCTTGCATCTATCATCTTCTTGTTTCAGTAAATACTCATCCCCATGAGCAACTACATATCTCGCTATTCAGCAGCATGTCAGTGGTTAGAGCAACAGTTCTCAATGATGCAGATCCCAGCTTGTCAACAACCTGGCTCTGACATGCTATCTGTCACAAATAGGGTTCCTGCGTATAATGTGTCGATAAGACTGCCCTACTGGCCTCTAGCACTACTGCGGCAAACAAGGCCCAGCATGCTTGTCACTCATCCTCAATATCTTCAGCGGCACCCTCCGCCAGCTGCATCTGTCTTGCAGCACTACCCCACTCCTTCAGCCCATAAGCCACCACTGCCTAGCGAGCCAACCTCAAGAAGGACTCTGAGTAGTGATGATCATCAGAGAATGTACCTTTATCACGAGGATAACCCATTTACTAAACAAACTGGTATTGGGGTTGTGACTTCCCTCCTATGTCACATCGAAAAGACTGACAAGGAACAAAGAGCGATTTTAGAGTTGAAAGAAGGTACATAAGCCAAACTATTCTAGACGCTATCGCAAGACTCATTTGTTTAAAGTATAGTTTCCAAAGCGCTGCGCCAGAAGGAGAAGTATCTTGATCCGGAACATGAATGCCGTCCGCCGACCATAATCAGGGTGTCAAAACTCAGAAAGAGAAGGTACCGTCGAGAGGTGGACAAATTATGCAAGTGGCCGGTCAGCTCACAGACATTAGCCTGGGAGGTATCCTGTCCCATAGACGGCTACGGGTGTTTAGGGCCAGCGTAGATGTATCTTGGATTTTATCTATAGCGATTAGAGTGGGCAAAATGTTCTCCAGGGTTATTGCCTTTCGATAGGGCGTTAAGGGACTTCCTGGATTCTTCAACACCAAACGGGATCAGGTTGTTTATGTTTGATTGACCGTCGTGGCCCTCATCTTCATTAATAAAGTATACTCCCCGCTTAACCAGCTCATCCTCTACCTCCATGTTCGAGGGCCCGGAATATGGCTCCAGCTTATCCTCCTTCCGCATGGCCACATATCGCTTCATCCCCAATTCCGTGGCAGGCGACGGTAATTGTTTCCGGCTTGAATACAGAGGGGTGAAGCTGCTGTGTGACCAGTCAGCTGAACTTCATGCATGCAGATGTAAAGCGGTTTCACGGAAGACCAGAACTCTTATTCTTTCTGTATCGCTGCACCAGAAAAGAAAATGGATCACCGTAAAGTTCCAATCAAAATCCCACCGGACGGGCCTCCTCGTGCGCTTGGTGGTTGTCACGTATCAGACCCTTACATGCCATCTAACCCCAGCTGTGACGGATGCACTGTTCTGGTTATCAAACTACCTCCGCTATTGCTAAGAAATGGTGGCATAAGAAACCTTACATGTTCTCTTCTAGAGCCAGTTGTGGTTTGGCTGATATTATTGAGTAGACTAGACTGCCGCCGGTGATCTGAGAAATATCAAGACTCTCCTGGGAGAACTAAATCTAAATCCAAAGGACAAGTCTATTGGAGAATTGCTCAGTGCCTTAGTGCTATGTGGTATATATTCGTTTGGGCTGATTGGAAAGGAAAAGGCAACTTGTTGAGGTTAAGCCCCTAGACCCGTCTCATTCCAGGTTAAATCGGAGGTCTTCCCTAGTTAAGCTCACTCAGTCCGAGTCATCCTTTGAGGAAGATCTAGATTCTTCGGCCCCATCCACCGAGACAGCTATCAAGCTCAACAAGAATTCCGAAGTTGTTAGCTTTGTACGCCTTGTGAGGAGGAATTCCCCGGCCCAAGAACAGCACAGAGGACTCCTCGCCTGCTCTGTGCTAGAGGGTAATGAGTTCATTCTCCATTTCCTGCTGAAGAACACAATTGACTCAGAGCTTCCTGATTTTGATCTAGAATCATTATTATGGCTAGCTGCTTGGTCAGGTCATCAAGGACCTATAGAGGTACTGCTCATATATGTCTCATGGGATTCAACTATAGTAAACACTCTGCTGGACTTTGCAGTCAGGGAGAACTGCTTTCCATTGACGGACTCTCTCTGGCGTCTTCACTCTGGTGAAGGCTCTCTAGAAAAGGAGAACGCACTTTGGGAAGCCACTTACCTTGGACATCAACATGGGTTTGCCTTCGAATAAGCTGGATATACATAGATCAATTCTCACTTGACTTGGCATTACGTAGTGCAGTAATAGGCTGCCATGGGGACCTTGTCAGGCTGCTTCTACATTACAGTACCAGTGTCAACCTAGTTAGCCATTCTCTCCTGCAATCCTCTCCTTCTCGAGAATCTCTAGTTCACCTAGCGGTGAATGCAAAGGTGGAAATTGTGTTTTTGCTTCTAGACAATGGAGCTGACGGTTGACCTTCACATAGGTGAAGTCTGAAGACAACAAATCAGGTTCTATACAGGCAGCATTCTAGTCAGTAAATGACCAGTCTATAGACTTATCCATTTCTCTCTCCATGACAATTCAAGGGGCAGACATTAAAGCTGCTACAGCAGGGTGACCATAGCACACTTTACTATGGGATGTGTGGCTTTCTACTGCAGATGGTATGTGCCACAGGAGGATCAAGAAATGGCTGGGTTCCTGAGAAACTGTGGCTTCCACACCCCCCCCCCAACACAAAACAAAGATCGGGAGGGAATAGGCCTCCTATGGCTGTGGTCAATCCTGGGAACCAGAAATTCATGTAACTATTGATTTGAAAAGGAGTGTTAATGAGATGAGCTCATTCTGAATTTGGGAAGCTCTACAAACCACAGGGTTACTGGGTTATCTATAAGTTGTGTTGGTTCTGCTGGACCATACCTTTGGCATCGGATCCCAAATTGAGCCTCTTCCAGATGCTCTCACAGTAGCAATACAGAAATGAAACAGAAGTATGGCATCTCCGTTAATTTGAAAGGGAGCCTGAACCAATAGTCAGAGCCACCTGATGGTGATGCCCTGGTCTATCTAACCAAATTAATGCGTAATGTTAAATGTATTGCCTAGTTGGGATCTTCCGATGTCATATTCTGCTACTTCCCTCTACGAAACCCATGCTTCTGATAATGACTCTTGAAATTAGTTCTAATTCTTCTTTATTCAGAATACCATCATTCGCCTTTTTTTTTGCAAAGAAGTTAGAAAAGTCTATCAGCTGTCCTTTTTCCTAATCTGCTTCATAGAGTCTTCGGTGGCAGGGCTCAGCCCAACTTTAGAACCTGAATACATCAGCCAACAATTTCCCCCCAAAAATGACGTTGCTACTCTCTAATATATCGTCCTCTGATTTAGTGGGGTCACCTTAGCGTCTCAGATCACTGTCAACATATGTAGCTTGTCGGTTGCTGTTAAGAGTCGCTGTCGATGCTTGGAGTCCCCACATCGCGCTCTCTGGGCCAATTTTGAAAACGGTTCGACTGGTACTAATCTGCTCAGAGCTACTCAGAGTCATCGGTTGGACATAACGACACAAGTCGAGTCTCCAGCATCTGTGCATCTTCATCACATTTTCCCCAGTGCCATTGGTTTCTAGAAATACACACGGTCAAATTACCATCTTCGGCTGCAATACACCCCACAACGGACATCACTGAAGGCTCTCTTTAATGGCCAATTTACCTGGACATTAGGAGTAAGGTCATATAAGCGACTTGGCACTGTCGTGTAGCGAGACTCAAATCCCACCATCTAGTCTGGCATTTTCCCCTCGCCAGATTGAGCCTTACTTGAACAGCTATCTGCAGAGTAATTCGAATTTATTTTAGGTATTATACAATAAAGTTCTGGGCTACAAAGTATATGAATACTACGATCTGGATGTGGCTTATATCCACAGTTCTAGTTTCATAAGGAAATATGCAGAATTGGTGGAGTTGGATTTGCTCTCCCTGGATGCTGCAGCAATTGGGAGTGGCAGGTATTACCACCCACCATACAGACTGAACAATATATATATGTATGTCAGGCCACTAGGAGGCGGAACTGGCGGCAGTTAGATCTCTATGCCTACTCGGCTCAGCGATGGATTTGGAATGAAGCACAGCAGTTGCGAAACAGATATGTTTCGTTCGACCTGAACGCTTTAATCCAAGTTGCAAAAGAAGCCGCCGGAGACGACGCAGTTTGCATCAACGTCTCGAAGCTACCTGAAGGGAACTTCAACAAGGCTTTTCTTGTTACAATGCGAGATGGACGAGAGCTAGTCGTCAAGATCCCAAATCCAAATGCAGGACCTGACCACTATACTACCGCGTCGGAAGTGGCCACAATGCGATATGTGCGAGATCCCGGACAGACTAAATAGTCAAAAAAAAAATATTCAGTCCGACTAACATCTTTAAAGGCGAGGGAAAATCTCCATATTCCTGTTCCTAAAGTCCTAGCTTACTGTTCCCGAGCGGTTGATAGTAAGCTGGGCTCAGAGTATATTGTCATGGAGCAGGCTCGGGGTATCGAGCTTGGTCGTATGTGGGAAGGCCTTAAGCCCCGAGACAAACTATCTATCATGAAGCAAATTGGTTCCATTACTTCCACTCTCGCCCAGGCAAAGTTTCCTTTTCACGGTTCTTTATACTGTTGTCAAGATGTCTCGGGGTCAGAGAGCATCAAAATTGATAGCACCTTCGCCATAGGACCGACAGTAGGACGAGCATGGTTTGATGATAGAAGGGGTGAAGTTAACGCTCACAGGGGTCCCTGTAAGTTATTTTATATTCCAACTATGTACTTGCTTGACTGACCACGTCATGCACCAGGGACAAATACAAAGAGCACCATGAACGCTTTAGTTCAGCGGGAACTAGCCTGTCTGAACAAATTCTCTGAATCCCCTCGGGATTGTCAACAAGGTATTTTCAATGGACCAGGCGGCTACCACCCAACGAAAGAGGCAAAATTATCCGTTCTACACGACTTTCTCAAGATCTACCAGTACATTCTACCAAAAGATGACGCACTCAATGCGGGCATAATCTGGCACAGCGACCTACATACGGACAATATCTTCGTCGACAAAGACAATCCCGCGAAAATAACTAGTATCATTGACTGGCAAGCGGTTCCTATTTACCCGATGTTTCTTACCACCCACCATCCGTCTCTCATAGAGTATGATGGCCCGAAACCGAAACGATTCGTTAAGCCGAGCCTTCCCGAGAATTTCGAAGAGCTTAACGCTCAAGACAAAAAGGCAGCTAGGAAACTATATCTTGCCCAAGCGCTCTGGTTTTACTATGAGACACAAGTCTATCAAGAAGCTCCGGACTTGCTTCATTCGTTTAAGTATCGGGAGACCCTGCAGTCTGAACTGTTAAGTTCAATAGGGTCAATATTTGACGATGGAGAGCCTCATGTTCAAATGCTTCTTGCTAATATCGCAAGAGATGATATATGGAAACAACTGGTTGGAGAAGATGAAAACGGCAATCCAAGTGTGCCATGTTCCTTGAAATACACGGAACGCGACTTGGAAAGACAAAACGAAGAGTACGCCAAGTGGGAGAGAGACATTGAGAGGAAAGCCCGTGTGCTTGATGAAATAGGGGCATATACGGGTTGGAATGGAGCTGTATCGCCCGATGATTATGATGAAGTTGTCAGAAGACTTGAACTTTCCAAAAATAGGTTTTTAGACCGGGAATCGACAACCCCAGAAGAGCGGGCCTTGTGGGAGAAGGTATGGCCTTTTGAGGACAAAGCCCATGAATGATCTTCATTCCACGTGGATATAGCAGGAATGGTTTATTTGCTGTACAGACCTACATGACTATGCAATATGGAGATCTGCAGTTTTGCAGTGTCTCCATAGGCTCAAGTGTGTGATTTTCTGCATCTCTGTCTGTGCTAAGGATGACTCTGGGGAATTTAAGTTGGGAAATGCACTCTATAGACCACCATTCTAGCTTTATTTCCTGATATCTGGCTCATACAAATGCTTTTGCTCTGGGGTTTCACTTCTTTACATCTATGTCAAAGCAAGTCCGAACGCTGTGATCAGGACCCTTTGTGAAGGACCAGGTAGGGTACACACTACCATTTCTTAGAAAGTAGTATCAAAAATGGGTGAATCTTTCTGATAAATGTGAACTAGATGCCAAGCTCGGAGACATGACCAGCATAGAACGTGGGAAAGACACCACCAGGCCATATCTTTTCAGGCACCGTGGCTCAGGTGAGAATAGTTCCAATGGATCCGATTACCTAGGCAGCTAGGAGGGTGAAGGCAATAAGGAAACAAGTCAGAGTGTCGAGGAGGATCATTCTGAAGCCTGTTGTTTTGAATCATAAGTTCAATTAGGACAGAAAGCTCACTAAATACAAAGCCTACGCCATCTACTAAGCAGCGGAGTAATTCAACCGGTAGTATCAAATCAACCAGTATGATATCACAAGTGCTTTCCTATACAGGCAAATTATTTCCGCCATATATGTTGAATTCCTGGAAGGAATAATAGGGGGTGAGAAGCAGTCTGAAGTCTCGTATAATGGTTTGATCTAATGCACTGTGGAAATCACCAAACTTTGCCTCCAGAACTAACAAACATATCGCAATGGAGGAATGACCAGGGGTAATTTAAAAGTCTGTTATATAGAGGTCATCCCCATCATCGTTCGTCAACAACATTAGGTAGAACTGATCAAGAGAACTCCCGATTTATTGCACATCTCCTTCGAACCGTAACGCCGATGCCAGTGCAGAAAAGAAACGCGGGATATATGACAATGAAACACGGCATAAGAAAGAAATAGAAGAGGGGTAGAACTATATGTTACAGTTACAGGAAGTACTCACTGCGGCCCGGCCGCGACGTCGGAACATGTCGTTGATCATCACTCACGGCGCTGAATAGCTTGAAGGAAGGCTTCAGATCCTCTCCTATTTCACAGACAGACGCCAGATTTCCACATCGGTAGCAGTAGTTGGGCGCACTCCACACGGTGACTACATTCTGGTCTGCAAAATGGTACTTGTACCCCTCGTTAACAAGCTGGTGAGCCCGTGCGACAAGCGTAAGGTCGTTGACATGACAAAACTCGTCCGCTACCTTATCACCGAAAAGCCAACCTGCGGAAGAAAGAGTCAGTAGGTTCGACAGGAAGAGTACGTCTCACCACGCATTGGGAATCCTACCGGCTCCTCTAGGACTAACCGCCCATGTCTCCACGTCGTCTGGATCTGACCAGACAAGATCACAGAAGGCACCCACATGAGGGATTTCCTGCGCCCGAGCAACTACCCGCACTTGATCCAATGTCCTGATTTCCGGACTCAATCCGCCGTGAACACAGAGCACTTTGCCGTCGATGATGGCTCCGAGCGTCATGAAATCGAACACTTGGCAGCATGCTTTCCATACAGAGGCATTTCCGTACTTCTGGAAGCATTCCTCGTAGAATCCATAGACCTGCGTAATTTGCCTGGATTCATGATTCCCGCGAACTAATGTCACGCGATCAGGATATCTGGACAGTAAAAACAGTAGTCAGCATCCATATGCCTTCCGAAATCAACACCACGAAAACACATACTTTGCCTTCAGACACAGTAGTAATGTCAAAGTTTCTAAACTGAAATATCCTCTATCCACATAATCTCCGAGGAAGACAAAATTCCGATTGACCTGGAGGTCGCGCGACGCACTACTCGATCGGTCTCTCCGGCTTGTATTTGACTCCGCATCATCGGCTACGTATTCAGGTGAGCCTGCATTCCGGAGTTTCTTTCGAAGCTTCGGATCCGAGATGCTCGTAGGCGGTTCAATGTCTTCAGATGTGATGAAGGAAGGGGCGGTCTTCGGGGGCTCGGCGCTAAGTTCGTTCGGCATTCCCCCAGATACCCGGAAGAGTTCGAGGAGATCGTAAAACTGGCCGTGGATGTCTCCACAGACAGTCACTGGTGTCGAGACAGGTTGGATATTCGACTCTGAGGTTGAAGACAATCGGATCAATCAGGAGGGTCTGGGTCGTTCCAGACGGTTCCGGAGTAGAGAGCATACCTTCCATCATATACTCCTTCACAATCTCACAAAGCTCCTTCATATGCTGTTCCGATAGATACTTGCAATCCTTAGCTGCCTCTAGCCACTCGTCCGGGCCCGCATTGCGCTTCAGTTTGGCTGGTCCCGGCACAGGGACCTTGTAGTCGGCCATGCTGAGCTGCGCGGGGTGACCAAGAGTGTATTGTGCGTGGCAGCGGTTTGCCTTCTCCGCCGGTGTAGTGCGGCAGGAGAGCAGTAGTATGGTACTCGGACAAAAGGAATGAACGAGTCCTAACTATCGGACTCTGAGAGACACCAAGTGCAGCACAGGAGATGCTGGTGACGCTGCTGCTGAAGGCCAAGCATGCGTCGCTCGAGCTCCGGCTGGCCCGCGTCGTTGGCAGTCTTCGTGCGCCGTAGACCGCGCAGTCCAGCGGCCAGCCAAATCCTCCGCCCACCAACATCGAAAGCGTCTGTTCTGGCCATTTCTATCCTCTACTGGCATTCTAACGGCCAAAGAGTTCCTCCCTAGTACCTACGTATCGCTTTGCGTGGTCTTGCGTCTACATCACCGTGGTATCTGTGATTAGCCACCGTACAGTGTGCTCGCATACAGCTTCGCGACTCGCGCGGTCCCACCTTATCAAGTAATATTATCGCTCTTCAGTCCACTTTATCGACGACTTTTTGCCTCTTCCTTTTCTGCAGCAGGAGGTCTCTCTATGACGCAAGTTCAACCTGGAAAGCCCGCCGGAGGGGTTCTCCAAATCCCTGTAGCCGCTACTCAGAAGAATGCTAGTGCAGCTCCCAAGGCTCCGAAGCCAGCTACGCCGAGACTGAAGCTTCTCGTGAGGCATCTGCCTCCTGGCTTGACCACAGAAGAGTTTGAGAATGCTATAGGCCCTGACTGGAAAGTCGGGGGAGGAAAGGTAGACTGGTTTCAGTATAAGCTCGGCAAGATCTCTAAAGAGTGAGTCCATTCTTTTTGGAGAACCTCTTTACCACTCATCATTAACGCTGTGCTCCCGTCCCAACAGCCCTGCAAAGCCATCCCGACCGTCTCGTGCATATATCCACCTAGTCTCTAATGAATACATTGCCTCTCTTTCCGAGAAGATTCAGCAGACCTCTTTCGTCGATGCTCGAAACACCGTTAGCGATCCTGTGCTTTTGGGACCGCCCTCCCTCGAGTTTGCGCCGTTTGCCAAAATATCGGGAAGCCGTGTGCGGAAAGACGGTCGTCAGGGGACAATCGATCAGGATCCCGACTTCTTTGCTTTTCTCGAGAGCCTTACCCAGCCTATAACCAAGCCCGCTACGCTCGAACCTACTGCTGATGAGGGAGAGGAGAAGCAGGAGACAGTAACGGTTACGCCACTAGTGCAGTATATCAAGGAGAAGAAGGCGAACAAAGCAAAAGACGGCGCCTCTTCTAAGTCCGGGAAACATGCCAAGGCAGAGAAAGAGGGAAAGTTGGAAAAGGTACAAGCTAAGAAGCTTCTTCAGCGAGCCGACAAAGAGTCGTCCCTGTCTCAACCCACGGACAAGAAGTCCAAGTCCGAAAAAGCGGCGAAGGAAGCCGTTAAGGCTGCAAACAAGCAAGCCGCGAGTGCATCTGCCAAGTCGGCTTCAAAGTCAACGCCAGCAAAGGCAACAGCGTCGCAGCAGCCGAGTGCTCCGAAGGACACATCTTCTCAAAAGATCGAGACGGAGAGAAAGAGGGAGCGTGGAAACGTCAGTGTTGCGGCGAAGATCTTGCAGCGGGAACTGGGACTAGCTCCCGGCGGCGGACGTCGCAGGAGTGCTAAAAGCTCTTCTGCGGAAGCAGATACAAATGCGGAACAGCTGCCTCGTGAAGCCCCTACCGCGTTGGAATCTAGCAAGAAGGAAAAGCTGTCTACGAAGACATCCAAACGGCCGGCTCCCTCACCAAGTGCGGCCAAGACTAAAGGTAGTAGTCCGTCGCAGTCCGCCCAAGCCGTATCTGCAGAAGCGGGTGCAGCCCTCAGTAGCGCGCCCCAGACAACCCCAGCACAGCCAAAGCAGTCGAAATCGGGGAAGGGGAAACAGTCCGCATCACCGGCGCCGGCCACATCACCAACGGCTACCCAAGCATTCCTTAAGCACGCTAATCCATCACAAGGAGTAACGGAGCAGACGCTAGAAGCGTCGTTCACACCGTTTGGAAAGATTCTTAAGGTGGAAATCGACAAGAAGAAGGGGTTTGGCTACATCGATTTTGCCGAACCCGAAGGCTTACAGAAAGCCATCGCGGCCAGCCCAGTCTCAGTGGCCCAGAGTCAAGTCGTCGTACTTGAGAGAAAGATTAACCCTGGTGCAGAAAGGTCTCGTGGAAAGGGCCGTAGCGAATCCCAGCCAGCGAATAATACCGGTAGCAATGCGCGTGGAGGCAAGAGTGGGGCCGGTGAGGCGTCTGCAGGGAAGACATCAGCATCTCGAGGGCCTAGGGGCGGACGAGGAGCGAAGAACAAAGTTGGAGCAGCGAAAGGCGGCAATACCGAGAATGGAGAGCCTAAGGAGCAATAGATATTATGCCTATACTGGTGTTTGTGGCCTACAGTGATGACGGATACATGATACCCAATATGATATTATCTGGCAGGATCAGACTTATTATGCGATGCCATATTCCTCGAGCTCTCCACTTCACGTAGAAGCCAAAAATGTAGGGAATTACCACTGTCGAGAGCAAGAAGCTGCTGATAACAACTGATGGGTATTCAAGCACCGTACGTCTGCTTGACTCGCTCCGCCTCACGCTCCAGAAACGGTTCAAAGAAACCTAAAGGAAACCCCCAAGCCTTCATTTTCTCTATATCAGCAAACTGAGCCATGTCACGCATAGCGAGTTGCCCTGAGATAAGAGGATTCTTTACGGCCTGTTCATTAATCTCCTCCGATGACAGAAAACGTGAAGTGAACGGCCGCCCTGTGGCCCTCGTCAAAGCACCCAGTATATCCTCAACGGTCAACAGCTCGGATGCCAACGGAATTTCTTCCCCGTGGAACCGAACAGGATCCCAGACAGCCTCCGCGCCAAATCTGCCAATATCATTCGGATCAACCATTGCAAGCTGCGTTTCCGGCGCCAAGGCCGTGGTAAACTGGCCCTTGTCCACGAGCCCGGGATACATGCTCGCAAGGGGAAGCAGGAAGTTCGACATGAAGTTCCCCGGACGGAGAATAGTGTAGAACTGGAACCCGGCGCGGCGGACTTCGTTTGCGATGGTCTGCTTCGACAGAAGAGTCTTACCGACGAAGCTGGTCGGGTCCCAGTGTTGAAGGCGATGGGGTTCATCAATGGAGAATGAACCGGAGTACACGATATGTTTCACGCCAGATTCTTTTGCGACGGCGATGATCCTGCGCGCTTGGTTGAGTTCGTGACTCTGGTCTTGGAAGTCGGGCATTAAGTTGAGGAACACGGCGGTGCAACCTTTGATGCTTTGTCGTAGGGACTGTTCGTCGTCGAAATTGCCTTGGATTATGGAGACGCCGGCGGCCCGCAGCTTCTGACTCGCTTCGGAGGTATCGTCGCGAGTTACGGCGTGGACTTGGGCGCCCTTTGAGAGTAGATGATGGGACAGGGAGCCTCCTTGGGTGCCTGTGGCGCCGCAGACGAAGACGGCGGGCGAAGACATGTCAGCTTGCTGGTTAAGTGCGAACGTTGGGCTATGTTACAAGGTAAATATGTCGAGTCTGGTTATGAGCATACCGGGGATCTTCACGAGCGTATATCCTTTTATATACCATTGTCAACAGAGATCCAGTCTCGCTTGCACATTGAGAACTGACAACAATGGGTGACTCCCAAAACGAAAATGTACTCGATATGTCTGACGGAACTCCACTGACTGCCCAATGCATCTTCACTGATCTGCCAGGTTGATTGGATGGGGCTGTAAGCTCCTGAGTGGCGTGCGGAACTCCGCAATTAGGGCTCCGCGGGTGGCGCATCACTGCCGCTCATCTCCAGGCTGCAGCGGATTTCATTCCATCGTCTTATGCCTTCCCCTAGGCCCAAGAGAAGCGGGAATCCACATTTCGTTTACGACTACAGGATGGAAACGTATAACTCGTCCGTGGAAAGAGTCGGCCCTCCTCCTCGGCGGAAGTCCTGTGATGCATGCAGGATCGCCAAGCGGCGATGTGACTTCGCCTTTCCGGCTTGCTTGCGCTGTGCTCGCAGAAATATACCCTGCGTCTACCCAGGGAGACAGCCTGCTATTTTGCAGGAGCCAAATATTGGCACGCCTCCGCCGATGGATCCGCTTGATGGCCTATCGTCATCGATCTACGTTAAGTCTCAAGGCACCGAGAATACCAATGATGGAGCATCCTTTCAAGCGATGGATCCGGTGCTCGACGTATCCGATGCGGGGCTTACATATGCCATTTTGGCTGCTGCTCATGAGCGTGCACACGAGCAGAATAACTGCACGGTTATTCTAAGAGCTAGGTCTTCTAGGCCCGTTTCGACCATCATAGCCACTCGGCTTCAATTTGCCATCGACAGGGTCAAGGAAGCCCCCCGGACAATGGCCTTGGACAATCAAACCCCGTGGTCTCACAGTCAATTGTATAAGGACGGGATGCCCCGGGCTATGCAAGGTAAGTAAGACCCCTGTTCCATCCCTCGGACAATATTAATGTTCCTGCCAACTCACATAGGCAGACGCGGTCTCGTGTTGTGCTCTTTACATGGCAAGAAACGAAATAAACGCACCCGTAATACTATCAATATTCAAGACACGCACCGATGATCTTCTATCATCACTCCCAGCTACCACGCCTCTGGAAGCGTTGGCTCATACGCAGGCTCTGATCTTGTATCAGATTATGTACGTCTTCGATGGAACTATACACGGCCGCGCATCTGCCGACTCTCTCGTGCCGGTCCTTGAGCGTTCGGCACTATACCTCCACAACTTCTTCCACGTTCCCGATTCGGACTCACTGGAGCACGAGGATGCCACCTCGAGATCAGCTATGGAACCAGTCATGGATTTCTGGAGTTCCTGGGTCTTCCATGAGTCCGCACGCCGCACATTTCTATTAGCGTTCTACATTATTCAGGTATGCCACCTGCTCGAGAATGACCGGCCTCTACAGTGCGATGGACGGCTAGGACTGGTGTCGGCATGGTATTCGTCGGCGCATCTGTGGAGTGCGCAGAACGCTTTCGATTTCGCCGTGGCGTGGGTGGAAAAGGAGCATTTGCTCGTTTATAATGCGGACTTCTCCCAGCTTCTGCAACATGCGAGGCCCGGCGATGTGGATTCATTCGCAAAGATGATGCTTAGTTCAAGTTTGGGGATTGATAGGGCCAAGGCGTGGTTTTATTCTAAAGGGGCTGCTTGGTGACTGCTGCATTCTATTATGAATTGTGTTTCTGCCATATATCCACATAGTATCTCACCAAGTCCACTGTGCCTTGCGTTAACTTCAGCTACAAGTTTAAGGAATGCGGATGAGGATTTTTGACCAGCAGGCTCAACGGTTCCATCTGCCTGTCACGCTCAGGTATGGTACACTGCTTTGTGTAGAGCTGGACGACAACCACATCCCACAGTGTCGAACTTTCAAGGGGAGGAACAATGGAATCATCAGAAGTGGAGACAGAATCATCGAAGGAGTCCTCCCCTTCCTCCTCCTCCCCCATCCACAAACCGCGCCGCATACTGTTCGGCACCCGCCGCCACCAGAGCACATGCCTCCGCCTCCATCGAGCGATGGGGCCTTGCAGGGTGACATCGTAGAGCAGACCCATGCGTACTCCGGTGCTGAGTCGCTCATCGTCGATGTCAACATCGCAACATCCAGACTCCGCGTCGGGATCACTGCGATGCTTGCAACATGCACCCGGGACCGTAACGGTCTTATGTCTGGTTCCTCTCATGAAATAGGTGACCTGAACGTATAGAATAGACTGGGCGGGCGGCTGCTGGATTAGCATGCGTCGCCAACTGGCATGCTCATACATGTATGCCTGTCTCTTCTGTGGGCTCTGAACCAGATCCAGGCGCGATGGATCGAGACATTCGGATCTATGTGCGAAAAACCAAGCATCCTTCGGCACTGAGTCGACAGGGATCCGGCTGTGGCGTTTCTGCCCTAAGGATTCTTCGTTTTCGACGGGTAGGTTACCCTCCGAGTCCGGGACTGGGAAGAATGCGGGGAATAGTTCCGCCAGTAGCGGATTGAAGGTCTTCACCTTTGTTTCGGAGTCAGGGATTGGGTGGAAGAAGAGCGCACGTTGGATGAGTGGTGAGCTGGCAATGAGATCCGCCCACAGGTGACAGACGAGCGGGGCGCGTGTTAGCAGCGTGCGCATGTCCAGATGGAGGAGGATGCTTTCTAGCATCTCGGGATTCGAGAGGACGGCTTCCGCCATTTTGCTGGTCTGCTGCAAATGCAAAAGTTGAAACCGCGAAGATTGCCTCAACGATTACGTGGCTCAACGTTTGAATAGCTTGAATACTCGAGTTAATAGCACAGTTGTCTGCAACGCTGCAGCCTGGCAGACAAGGAGTCAGACAGATGGCTGCGCGTGGGCTGAGTCAGCTATTGAGACTGCCACCGAGCCTTGCTGGCAAAACAGGAACTACCTGGTCCTTGGAGCTAATCTGACTCAGATTCAGATGCTATGTCTTTGAGGTCCTTGTCAGAGGTACTATAAGTGGTTGCTGCCCAGTACTTTGTTGACATGGTGACAGCTATTTTACAGACGCAGTGACCCCAAGAGCCCTAGATTCTCGTTACCTCTTGTGTCAATAGTCAATCCAGTAAGTGCAGCATCCTCAGCACTTATGGCACGGCAATTCGTGTACAGCGTAGGCAACGTTGCTTTGGCTGAGTTACTATCATCGATAATCCCTGCAAAGTGCAAAGTCAATGGTCAGACAGAGCTCGAATATGACGTCGAATGTGGAGCAGGCTGCCGTCCTCTGTCAGACTGGAACTAGCAGCATGAACTCAATAATGCCGTATCTGAGAGCCTTATTCGCTGCAGATATTCTTAGATCAGAACCATCTTGTCCTCAGCCTGCATCATCACGCTGGATACTTTTGGCTCCGACCTTCAGCCCCGATATTTAAAGCTCGACGACCACCTGCACCCTAATGCCACGCCAACGTCCATACATCAGCATCCAAAATGGGGGAAATCACCCAGCCTGTCCCTCTTCCATTGAAGTTCTCAGAACGTCTGATCCCGGAGATCGTCGACTCTACTGCTGCTCACAATCCCAAGAAAGTTGTTGCATCTGTGCCGCTCGACAATGATAATCTGAGCAAGGGCTACCGCGATCTCACGTTCAGGCAGTTCAGCAATGCGGTCAACAAGGCCGCGCACTGGCTGGATGACCACTTAGGCCCTGCAGAGAAAGGAGCTTTTCCGACATTTGCGTACTTTGGAGCCCGCGATCTCCGCTACTACCTGTTTGTCACTGCTGCTGTCAAGACGGGACGGAAGGTGAGATACACATGGGCTCTGTTCTTTCTTGACAGCGTTACTAAAACGTAATTCAGATGCTATCACCATCGCTCTTCAGTTCCGTCGAGGCACTCTTAAGTCTTGTCACTTTCAGTAGTTGCCAGGATCTTCTGACAGTCGCCTCGACTCGCTCTATAGGCGAGGCGATCAAGACGCAGCAGCCCTCGTCTCGAATCTTCACAGCCCCTGAATTTCTGGATTTCATGCCTCTCGAAGAAGGCGCCGGTGATGCATGGCCGGTCTACCCATACCGGAAATCCTGGGAAGAGGCGGCCGATGACCCGGCGATGATCGTTCATACGAGCGGTTCAACTGGTCTGCCGAAGCCGGTCATCATCACAAACAGGATGATGGCTCTCATGGGACGATATCGTCACATACCGGGCTTCAATGGAGCTGAAAACTTGACGAGTAAATACTCTGGACTTAAGATCCTTGTCACCATTCCCGTCTTTCACGTAAGCTGGACCTATCCCTGCGGGAAGCACCATGGGGCTAACTGCAACAGCTCGCCGCATACGGATTCTACTATTTTATAGCAATGTACTGTGACAGCGTCGCCGTCTTCGCACCACCGGACAAACCACTCACCCCAAATCTAGTAGATCAGATCCTCCAACACGGCAAGCCAGACGTAGGCGTATTCCACACGGCGCTGCTCCAAGACATCGTTCGCGACGAAACGGCCCGCGAACGCCTCCGGCAATTCAGAAGCATGTTCTACTGCGGCTCACCACTGGAAACTTCAAGCGGAAATTGGATCGCCAAGAATATCGGCAGATTGCACAGCTTCCTCGGAACCACCGAGGGCTCCACGTTCCCGCTGCTCGCCACGATCGACCCCTTAGCCGACTGGGAGTATATCCACATCTACCCGACGAACGGTATCGAATTCGTACCCGTGGACGTGACAGGATCCAAGTCCACCGACCCCGAAGTGCTATATGAACTAGTCATCAATCGCACGCCGGAAACAGAAGCGTATACGACCTTCTTCCAGGCACGACCGCATGTCAACGCCTGGCCCACAAATGACCTCTGGCAACCGCATCCTGACCCTTCGAGACGAGGACACTGGCGATACGGAGGCAGGACGGACGATCTCGTCGTTCTAACTGGTGAAGTCAAAATGTTCGCGTCCAGCCTGGAGATGAAGTTGATGGCCCACCCCAAGATCAGGGGCGTGCTAATCGGCGGGAATCAACGAAAATGTCCGTTTCTACTACTAGACATCGCTAGCGAGGAGGGCCGGGAGGGAGGGATACAGGTAAGTTTTGAACAGGATGTGTGGCCGTGGATTGACGGGTTCAATAATGCGGAGAATACGCATGAGGCTGTTCGGTTACGGAAGGAACTTGTTATTCTTGTTTCCCCTGATAGACCGTTTGCGAGGTCGCCAAAGGGAACTATTGGGAGGACTCAGTCGTTGCGGACTTATAAGGATGACATTGAGCGGGTGTATGAGGCTATTGGGCTGTAGCTGTCTGCAATCCTGATTATGCTGGGACTACTATCGAAAGTTGCAAGAAAATAAATAATCTATACGTTTTGCCAGATCTTGACTAGATAGATCAATTGGGTATCTTTTCGCATCGCTGCCAATCTTCATGCATTTCTCCTTCGATCGCCTTGCACCACATCCTATGTGAAAGCAAAGCCACATCTCAGCAATAGAGACAGCAGAAAAACTACAGTCCAGTTGAACTACGAACCAGAACGAAGCAAGATCTGACCAGGGCTATTCACCCCCACCCAGCTAGATGATTTCTCCAGTCCCTTCCAGAACACAGCATCCAGTCGAATAACGGCCAGTTTGAGAACAGGCCACGCGCGCGCCTGTATGCGGATGGTGTCCCTCCATCTTTCCAGAAGTTGCTTGCTCTCCTTCGCTATCTCCATGGATGGCGACTGCACCAGTTGCAGGAGGATGAAAGTTGAGACGCAGGCGAATTGGTAGCGGGCATCTTACTAGTCAGCTAAGCGGAAATTGCAACCGTCTAAATAATCAAAACACGTAAATTCCAGAAACCTACAAGGAGGCCAGAAATTGGCAAAATGCTTAGATGTAAGGCTCGACACGAGCTCAATAGCCTGCTTCGCGCAGGACAAGCCATCTTGGAAGATCTGGGAATATTCGTATTCACTCGCTGCTTGCTGCGGGAGAGCAAGGGGTCGGAATGGTGCCCGGAGAACGAGCACTTCGAGCGTCATATGCGCCACGCGGAGATACTCGCACCGGCTGGAGAAGCATTTCGTGTCGAATTGAGATGTTGGTGCTTCGAATGCATTGAACCTCCATTCGTTCAGGCGGGTTCTGAGTGGTTCAGCTCGTGCAAGGAGATCGTGTAAAGTGGTTGCTTCGCGGGCGGCTTTGAGAGTACTGGACACGCGCATATTAGAAATCTGACAGCAATAGCACGCAGACATGAAATGAGGGAAAACCAACTAGAGTTGACATAGTATGTCGTTCGCAGTCTCGCTTAGATCACACAGCGAGATGAAATATGTACTTTGATTTCGGATATGGTTTCCAACCTCCGAAGATCCGTACTCGTCTACTTCGAAATCGGCCGGTGCGAGTCGCGAAACGACCCAGTCATCGTCCTTCAAATGTGACGGACGTCCAAGAGCCAGGGCAGACCAAGTGTGATCAACATATACAATCCACCACAACCGTCTACGCAGACGGATCTCCCAGCGCGGCAGCCTCCAGTTGGACGGATCCAGGTTCAACCCCAGGACCTGGGCGGCAGCGAGCGCAGAGCAGGATAATGCCCACTGGCTGGACATGTCGCCTACGGCGAAGTTCTCTGGTGGCCGTTGCAGCAGCAATAAGTAGAGCTGCACTAGCCGTAAGTGTGGCTTTTGGGAACTGCGCAGTAGACAGCGGTGGGCTATGCCCCAGAGCCCGTCCGTGGGTGGTTGCTGGTACGCTTTGTCTAGGGATAGATGGTCGTCTAGGAAACAAAAAGGAAGAGCTAAGGCGTATATCGCTGCTCTCAGGCCAACGGGAAAACTGATCGCTTGTGTCGTCGTGAGAATCTCGTAGTCCCGTGCGCAAAGGACAGGGTACGATGGTTGGACATATTGCATGAATCTGCGTTACATTAATTAGTTAGATGGATAATGCTAGGCATTCCAAGTAGATAGAGCAGGGCATAACTCACAGTTTCGACAACCGATGTCCCAGATCCACGGGGACAATGCTGTCCAGCAGCTCGCGATCCTTGGCTTCCGAATCTTTGAGCAAAACGTCATTCTCGACAGCCCTTATATTATCCTCACATATGCTCTCGTTAATCATCATGAACTGGATGGGGATCTCGCCAGCAGGAACATTAGCCATTCCACAGGCAGGGTTCGCCTCGATATGAGGCTGCAAGTTCGCATCATCAGCGACTTTCCGGTAGTCAAGTTTGAACATATCATAGTTATCAGATCTGTTATACTGGTAATGTCGGAGAAGAAACGGATCCTCCTCATTAGACAGACCGATTAACTGCGTCGCGTATCCAGGCCTTGAATCCAGAGAGAACTCCTCGGGCCAGTCGCCGTCCCAGGATGACCACTGTCCTTCGCCAGGGGAAGTGGATCTATCCACCTGGTAGTCCAACTCTCTGCTATGAGCTGGAGATAGAGCACGATCTGAAAGTCCTTGGCTTCGCTGCCGCCTGGGATCTGAAGCGGCCAGATGAGGTTCTGAAATTACAGGATCTGTCAACGTTGACCTCTGTCTTCCGAGACCACCTGCAGCGGCTATAATGGAGCTCCGTACAGGAATCAGCTACTAATCTCTAGGAATTGCCGTCTCATACTTACCGGTCACGGGGGGCTCACCAGAATTGAAGGGCAGCATCAGCGGATCAATAGGGCCCAACCCCGGCATCGACTGCAGGTTGTACGGCAAAAGCTGCTCAGTAGGAGAGGGAAACATAAACGCATCCATATCATGAAAAGCAGCTATACCACCATCCTCCATACTGTTTCCATCTTCATGGAGAGCGGGGAGTGGCTGAGTCCTAGGCTGCTTCGGAGAATTCCGAGAGACAGTCGGCGCATTCCCACGAACAAGGGCAGAAGAATTCTTTCTGTCCTTCCGCAAGGGCTGTAAGATAAACGTGCAGCTTCTTCCCAGTCTGGTGCACAGGTCGCAGGCCGTGCTTCCAACGAGGATCTTACAAACGGTCTTTCGGAGGCGGCAGAGGTCGCATGGCCGCTGTCGTTTCGAGCGGTACTGTCGGGCGAGGACTGGGGCTACCCCGCTAGTACTGATCTGCTCGGTCATTTCTCAGCTATAAAGAGAGGGAGGTCTTGTTTCTTTCTTTCTATCGGAGGGGTCATGTCAAAGGAAAAGACGTTCACCTGTCTCTGACCCGATAATCCGGGGTGGAGTTCATTGAGGATGTGGAGACAGCGGACGCTGCCATGTCAATAGATCGATCGTCCTCTTATCAGGACCGGCGCAATGTCTTCCTATTGGATTGAGGCTAAAGTGAGGCCAAACCTTGATAAGGTCTGGAGCTACGTATCTGTGAGTAAAGTTGAGGACTGAGGCAAATACTCTGCAGGGTTCGTGGTCATGGCTCCCAGTAGCCAAGCTTTCCACCCAGTATTAGTCTAACATCTTTGAACAGCAGGAATGGCATAACTATGAGCAATCATTGACGCAGGCTATAATGTGCTGTTAGTAGGATAGTTGACTCTGCACTACCACGCGGACCCGAGACAGCAAGGCTCAAGGGATTTCCCCATGGTTCGCTTGTGGGTGAGCAAGACAAAGATCTCATTCCTCGCCTGCTGTCTGAGAGCCTCGTATAGACACGCTTTCTGGCTCATTGTTGCTTCTTGGGTACTTCAAACTTTTCACATAATTCTTTTTGATGCGCAAATCAGCCAGCTTCTGGTTATCAGGAGGGGCCGGCAGCCGCCGCCTCGGAGATCCCCGCATCGCACTCCGAAGCAACCGAGCAGTATAAATACGTCAACCGGGACCTTCGTCTCCAAATCTTCTTCTTACCATCCATCACGCAAGAACGACTGAACTTGCCAAAAAACGAATTTCAGCTCAACCAGAATGCCCTCAGCCCAGTCCACTGCCGTTGTTCAGCCGTTGGCCCACGAGTCCCAAAAGGACTTCGGGGCCGTCGTTACCGGCCTTGATCTGGAGAATCTCTCGGGTAAGTTCGAGTAGATTCCTGTGCTGAGAGATGCTATGGTTTGAACGGCATGCAACACACAGCAAAAAGAAGCGTGGTTGAACGGGAGCACTCCGGGGATCGGTAACCTCCCATGGTAAGCTTGGGTCTTGCATAGAAACGACGAACGGTGTTTGAGAGGCTAATCCGTTCATCTAGAGGCCGACTTCTCCCTTCTCTACGATACACTCTACCAGTACAGCGTCGTCGTGGTCAAGAGCGACAAGAACTTGTCCCCAGCCGCGCAATACCAGGTAACCCGTCGCTTCGATCCGGAGTCGCAAACATACGGGCATGGCAAAACGCTGGATGCAAAGCGCAGCATCCTGCACCCGGACCTGAAGACGGTCCCTCACCAGCCCCAGGTCCAGGTTATCGGAAACGGGTTCGTGCCTAGCTATGAAGGACTGGAGAATATCCAACTCCGCCACCCCCACCACAAGACTTTCCATCGGGACCGCATCCCCGAGGAAGAGGATCTCCAGTTCACTCGCTTCTACCGCTGGCACATTGATGCGGCGCTCTACGACCTGAACCCACCGCGCGTGACGACCCTGCTGGCCGTCTCTGTGCCCAAGGGACGCCGTCAGACGGTCCGCTACGATGACGGCACCGGCGACGAACTGGACGTGCCGCTGGGCACGACGGCTTTCGTTTCCGGCTACGAGATGTACAATCGACTGTCGCCCGAGGATAAGGAGTTCGTCCGCACCAGCCGCATCGAGTACGCGCCTCACCCGTACATCTGGATGAGCGGCGCCCGATCCCTCCCCACAGGTCTGGGCCTCTTCTCCGAGGACCGTGAGCTCCCCGAATCGGACCTGCCGCCCGTCGAGCAGGAGAAGATCAAGATCTTCCCCATGCTGTGGAAGAACCCAGTCACCGGGCAATTTGCCCTCCAGGTCCACCCGTCTGCCATCCGAAAGATCCATCGCGCCGACGGGTCGATCATTGATGACCTCAAGACCGTGCGCGAGATCGTCTATCGGCTGCAGCGCCCAGCCATCAGCCCAGAGTACGTCTACCCGCACGATTGGCAGGAGGGAGACTTCGTCCTGTTCAACAACCAGGGTGTTCTCCATACTGTCGTCGGTGCATTTGCGCCGGATGAGGTCCGTCTGTTTAGGCAGTGCAATCTTTCCGCGAGCGCTCCTCCTGTCGGTCCTGACGCGTAATGTCATGAAGCTATTACAGTGATTATGCTTTGTGGAAACTTGGGCAGTACTGAGTGAGGATAGATTCTGTTTCGGCGTTTGATTGTATGTTCATGAAGATTTGTTTATTAGTGTTTGAAATAAATTCACTTTTTGAAAACGAGCCGACCACTGAATTATGCGATGGTAACCCTGGAGCATACGAATCAGACGACCTCTCTCGTTTATCCTAAATTCAATCACTCTTCCCGTCAAGACTTACGGCGGCTCCGATGGTCAAGTCCCAAGCTCAGGTCCGTCATGCAGGCTGAGTTGAGCATGTCGGCGATGGACCAATTGAAGAACAGACTTGCAGAAAGGTTAGCATGGCATATCCCATTCCGCCAATATACGTCCGAAGGCAGGGTCTTCGCTCGAGGCGCTGAATCAGAAAAGTAACCCAATTGACTAAGTCCAGGCACGGCCCTGTCCTGTGGAGAAGAATCTTCCCGGCACATCTTTTCCAAAAAATGGACATATAAATGTCTGATAACCCAAGCCCCTGAATACCACGGATTGTAGGCAGGAATACCGAGAAGGGAATATGGACGCATGTGTGGGCTCATAATCCGTACTAATCAGCGAATAGTATTACTGGTTCTTCCCCTAATTCATTCGTACTCCCCATGAACCTCGATGAAAATACACCCCAGCTTATGTTGGAGGTGATTACCAAGCGTTATTGTACTCTGACGCCGCTGTCTTTTACGAGACGAACTGGACCCCCCCCCCCTTGAACCCCTGAGCCTCGAGAGTGAAAAGGACCAAATAGCAACCGAATGCCGACAATTGCCAACGTCTCCCATATCATCGAACGCCAAAATTCAGCTCCAACATGACAGACAGGCAGCCTTGCGAACGGAGAGCCGGGCGGGGTCACTGGAGTGCCCGTCGACGCATGTCAGCCGTGTTCGGCTTTTCTCATCTCACCACGCCCACTCGCACCACGCCGTTGGAGCGGACGGCGCGATCAAGTTGCGCTAAGCATGCAGCAAAACGGAGGCGATTACGAACGGAGTCTGTCGCTGGCCTATCCCGTCGACCGAGGAGGACATTCAAGTATGACTAGCTAGCTTCAGCCTGATTGTTGTCCCGGGTGGCCTTTCCCCCGCTCCGACTTCATTATTTCTACCAAGACGGTGCGAGATGGATGCTAGAGATCAGTTCCTTTGGCATATACGGATCCGACAGCGCTGGAAATGTCTGATTCCGATCAGGTCGCCCTCATCTGGAATGCGGCGATCCGCCGATACGAGCAGATTACCGGCAAGAAGCTTGACGACCCGGCCCTGAAGAACCTGGGTACGGTTGACGGGCTCTTGGAGGCGGTCGACTCTGAAAATAAGCGGTTCACTGGCTTCAGAGACAAACGACATGGCATCTTCTCGGTACTGAAGTATGCGATGCTGCCCATCCAGCTGGTAGGAGGCATTGCGGCAAGCGCCGCTTCGATGGTGTACCCTCCTAGTACGATCATCTTCGCCTCCGTAAAGTATCTGATAGATGCGGCGAAAGGCGTTTCCGCGAAGTTTGATGCGATTATGGAGTTAATGGATAATCTGAAGGTGGGCCTTTCCCTTTTTTTTTTTTTAGTAGGGTATCGAGACCATCTATTCAGGTAATATAGACGAAGGATTCTAACGTTTACTATGAAGGATTTCACCATCCGTCTCCAGACGTACGCTCAACAGCAGATCTCTGAGGGTCTGAGCCAAAAGCTGGCAGATATTCTAACCACACTCCTCGAAGTCTTCGCACTGGCTCGTCAGGAGGTCAAGCATGGAAGGCTATTTGGTTTCGGGAAGAATGTCCTCCTTGGGACGGACGATGGCAAAGCAGCCATCGTGAAGCTGACTAAATTGGTCGCTAGCGAGGGTAGTCTTGTCGGCGCGGAGACTCTGACGGGAGTCAAAGTCGCTAACGTTACGCTCACCAGGGTTGACTACAACATAACGGAACTGACCAAGAAGATGGACAGCATATCCTTCTCCCAGCAGCGAACATCCGCGGAGGCCAAGGAGGCCCAAGAGAAGGGCCCCAGAGACAAAATCAAAAAGATCTTGCAGCCTGGAACAAGCGCCGACGACAAGTATGGCGCGATTAATCGAAGTCGAGTCCCTAACACAGGAGACTGGATTCGAGATGAGCAAAATTTCCAAGACTGGGTGAATAATGAAACTCCTCTCCTCTGGGTTTCGGGGAACCCAGGCGCTGGAAAGTCTTACATCGCGTCCAACATTATCACCTACCTCAAGGAGACATATCCTCAGAACGTCCAGCATCCGTCGCACGTTTCCGTCGGATACTACTTTTTCAAAGATGATAATCCGAAAACACGCTCGATTCACCAGGCCCTATGTGATATCGCATTCAAAGCTTCGCAGAATGATCCTGTCTATGAGAAGCATGTGGACGCATGTGTCGATTCCCGCGACGAGATCGCAACGCTGCAAAGCGCATGGCAGAAGTTGTTTCTCGATTTCTTCATCGAGAAGGAGTCCGTCGACAGTCAGCTGTTCGTCGTCTTAGATGCGTTGGACGAGGCGTGGGCCGAAAATCGCCAGGAGTTTTTCAGCTTCCTCAATGACGTTTCGCACAGCTCGCGACTGCATTTACTCATGCTCAGCCGACCTCAGATCATTGAGGAAATTGAAGGTGTCTATGAGAGCTTCCCACCTCGCACCATCCACGTGACAGAAATCAATAACTCCGCGGACATTATTCAATATATCAAAAACAGCATTGTGAAATCGGCGTATTTGAAACGCGCCTCTAAAAGTCTTCAGGCGGAAATAGCTGAGAAGCTCTCCACGGGAGCGCAAGGCATGGTAAGTAGTAGTGGTCGCAAGTGCCTAGTTCTGACTATAGAGTGTCTGGACTCTCAGTGGCCTGCAGTCCGAGACTGACTATCGTATCTAGTTCATTTGGGTTGACTTCATGTTGAAAGAGATTCTAAAGAAAAGAGACGAGAGAAATATACGAAAGGCTCTCAACGGAGCACCAACGGGCCTCTCTAGAATGATCCGCCACGTACTGAAAAGTTTCTCGGAAAGCTTGAAGGACACTCCTGAATATGCCGATGATCTCAACGAAATGCTGGCCTGGGTAACATGTGCTCAACGGCCACTGAAACTAGACGAGTTGGACAATATGCTGAAATGGAAATCCGCCGAGGGAGATGGGTGGATCTGGCTAGAGGGTTCTCTTAGAAGGCAATTTGCTTCCTTGTTCCTGCTGACCCGCGAGGACAAACTCACCACTGCCGATCTTCAACGAACTACTGCACTGGGGGACGGTCCAGATGCTGATCAAGACGCTTCTCATCCAGAAGATGGCTTCGATGACCTTGAAAATCCAACTGATTTCGATTCCGACCCAGACACGACCGAAGTAACCTTCAACCATGCCTCAATTGGAGACTTTTTCCGGAATGAGAAGGAAGGCAAGGTGTCTGCAGGCGTGGATTATCCACTGGTCGGTGTCGACTATCAGAAGGCCCAACTTTTGGTTTTCGCGCGTTATTTCGAACTCATTTCTTATAAGGAAGGCTCGTCCCCGAAGAGTGCGATATTTGAGAAACTCTTGCCTTATGCATGCAGGTCGCTAGTTGCGAGTCTCGAAGCCATTGATATTACGAAGATTTCTCCAGCAGATAAGCAGGCTATTGGGCTCCGTCTGCTTCACCTCCTGTCTCGGGAATCTTTCCTCGAGAACTATGTCGGCTACATAAGTCCCGAATTCTACAAACAAGAAACAGTGGACCTATTCGTGAAATGGTTGAGCGACGCAGACGTGCAGGATACGTTGTCCTCTGAAGAAAAGCTGTGGTATAGCAATGCAACAGCGGAGAACACAGTGGATATCTTTAAGTTATCTGTGAAATACCTTGCTTCAAAATGGCTACAGGGCAAGGAGTGGTCAGCGAGCGCTATATGCCGTACGACCTGGCATTTTCTTAGCCTACGTCGTGGCCTCCCGCGGGCAGATGCGCCCTCTGTTGAGAATATCCTCGAAGCGGCGGAGTGGTGCGGTTTTGAAAAGAATGCAGAATGGTATGAACGAATGGGGGTGACCTATTCGTCCTTCGACTATCACGATGAGGCACTCAAATTTTACGAGCAAGCACTAGCACTGACCGAGGAGCGTTTAAAATGCCCAATTCTGGTTGCCATGTCGGCGGAGTACAAAGCCAAAGGAGAGCATGTCAAAGCCATTGAACTGAATCAAAATGCGCTTGGAGAGCTGGAAAGCGATGAAGAAGCCACCAGAACTAGCAACAGTACCCTGCATGACATTTACAAGAACCAGGCTGAGTGTTACAATGCCATTGGCCGCAAGGATGAGGAGTTTGCCATGTACCAGAAGAGCTTCGAATGCAACACTCGCTGCGACTCCTGTATCTGTGCTGTTCTGAATTTCCTCCACGACCATCAGAGATACGATGAGCTCATTTCCATGCTTCGGGCCATGGACGAGGAGATTCCGGATAAAGGGTACACGCGCCTCTCAGAATCAATCCTGGCCAATTCCTACGTGAACTGTCCGCAATACCATCGCGCCCTTGGCGCAGCTGCGTCCAGTACGGACAACGTCCAGTTCGTGTTGCATGCGTACACCTCGGCCCTTGTAGCCGCTCGCAAAGAACGCAAGGCGCTCCAGGCCGCAGCCCTTGAGAAATTCTTAGGAGACTTTTACCGGGTGCACGTACACGACTCCCAGCGGGCGATTCGCATCTACGAACATCTCGTTGACACCTACGGTGGTAGTAGAAGTCAGGATCGTCTTGAAGCAGTGCAGGAAGCCTCCACAGCCCTGGCCAGTTATTACTTGGCACGATGTGCAGAGGCCGATCCAAATGGCATTGAAAGCAAGAGATACGGTCGGATGATTGAGAATTTGGCCGCGGGGAGGCCGGTTTCGCTACCACACGGCAGCGCGGTCGGTACAGGTGATATGAGTATCTCCAAACAACGCGATTTTATTCCTGATTCGGAGCTTGGACTGATGCTGGGCTGCTATTATCATCTCTGTGGCCGAGAGGAGGAAGCTATGATGTGCTACAAGGCGCAAGTCAAAGAGTCTATCCGGCTGCTGAGCGATGACGACCCGTCCAACGACTACGATGCTTATTCTCGGCTTTCCGGCGCCCTGGCTGCCACCAGAGACGATCAATACGCAATCGGAGCTTGGTACAAAATGATCACCATCCTAGCTGGTGATGGCTCTGATGACTCTTCATCAAGCACTTCTGGAGAGGAGGATGAGGATGCGCATGGGGACAATGGCAATGACAATGATGACAATGAAAAGGATGGATATGCTCACTTCAGCTGCGATGGATGTAACACAAAGGTCAGTGCGGATAACAAGGCCATGTGTCGATATTGCTGGGACACACTGTTCTGCGAGACGTGCTTCCCACTGGTGAAGAACGGGACACATCCGGCAGACATTTGCAGTCCCAAGCACGACTGGCTCATCGTCCCGCCGCTTCCACTAGCAGTTATCAACCGTAGTGAAGAGAACAAGAATATGTACTACCTCGAGGGAGGGTGGATCAGTATCGAGGAGCTGAAGCGTCGACTGAAGGAGAAATTCGAGATTTAGGGCTATTGATCTCATCTCAACCTGTGCGAAATACATTGTGATAAACAATTGCATAGTCACATTCTTACCTGACTCTCCTCGAAATTGCAGCTTGATCTGGGGACTTCGCGAAGCCCGCGAAGTCTCTTTCTTTTTGTTGCTTTTTGCTGGCGGCACGTGTCACGTGGATTATGCCTTCTTTGACCGCCCTCGCTTAGCCAGCCTAATTCCAAGGTTAGTGATTATTCTTGCTCCACCTAGTCCATACTTCTGTTCCCGAACCTATGAGATAGCAAGAAGCTATACTATCACCAACAACCCAGGTTTTGTTATTTCCATCTCAGTCTCATAAATTCTCTGCCGTGTCTATCAAGTCCAATCGCCCTGTACAGGTTGGCTAGATTACTTTTCCCTTTGTTCCGAATAGTCTCAGTGAGAAAGTAGTCACTACCAGCGCTTGCTGTATGTATAGGGCTTCATAAAATCCTAACGTCTGTCTGCAAGGCTCTCCACTTTCTTTGGGTCCTTTATCAGATTTAACTATGTTGCTGCTTATCCGTGAAAGGCGAATCTTGTAAGGTTACTACGGACCCCGAAAAGCCAGACCCTTCCGTGGTTGGGAAGTGATCTTGCAATCCAGACGTCAGTCCGTTCTGCAACCCCATCGGAAAGCAGCCCCTCGAAACGACTTCCCTCGAACACCGCTGAAGATCTTTTTCTCCCAGAATGGAGCGACGAAAATGGCGCAGTCCAATGTTTTTTTCAACTCCAGAGCGTGGTGAAGAGCACTGTTTACAGGTATTGTGAGACGATACGGAAAGCGTCAGCAAAGAATGACGCGGCCACTTATACGCATTATGACTTGCTGAGCAAATTTATTTGAAGTTTCCGGCAAGCTGGCTACGCACAATTTGTCCGAATCCAACAGGAGTATTTTCTGGTTATTTGGCCGGTATGACCTGGTTAAGGTTATCGAGGCTGCGGAATTTGGAGCTGGCATAGTTGAGGCGAATGTTAAGTCCGTCCAAGCTGCCAGCCTTTACTCTCAAGTTCTTGCCAAACACCCTGAGGTCGAAAAGGAGTTGAAGCATGATTACAAGGAAGTGTACGGCGAAATAGGGGAGTTGACGAAACAGTACCAAAGCACAGCGGAGAAAATAACAATAGCCTGGAATACTGTTGCCCTTCGCTGGGAACCCGAAGTACGCGATTCCCTAATGACGATATCGACAGGATATGGATTTGCAAACAAGTGTCGAGCTCTAGCAAATCGGTATAAGTGGCCGGCGGTTGCTAATGAAATCAATCATCAAATGGTGATGCGTCTGATGAATCGGGGCCGTGGGAAGAACCCGGATAGAAAGCCTCGCCCCAGTGATTTTGATCAGGCTTTCACCTATATGAAAAGCCATGAGCCTCGGTTCGTGTATTCTCATGAGGAACTCAAAGAGTTGAACTTTGAAATTTGGTCGCATCTGCTGCTAAGGGATGTATGACATGGAGTGCATTCTGGAAGAGGAGACTGCCATCGTTCCGAAAGGAGTGAAACCCGATTCCTTCTTGATAAAACCGATAAGCTTCCAAGGGCACGATCCCAAATTTAGTCCTTCAAAAGTATGCCGGACAAGACATCTCGGTTACCGTCGCAGCGTCATTCAGCGTTATCCCGGATCCAGTTACCACCGAAGCCAGGCAGTTGCGGATCTCTATCCGCTTTCAGGACCTCAATGCATGCTAAGCTCCGTTACTTTTGCCAAGCTGAAAAGTCAAAGAACAGGTCTCCAAGCACTATTTCTTCACTGTTCCTTGTACTCTTTAGAATTCGTAATCCGTTCAAGGGCGACGTAATTTGTCTGTAGCCGCCCTAGCAAATGCGAATAGCGCCGTCGTATAGTCACCACCATTTATACCAGAGTCGTTGAAAACAGCAGTCCTCCTTGGATCCGGTTTAGTACCCACCTAAATTCAGTATCGTGTTTCGTGGTCCAGTTTTGTATGCTGGTCCCTGGAAGAGAACCTTGAACACGATCTGTTGTTGTACTGCACCATCCAACACTAACTCTAAGCCCCAGGACCCTGTGTAGGCTACTGGAGGAGATGCTTATATTCACTTATAGACCATCAACGTCCTATCCTGCCAGCAGCGTCAGCAGACCCAACCCTGCTGATGCTGTCTCTACCACTCCCACTGCCGCCGGCTCCTCTTTCTTCGGAGGAAGAAGGCATCGCGCGTATCTGGCCAACTGTACCGCCAGCAAATGCTCCCGAAATTGCACGTCCAGCCCTCCCACCATGTGGATAGAAGCTAAGGTTCCTTTCTCTTTCGCTTTTTCTCCCCAGAACAGTCGAGGCCCCACTGTCTCGTCTTCCAGTTTTCCGGTTTTGCTTCCACTCTTTGGCCACACCCTCTTGGTCTCGTAGAGCGTCTCCCATGCGAAAGACCCAAAGACACCCCCGTCTGCTCTCTTGCCGTCGGCTCGCCCACTCTTCCACACGAAATTGCGCCCGCCATACTGGAATCTGCGAGGCGACCAGTCTTTCCGACGCGCCTCGCCGTCGGGGATCTCGATAATGGCGCCTATATCAGGTACAGTGCCGGTCACCACTCGGAAGCATCCACCTCGCGTTTTGAGAAGCCTCGCAGCCACAGGACCGACCTGGGGGAGAAGCTCCCCCGCGCGGCAGAGGACTGCTTCGACAATTGGGACGTCGTCACTCCATACCGTCTGAAGAGCATAGAGCACGTGTGTATTGGTGGAGTCCTTGACATAGAACCATTGTGCGCGGGTCCCAACAGCAACTAACGCAGAAGTGTTTGAGATGCGATATGTTACAGGCGCCGTGGCGGAGGGGAGCGTCGGCGTGAAAAGGGGGATTTGGGAAGGGTTCGCACCATTGAGAAACGGCTTTAGATGAGATGGTGTATTGTTATCATTGTTTCGGTGGTTGTGAAGGTCTCTGCGGAGCTGGAGGTGATAAGAATCAGTCATCCATCCTGAATGCATTTGACTGATGCTTTCGCTCTTAGGGCTCCTTCGTACCTGGGACAGCGTTAACTGACCGTCTCCCTTCTGCTCCTCCAATTCCTCTGTGGCGTCGAGAAGTGTAGGTGGCAGTATGATATTCTCGAAACTGCCCTTCTGTTTGAGCTCCTCGAGATAGGCGACTCGGTCTCAATGCACCTGCACTTGCCGATCGAACATCTTGCGATTTATCTCAGGCATCTGGGCCTCAACGCTAACCTCCATATCTAGTTCCGCTGGGTATCCAAAACAGGAAACCTAGCACGTGTTTTATCTATCCATTGTAATAGCAATTGGAATCAAACAAATCACCATTGGCTACTGGTAGTTAATACGTTCAATCTCCGTCAGCATAGCCTTTGCCATGCAAGCTCATGCGATATTTGGTCCGTTTGGACCTTGGTCAATTCCCAAGCTCTGGACCTATTCTCCAAAGCCCACCAACAATGAATGTCGGCTTACTGATCTAGAGTGCAAAACCCGCGCCGAACCCGCAACAGTGCGGGTGGAAAATTAGGGTTGAATTGAATGGGCTTTTGTGGGTTAGTGCGGGTTGCCAGATCGATCCGATTCATTGGGCAGTCGGGCCTCGTTATAATATTAGGTACCTTCATGGATGTGGGTCCCGCGATCCAGGTCAGGCTAGTTCAGGGGCTGAGTGGTGCGGATACGAGGTAGAGCAGCTATAGAATACATGATAATAACGTAGGGGTAGCCTTGGAACTACTGTCAGTCGGGCAATTGTACTGCATTCTAGCTCTCGCGTAGTGCAGAAAACCCTATGGTTAGTGGTTGTCCACCTCAGTAAGTTAGCTAAGCGAATGGACTATGTAGCATACAGGCCTCCAGTCCGGGTAAAACGTAATTAGTACTACAAGATAGCTTTTAGTTAACTAAAAAAGACGGCATGTAACCTCATTTCGCGAATGTGCCTAGGCCCTCCTGGCCGTTCTCCAATTCTTCCAAAGCTTTGCAGGAAGATATCATGCCCACCTTCCCCGCCCCATCCCCAAGAGATATGAACTCCCCCTTTCCACAGGAGCCGTTGGCTCTGTAGACCTGCAATTCGCCTCTTCCCCGGACAAAAAATGGCCTCTCTCGATAACAGCGGCCGGGGTCCCCTCCACGTTCCTGGCTTTGGATCAGTCCCTCTGGACTATGAACTGCCCGGCGAGGCCCGCTTCGCCCACGGACTTGTGGGATTCCGTCACACGCCCAGGCTGACAGCGCGCGAGATGGCCATGCTACGGGTTATGCAGCGAATCACTGAACTGCCTGGGTGGCATCTAGCATTGCTTGAGCGAAATGCAGCCTGTCTTGCGCAGTGGCACCGTGAGGCAGAAGCACGCGAAGGCTTCCTCCTCAGCTCAGCTGCCTGGGACTGGTGCATCGCAGAATTACATGACAAAGCCAAGGCTTGGCAGCAGACCGGCCGCATGGTGGTCTTCAACACCTCCACCGCTGTCTGCCAGGCGGACGTGCGACCGATACAACCCGACATTCAGCGGGAGGCCCCCCCTGTGTTTCGCGACTCGACAGATGCTGCTGCCTGGTCCCATATAGTGGATCCATCTTTGTTTCCTCTCATCTACGGCCGCACGTCGGTGCTTACCAGAGGCGGAACGGTGCGCCTGGAGGATCCGTGGAGCAGCACAAACGAGCAGCAACCGGTCGAAACCGCGCCCACTCCTGGCCACCCACTCGACCGGATGCGGTTCCGGATCGACGAGCAGACTGGTCGACGCCGCGTGTCGCGCCAAATGGAGGCCGAGGAGTGCTGCTGGTCAAATCGGTTTCAATGGCTGCCCTTTGAGGTTGAATTTGACTCGTTGAGCTCGGAAAATGCACTACCCAGAGTCAAGATCACCTCCTATGTCAATAATCTACACCCACGCCATCATCAGGCTGTCTACGCTCAGCTGGAACGGCTCATCTCCCTCTCGATACCTACATGGAATGAGGTTTTATTCGATGGAACTAGAGGGACTAGAGGTCGCTATCCACCACGCATCCTGACCTATGGCTGTCGCATACAGGATGATTGCAATCTCCCAGACTGGGCCAAGAGACTACTGACCTTCTGGATTCCACGGTCGGATGAGGAGTTGCATAAGATGTGTAATCTGGTTCATGAATATCTCACTCGCCCGGAGCCACCCTGGTGGAAGCAAGCAAGGCCTCGGCCATATCGACCAGCCGATTTGATAGAGTATCTGACTCCAGAGAAATGGGAGATTCCAGATGAGCTTGCTATGGCAGTACAAACAAAACATGATCGACTAGCATGGTTTGACCATCCAGAGCCAGGCATCTCATTTTCCTATGAGCAGTGGAAGGAGGGCCAGTACACTGGCTGTGCCATTATTGCACAAGCAGAGGGAGACTTCCCTGATCCTCTGCACCATGGCAACAAACCAGTGGTGCTGGAGGAGAAGTTCAAGAAAGATGGTCTGCAGGTTGTGGCTCAGATCTCACGCATTGACCTCACACCAGAGGAGCCAACATACTTGGGGGAAGCTCATTTCCATACTGAGGGCCTGCGCAATGAGCACATTGTCGCCACAACTATGTATGTGGTTGAAGCGGAGAATATCACACAGGCCCGAGTGTCTTTCCAGCATGAGGATAAGACACATGCTGTTGAGTACCACTGTAAAATATCAGGCGTAATGCAAAGGATTTTGGAAGCTGAATGGAACCCTAACTGGGACCCTCAATGGAATCCTTTGGATGATGAAGACCTAGCCGGGTTCCCCCCAGCCCCCAAAGCCCTGCATACCTTTGGCTCAGTCCCGGCATCAGAGGGCCGTCTGCTTACCTGGCCAAATGCCCTGCGGTCAAAAGAGGAGCCGTTTTCCCTACAGGACTCCAGTCGTCCTGGACATCTGACTGTGATTAAACTGCGCTTGGTGGACCCGCATTACCGCATCTGCTCCACAAGAAATGTGCCCCCTCAGCAGCATGACTGGTGGGCTGAGGTAGCGCGGAATGCGGCGCAGCTCGACATCCGCTTGCCTCCGGAATTGGTCTCTATTGTAATGGAGCAGATGGACTCATGGCCTGTGTCCACAGCGGAGGCGCTGCATCTTCGCGAGGAATTCCGCTGGGAGCAGGAGCACATACAGCGAGTCTGCCTGGATACCTTTGGCCACCATCTGCTAATGCTTCCTTACTCCCCTGCCGCAGTTAGCGAGGTCTTTGCAGGATATGAGTCTTATTGATAGCTGATGTTTGTAACTTAACATGTCTGCATTTTAAATGCAAGGTCACATTGAGAACCCCACTTCAGATACACCGAAGCAGTTTCACTAATAGAGCTACTACTTCTGCACTAATGCACACTTATCAGTAAGTTTTCTTTAGCGTAGCATCTAGTCTGTTTCTACAGCACAGCGTCGTGTTGGAGGGTCTTGGCATCGGAGAGCTTGATATAGCTTATCTACCTGGGACCTAGGTAGTATCGAGGACCTAGTACCTATGTACTAGTATTATTGACTTACCCTACTTTAGAAAAGTAATTAATCTACCTGCAGCTCCTGTCTCTGTAACAGCTCCCGTTGCAAATTCTCCTTCAACAACACTCCTCAACATGATCCTCCCCCTCCTACTCCTGACCATCATAGCAATAATGACCGCACAAATACAAGCCTGCACGCAATTCATCAAAGACGACACCATCTCCTTCTTCAGCCATGCCGCCCTGACCTTCTCTTTCCAAGCGCCCACCGCCGAGTCCTGCGCCGCGCAGTGTGCAGATATCACCACATGCCGTGCCTGGCTATACTCCACCTCCGGCCAAGAGTGCAGTTGTATCGAGACGCGCCGGTGTCAGAGGCGCCAAATCCCCTTTTTGTCTCGGGGGTTTGTAATTTTTCTGGTGCTTCGGATGTGTCTCCGTCATCAGTGGTGGTTGTTCCTTCACCTGCGTTGTCTTGTAGAGGTAGGTTTTACTTCTTCTCTTCCTGTTCTTCTTCTTTTTCTTCTTCTTCTTCTTGTTATTGTTGCCGTCGCAATGGCTGATTGTTGTTCCAAGTACAAATGCACACTTCACCACTGGGGAAACAGATGGGTGACAATATATATACAAGGCATAAATGGGAATAGTGATGGTATGGGAGTATGGTATAAGAATCATTTTTGTGTGTGCGTGAATACTTCTATACATTAGAGTCAAGTCAGTTGCTCTCTCTATAGTTGTGTCAAAATCCCCTATAGAGCCTTGGCTCGGTCCCTCTAAAGAATCATTCATGGCTGCGGGTTGCCTACTAGGCACAGTATACAGTACTTCCTTCATTCAGGCAGCAACAGCGTGCAAAGTTCTGACAACTTGGACGTGGGATGTGCTTGAATTACATAGGTAGCTCAGGTGATGAAGGCACGTGATCTCTCTTGGTCAATAAATTCGTTCACTAGCAATATTATACTGGTATTCCCTTATTGCACTCACATTAAAATCCAGTCTGCAACTGCGCAGTCATTGTCTAGTCTTCTCTCTCCACTTTATCCAACCCATCTTCCTAACTTCCATTTGAAGATGTTGCCTGACACATCCCTTGGCGATGAAAACCACACTGTGGTGATTACCACTTCAGCAGGTACATTCCAGGATAAAACAGCACTTGCAGAACACGCTCGCAAAGCTGTTATTACATCAAGACATTACAGGGAGCTTGTTTACACAGATGTACCTCGCGCGTGGGGCCCAGGCGTGATAGATTTCCTAAACGAGACTGTCGAGTCAATCAGTGCCAGGTGAGATTTATATAAACCTTTAGCACGTTAATCTAAGTGTCTACTACTTATCCTGCTTAAAGAAAATCATACAACCCGGGAACCAGTATTCTATGGATAAGAGTTATGCCCACCAGGCTGCACGACTGTCACCAGTCGTGGTACCGCAACGCTGAGCACGACTGGACAGGTGCTGGTCTTCTAACCGCTGCTGAATTGCGCCATTTACACCCTGCTGTGGGTACTAGTAAGTTTATGCTTTCCCTATCAAGTTTGATACGCCACTTACCTGTCACGACTATTTCTAACGTGCATAGCGATCGAGTTCCATCACGGCCCATATGCCGGTGGACGCAAAGAGTCCGATCTTCAAGTCACTCCCGATCATCTCTCTCTACCTACTATTGCTTTCGAATCGGGTTGGTCAGAGTCATGGGGTAGACTCTTTGATGATATGAACAAGTGGCTTGTCGGAGGCAATGGAGCAGTACAGGCTGTGATCTTGCTGAAGTGGCGGCGGATTCATAATTCAAATCGAGTCGAAGGTTGGGCTGAGATGTACAGCAACGATACAAACGGCATGCCAATCCTACGCCAACAAGAGGTTCGTTCTACACTATTTCCTTTATTTAAGGAATGCATTGATGCTGATACTGATAGTGATAGACGATATTTCCGGCGCCACCTAATACTCCTCAGAATATCCGACTGACACGCCGTATGTTGTTCGGCCAGACTTTGACTTCCTTTCCTGGACGAAACGGGAGGGATGAGTTTCTCTTGGATATTGATGATCTTCGGGCTGAGGCCATCGGTGCAATGTCTCATATGAACCTTCTTCCTGCGTGAGCGTCTGTTTTTTTCATTCCCTGCATCTTGCCAAAGCACACCTGAAAGTTATGATCAGAAGCTTTTGTGAAGGACCAGGTAGTTCAATAGTGTAGACTCAGAAGAACAGCGCCAGCTATGAGAAGAGAGCCTGCTGGGATTTTGGACAAGGATGAGGCATATGAAATAACCTTTTGCTTTTGCTGTTTTTGGCGACTATCTCACCAATGGTCATGATTACATGCGCCCGGGAAAAAGCTGCGCTAGTCAACTTTAACAAATTTGGTCAAGTAGCATCATATGTGGTATGCAAAAGGCTGTAGCTATCATACAAGAGTGATTTTCAGTCCTTCTCATCAAAGTCATCAAATGGAAAGTGCTCGCGGACCCCAGTCACGTCGTGAGCAACCTCAGCTGCTTCAAGCATTTTGCTTTTCATTTCTTGGGCCAATTCTTTCGCAGCCTCGTACTCACTGTTTGTAACCCAACCCAATTCGTCGACGCCTAAGGCATGCCGCATTTGCTCCATTGCGATATCAGCTTCTTTTTGTTGTGTGTCAAGGTCAAGAGTGTCTTGGACAATTCTTTCCGAGTACTGGACAGGAGGCAAAGGAGCATCTCTATCGCCATCCACCACAGAGCCAGCTGAGAGCAAATCCTGCCAGCTTTGTATGGCACGAATTATATCAGCCCGCAAAGTAATTGAATCACCTTCCCAAGGGGTGCCTGCGCTCTTAAGAAGCCGTTGGCGTAATATAACGGAGTTGTCAAATATTGCATCGTAATGTTCTTCATTCAGCCGCCTAGTGAAAGCAGCATAGAGAAAATGAACCAATCTTTTTCGGAGCGTCTCACGTATCGATGCTTGCTCAGAGTGAGATAGTGAGTCAAAGTTTGGCGGAAGATCTAACTGGGGCTCTTTGAGCTCTTCTGAATCAGGGTCTCCGTAGTTCTGGAAGTGTTTCGGTATCCCAGCTGCGAGACCCAGAGGAAGAATAGAGGAATGTTGCCAATCAATCAGACCAACTATCTCATTTGAATCTGAGACGAGGATATTATTTGGTTGGAAATCAGGGTGCCGCATGACCGGCCGATGCAGCGCCGTTCTAGCCTTAAATCCAAGGAAAGGCACCAATTTTAGGTAATCAGAAAGATTTTCGATGTGGATATCAGGCGAGACCTTGGAAAAGTGATAGATTTCCCTATAGAGACGTTCATAGGGAAGACGAGGTTTCGCGTAATTCTTCGTCCAACATAATTCCCGCTCACCAACAGCCCGAAATATATCAGTAGATGACCGGCCTGTCGGTGGTTAATAAATGACATTAATATCAAAGAAAAAATGGAGACGCCACGTACACGGTCCTCGGTCAATATTCAGCGTGCTTCTTTCATCATGCCACCAACTATAATGTGCTATTGGCCCTACACAGAATTCGACATCCTCCTGACTGGATAGAGGAACCTTTTTCTCCCATGGGAGGTCTCTGCAATAATATAAACTTCCATATGCAGGAAATTCTAACGACATGAATCGCGTCTCCCATTCAACAATCTGTTTCATGATGCTGTGCTGCTCTCTTGGGGTCATCGAATACCACACATTGCTAAGAGGGATGCCGCTCAACTTTTCCATAATAATGTACTCAGAGCCGACAGGATTTGTTCTTGTCGAGCACGACGCATATACTGCAGGTGTACGAATCCCATGTAACCGGAGATAGTCCAAAGTGGCCACCTCGCTAGCCACAGTGTAATGTTCAGGTGCTGTAGACGGATACGGCAGCCTCGCAATGACACATCTGCCATCTTTGAAAGTCGCCTGGAACACACGGTTGAATCCGCCTTCCGATAATTTTGAGAAGGTAGTGATCTCGGATGAAGCGCCGCCGCATGCAACGGCAATAACCTTTTTCAGGGCGGCTATGTCGCACTTGAGGTAGCGTTCTGACAAGCGTAAACGCTCATTATAACTATAGACTATTAGCTTCGAGAGGGCATCCTGATAGGAGCAAAGACGTACATCCATCTTCCGGAGGTATATCCGAATAGCTCATCGGTGGGATATCTAATCGGTGGGTGGGCGGATTCGGCCATACCTCTTGTCGACTGAGACCCAATCCTCCTGAGGCATAGAAACCGAGTCCGTAACGAACTCTGGAAGTTCCGTATTCGCATGTTATCTTAAAGTGAATTTCTGAGAGTCACACAGGTCAAACGAAGTGCGTTAGGAAGAAGAGATGTTAGCGATTCGGACAACGGCATTATTATCTGGATCGGAAAAAATAGTATATCCGAATTTGCTGTCAACAATAGAACAAGCGGACAAGTTACGGAGTACTTTGGCGCGTAAATCGGCAATAATAAGAAGTGGCATCCCGAGCACTAGTGGCTGAACCCAAAATGTCAATCACCAGTGAGAATAGATGTATCTGGATAAGCGGAAGCCGAGACGTGATATCTCTTGCATCGGTTTTCTCGCTTTGGATATTCGGCGCTAACATCAGCAACATCCATTGAGAGTACAAGGCTGCATCTGGTTCCGAGGAGATATTCATAGCTTGTGGAAGTCCGACTCCTTGTGATGGGAGTCGTCCATCAAATGATAGACGCTTTACGCATGAACGCTTAGCCAGGACGATGATGGTAAAACAGTGACCTAGGTCTACTGTTAGCTCTAGTCAAGCACCTAACAGAGTGACGGCTCAACATGTATCCTGTTACAAGCTTCCTCTCGGATGGCCACAACAGACAAATACAGAAGCGTCCAGCCTTGACAAACTATCTAATAACTACCTTGAAAGGGGAACTCTCAAATCTAGTTATTCTCCACCTTGAACTGTGTTATAATTCCGAAACGTATTGGATACGTTAGGGAAGTTTCTGATTCTGGACATAGAAAATATATTATCATACATAGCCTTCCTCGGTTTCGCGTCACCCGAGTATCGGTGTCTCATTCATCTGACGTCTTATTCTCTCTTTCTTGGTAAAGGGTATGACCGATATAATGCCCCTCTTCATCATGGTAGATATGTGCTGTTTGAGCTTTATTGTTCCCTAACTGCTCCTCAGTCGCAAAGAGAACTGTAGCATGGGGTCTGGTGTCGGTATGACTCGTGTGTGATGGATTTCTTCTTTGATGAGCTTCCTCTTATATCGCAAAATAGGTCAGTTTCTAGTGCCACATACTTAAGTAGAGCTACAGTGAAATGGGCCAGATCGGGCTTCTGAGAAGCCTCTTCGACGAGGTTGAGCGTAAGGTTGCGCAAGGTAGGGTTGCGGATTCTTTGCGTGAATTTGACAAGATTTCTGGGGATGGGAGACATATTGGCCAAAACACCGCGTTTGTACCGGAATAAGATGAGATTTGGCAATAAGATATTATTTATCAACAAGGTTGCACCTTGTTGAGCTGTCTAAGAAGAGGAGCGTAAATTTATATCCATCCAGCCTCGCCAACTAAATATATCTCGCGCTACTCATCTGGCCGAGTTGAATGGTGGTATGATCACTCTACAGATATCTGGTGTGTTGATTCGTTATAATGCTGCAGGGCTCGGGCATTGAGTGCATAAAAGCCGGATTCCATCTAGGGGCGGCTTGATAGTAATACTAGTACTACTCGTCTGTAGATAGTAGTAGTTGGCGCACGGGAACGTTTTGTTGTTTTGTTGCGGGTATCAGCTCGACCCACCGCGGAGAAGCCTCGCCCCACCTAGAGTTTTTCGCGCTAAATTTTCTAGGTCTCCGGGGTGGATACCTAGGTAGCCTCTTCATAGGCACGTGATTGACTACGTAGTGACATGTTGCCGCTCATCGCCCTTGGTAGTTCAAACCAAGCGTGAGATCATTGCCAAGCTCGAAAAGGCCACAGTCAATGTATGCATTCGAGTACAAATACCATGGTTGCAGCGTAGCTCGCTGCATCATCTCAAGCTCTGCTATTGCCTCCTGGAGCATCCCGCGGCTGTCCATCGTTTCTAACGTAAACTATTCAACGTTGCGTCGGATGGAGCAATTTCCATATACCTCCACCATTGATGCCGAGCCTCTTCACGGTTATCAAAAAGGCGGCTATCACTCCATGGTTTTAGGAAGTTTTCTGAATAACAAGAGATACAAAATACTGCATAAATTAGGGTGGGGAGGCTACTCGACAGTTTGGGCTGCAAGAGATCTCAGGTTGTACAAATAGCAGTTTCTGATTTCGCTTTCAGCTGAACAAGACTGACTTGTTTTCAGACAAGAAACTTATGTTGCTATCAAGGTGTGCATTTCTGAAAGACGGGATGGTGAGATCAATCGAGAACTCTGTGTTATGAAGAAGTTGGCATCTATACACCCAAGCCCTCCACACATCATGCGCATGCTTGATGATTTTGACTTAGAGGGTCCGAACGGAACCCACAAGTGCCTTGTGTTCGAGATTCTAGGACCCAACATCCCTGATACGATCGATGCGCGCTTTCCTGACGGCAGGCTCCCAGGACAGCTTGCCAAAGCCATTGCAAAACAAGCGCTTTTTGGACTTGATATTTTGCACCAGCAGAATATTGGACATGGAGGTGTGAATTATGCTTGCATATTTGTCCCTTGTCCCTTGGTGTCAATGTCTAATGGTTGTTATCTAATGCAGACTTCCATACCCGCAATTTAGCTTTTACCATCCCTTGTATGGATATGTCTGAGGAGGAATTCCTTGAACTCTTAGGGACTCCAGAAATCGGCTGTGTCCAAAGGAGCGACGGAAAAGCTCTAGAGCCTGGCATGCCAGAATACATCGTCAGGCCTGCGCTATACCGGCCGTTTTCTTGGCCGACATCGAATTCAATTAAAATTATTGACTTTGGTGAATCCTTTTTGCCCACAACTACTCCTCAAACTCTTCACACACCACTGCCAATTCGGGCACCAGAGGTTGTTTTTAGAGACCGTTTGGATTATCGTGTGGATCTGTGGAGCATGGGATGTGTGGTAAGTACAATTGTTAGAAGATGGAAATCATCTAGGGTAATATTAATGGACATGTCAGCTCTTCGAGCTTTTTGTCGGCCAACCGCCTTTTGACAGCTTCTTGATAACACCCACGATACTCGTCGGCCAAATGCAAGAGATGGCAAGTGACGCTCTACCTGAGAGATGGCAAGGCTTATGGAAGGCAATGGATGATAAAGCTGCTCCTGAGATCTCAGGACCCTCATTGCAAGAGTGGCTAGAAGATATGTATTTTGATGGTGAGCGGAAAGAAGACTTGACGAAGGAAGATATAGCCAAGCTGGCGAGAATCATTGGAAAATTGCTGCGGTTTGAGCCTTCCACCAGGGCGTCAGCGAGGGAAATTCTGAACGACCCTTGGTTTAATAGTAACGTGTAAGTTATATATAACGATATACAGCTAGTAACTTCATTTATGCTAGCTGTGAAGACTTATATCTTGAGTATTAACTACTTTTCCTAACCTGTAGTGGACTTGATAGCAACTATAAAATGCCCAATGGAGCAATCTGTGCGAAGTGCATCTATATTGTCCGCTTACTCTACAAGTTGTTCGAGATTAGTCGGCTGGCCGTAAACCACTCTCATAGATAAGGCTGGGTTTACTGTGTTGTGTATTGCGTGAAGGCTACATGGGTCCACTAGACTGAAGATGGAATATGTCAAGACGTCTCTCTGGCAGGAGCTGGATGATATTTTATACGCGTGTTTAGAAGTATCCTAGAGAGCGTTGCCGTAGTCTCTATATTACAATTGATGTTGGGCACCCATCTCTAATAACCGCTGGGCGATATTCCCATGCGGCCATGCCCTCTTCAGAAGGCAACTTGAAGAGCATTATTATAGAATCCGCCTCGCATATTGACATCAGCACCCTTCCAGAAGCAGCTGGACGATGTTTTTATACTCTCCAAAAGAAGCAGCTTGAAAAGCATTACCATAGCGTCCACCTTGCGTATTAATATTATCTCCCTTTTCTAATAACAGCTCAATAATATTCCTGTGGCCTCTTAAAGAAGCTGCCTGGAGAACATTGACATAGAATCCCCCATGTGCATTGACATTAGCTCTTGATTCAAAAGAAACTTGATAGGGGAACTCAATCCCACGACGGATGCGTAGTATAATGTTACTGGTGGGTCCATTTCCCCCTCGCTTGGCTCTTCATTCCATGGGTACTCCAGATTAAAAAGATTATAGCAGTTTGTGTAAGACTTTTCATGGAGCAAAAAATCCACGACAAGCAACCGTACACGTCTATTATTCTCGCTGACAGTGGCCCGGGTCATTCAGTATCTAGCGCAATACTAAGCAAAAGGAAATTCCGCCCTGAATTTTTCTTGGGAGAAACTCCTTATCCAATTGGATCAAGTACGCATGGCAAACCAGTAAGATAAAAGTTATAGCAGTAATCTCCTCAAAATGATGCTGGAGATCCTTCATCCCCCATTCGAGGTAAGATATTCTTTGATCGAAAAGTGCCAACTGAAGCTCCTTGAGCTTCTTGTGGAATCTGCGATCTTCTGTAGACACTAGTATGGTTAGGTTCGAGCAGTAATTAAGAAATTACTCTGGAACAGGCGAACAGGCCATTCTGCTGGAGGGCTCAAACTTCACGCTAGTTTCAGCGCCTACAGCGATTGCATCTACGGCCTCTTCCAGACGAAGTGCCGTTCGGAGAACGCCAAAAACTGTGGTATGAGGTAGTAGTAGCAGCAGATGTTCCGTAGCCTCCTGATGGAAGTGATACGATGACGACGTTATGCTCTGTAATGCGACTCCATGTATAAGTATTGGAGTCCATGAAAGATTTGTCGAAATCCCGAGGCTGATCGTGTTCCTCAACGAGCATCACAGCTGCTGCTGCAGGCTCCAACGAGAGGGCAGTGACCCATCCAGCAGTGTAGTCGTCATGGCCTTCCAAAGCCTTGGTCAACCCTATTGTTATCAGATAAAGCTGGTATGATGATGAGATTCTGCAACCTGAGAATCAGCTCATGATATCACTGACTGGAAGACAAAGACTCGGTAGTGGCTGAGCCGAACATAAATTCCAAGGTTATTGGAGCTAAACAAAAAAAAGAAAGAAAGAGAGAACAAAAAGAAAAAGAAAAGGACTAAGAGCAAGAGGAGAGCACCTTAACATTGCATGGGCAATCGTGCGCAGCCCTGAACCGGGGCCCTCGCATCACAAGGTCCCTTCTAAAGCTTGGGGCATTGCCCCCCGAGCTGCCTTCACGGGGAGCTGCAAGTGGCCCCAAACCAGTCGCGAAATATCGATCCTTGCAGCAAAAGAATGGCTATCCTTCAACAAACTTTCCCCTTCGTGTATTTACAAGTGGCTGCATGCGTATAATATATTTGTAGTAAGTTACGAAAGTGAAATGTAATCTCCGATATGGGGGCACCTTATTATTGTGTTAGGTAGCGTGCCAATTACTTCTGGCCCACCTCCATAACTTCTACTCCGATTTTTTGACTTCAGCCCAATCTGTCACGAAGGTTACTATCTCAACCAACCAGTAATACAGCATGACGGCCCAAGCGCCAAGGCATCCATGCGCCCTGCACTCTCTCATGCCACATGCTTCATTCGCGAATAGACTGATACAGATTCTAGCATATCATCCCCAGGCACGTTCACTAAATGGGTAATGCATATGCAGGCGCTATCACACCCATGAGAATAAACACGAATCAGGACATGGACTAAAGCGCCTCTCAATTAGTCCTCCCACCACCCTTCACAGTATCTGCTAAATCGGCCATGCTTTATAATAATGACGGTAGGAGCAGTTATTTTCTCAGACATAAACTCTCCAATATACAGCGGAATACGGCAAAATTTGGTTATTAGACTTATCATTTTCCGTCGCTTGCTTTTAGTAGGCAATCTACGGTTTGTAAAAGGTAAGGCTGAACGGGACTTAAACAATCCATATTTTGACCCAGTCAGTTACAAAATGAGCCGTCCAAGACGAGAATCTCTCGAAGCCCTGAAAAACTGGGTTATGGGGAGAGCATCCCAAGTGAAGAAAATAGCCTCAGGGCAAGGTGTTGCTGGGACCAGAGCCGCCCCGTCCCAGTCAGGCCCAAACGACTCCAAAATCGGCTCACGCCTGGACAATGGCGAGAAGATTGTGAAAGACGGGAAAGATTATAAGCGATACAAGTGGCAGATCAACAAAAACGCGGATAACGCAACGCTGAAAGAGCTGGCGAACAAAGATCCACATAAAGTGTGGGCTGAGGCGGATATTCCCATCGCGTCGGATGCGACTATGTCAAAGGCAACAGTCGAGCAATTGTTTGAGGATCTACGTAAGAACATGAAGGAATAGGACCATATATTCTAAGGACCGGTTCGGGCTGAGTTTTGCTTTCGAAGTGGAGGAACCGCTTTTTTGAGCCACTTTCATTACTATTGTTGTTACAAAGAATGTTGTCCACTGCATCTACTTCGGAACCAGACTGAACTATACACCAAAGGAACTCACAGACTCATAAAAGGCATAAGCGATATTTTGATGACCGGTTCTCCAATTAGTCATCAAATGGCCATGATTCCTCCCATGCGATTCGCTCTGCTTCAGAATTTGCTATTCGTTCGACCATCTCTATTTTAGCCTGACTTAGAATCTTTTTGGCTTCATCGTATCGGTCAGGCTGCACGACCCCATTTTCAGGCCACAGTTCACCTAACGATTGTTTCAAGCTATCCATCAACTCCATGCCTCTGATTGTACCGGATGCATCTTCGTTGATTGAATTAGATTCATCAGAGGAGAATTGAAAAGGAATAGGTGGGGTTCCATAAGTCTGCACGCCTGGGAGACTCGACCACTCGTTTGTCAGATCAAGTAGTCTGGATCGATACAAGGCTTCCCCATCAACAAGAATATTTCGCGCCAATAACATCATTTCAAAGCTTGTAGTCTGTCGAAACTCCATGGCGGTGAACAGTTGTCTGTTATTGATGTAAGTCAACTTTCTGTATAAAGCCGAAAGCGACATGTTCAGATATTGAATGTGCGCTTCCTTTTGTTCTGCGGAACTGAGATCGTTGAAATTTTCCGGGAATGTTGGCGGATCAAGACCAGTTGACACAGGTCCATTATAATCAAGAATATATGGCTGGCGGGCATGGTCGAAGAGTGGCAATAGTTCACTTGACTGCCAATCTATGATACCTAGCACTTCTGTCGGCCTCTCAGGGTGAACAAAGATATTCTCAGTGTGAAGATCAGGGTGCCATAAATAGGCAGACGAAAGAGATTTGTCTATTGGCAGAAGAAACTTGACCAGTTGAAGGTAGTTTTCAAGAGCGGCTATCTTTTTCGAACGAGAGGGGCTATATGTGCCGGGACCGTATAACGACAGGGGGGATCGCGGCAACTGGGCCATGTTTTGTACACAGAAAATTTCTCGATGACCGACAGCTGATTTGAATTCCTCCACATCGTTCCCTAAGATCAACATGTAAATTGACAATTGCCAATATGGAATAAGGGTGCCTTACAAGGACCTCGATCGAATTCCATTCCTATCCTACCATCATCAACGAACTCTCGACCTGTTGACGGGCCAACAGAAAAACGGTTGTCTTTGACATCAGGTCCCTCCTCCTTTGTGAGAATGCATCCACAGGAATTCTCCAAGTCGGATGAGAAATAAAGGCTCCCGTACTGGGCAAAGGATATCGACATCCAGTTTTTCTGATATCCTGAAATGGCCTTCACGACTTCAAATCTCTCCTTGATGTCCATTTTTGGCCAAACAGTACTAAGCTGGACTCCCGGAACGTTCTCCATGATGATGTACTCAGCACCAACTGAATTTTCCTTTGCTTTAGAACTCCAGGATAGCACTTTGGGTACTGGAGTGTTCAATTCATTCCTGACCTAGTAAGATCAGGTTAGCAGTAGAATAACTGAGCGCGTGTCAGTTTCCTGCTTACAAATTCCATGGTCGCTACTTCGCTAGCAGTGGTATAGTGCGGCCGCCCAGCATTTGGATTTGGGACTTTACCAACAACTTGAGAACCATCCTGCATTGTGAAGAGAAACGCTTTATTGAACATTCCGTCTGGAAATTTTTCAATCCGGACGCATTGTGCCAGCGTAAAGCCAATTGACTCAGCAGCACACTTTGCCAGTTCGTTCATATCGAATTTGACTTCACGGACCGCCATCTCGTGGGATTCATTTAAGAGAAAGCGGCCTCTGGTATAGCGAAAAAAGTCGGGGTTTGTATTCCAATCCATATGGAATGGTCGGCTGATGTTGAACGTCGGTTGACCGGTAAGATGAGACGGCATCCTTCCTCGCTTGAATAGAGAAACAAAGTTGCGGTGCATATTGGTAAATTTCCTACACTCATTAACATATCAATGTAGAGCACAACAACGTAGATGATACTCCTCACTTCGGGCAACAGATATCGGTAAATCACGTGACTTTATTCGGGACCTCAGGTGTCAGCTCATTCCTAGTTTGGTTTAGCAGGGCCCAGGTCGGCATGAAGGGCGCTATACCTTATTTTGTTGTCATGTGATTACTGTGGGTCGTGATAAGGCCCCACTTCTCACGACCCGTAATTACTGCTCTATCATTTTGTATAGCTTAGCTGATTCCATAATCTCTCAAGCTTATAACCAGTCCTGAAATGGTTATATCATACATTAGTGGACAGTGGACCCCCAGCCTGATGACTCTGACGATGAAGTGAATAGTACAAGGGGGAATTGGAGATCCAATCACAGCGCCCCACAGAAGCGTCGATGGACCCTACCTAGGTAGAGTTTTGGCCCCCAAGGTCGCGCGACCCAAAGCAGCAGCAGCCTCGATAGCAAGCAAGATGCAAAGAATGCTTGCAGTCCCGGGGTTAAGACATCACTGTTATCGTCAACCATCTTCTCTATGCTCAGGAGCGTCTGTTCCATCAATCCACAATCACTCAGTCTCTGGTGTGTGTGTCTGAGCAGCTGAAAGACCGAGGCATGATCGCTTAGGCCCATCCAGAATTGTCCACGAGAATTCAACCTGGGCAAGACACGGTGCTTTGCTGATTATGAACCAAAGAAGTCGGCACCTCAGCAATACGCTGTGATCGTGTCCGCACCGCGCAAGAGCATAAAGCGGTGTCCTGGAGTAATTTGTCGATTTCATGAGGGGACTTGAGATTGTGCAAGTCCTCTCGATTTCGCTGAAGGATTAGCTCACCGGTAACTGGCCCAAGCTCCATTCGCTCCAACGGGTCGCAACAGTCTAAAAGATTTGTTACTGGTGAAGGGTATCAATAGAGCTCTGCGGTAAACCGAGTATTAAGGAAAGATAACTGTCTAGTATGACCGACAGGAACCACATGCATTCCTGTTCAGTACGGTCTCGAGTCTTCACGTCAGGGATCTTCACGAATGGCGAGTTTGGCAGATGAACTCCCAGGATCTGCGCTGTCGTCATGGCTTCATGTTTCGTGTCCCATGCAGGGGGGAGGTTGTTGTGATAGTAACTCTCGATGCCCTCGAGAGAGCCTACCTGATCGTCGTTGCTGGTTACCAGTCATCTCGCTGTCTCGACTACACGAAACATGGTCTGGTGGTATTTTGGGCGCAATCTGCTGAGATTTCTGACAGCTACTGGCGGGATACCCTGCAGGAATGACACTAGCGTCAACAGCTTGCCCTCTATCAGGATGGGATGAGACCCTGCAGGAGGAAGGTGTCGTAGTTAGTTCTCTTGGTGAAGACATGTCCCTAGCGATGAAAGTAGAGTATAGCCTGCACACTACGGCATGAAAGAGCACAGAGACTCTGACTGGAGCGCTCATGATGAGGTCGAAGTCACTCTGACTGGGCCACGCAGCATGAAGGGTGTCGCGGAACTCATTGTATTTACTCGTAACTAGGATCTTGGGTCTGCAGTAGGGTGTGCACCAGAAGTAAGAGTAAGCCTTCTAGCACAGTTAGAATCGATTCATATATAAATTGCTAAACAATTACCAGTGCCCTTGCCGTAGCCGCCTTTGCGCCTTCGCCTTTTGAGCCAATCTGAAGGCTGGGCCCATCTATGCCGACTCTCTTGCCCAGTTGCTCAACCAACGCTTTCACCCAGTCCAATTTGTGTCTACATATTCCTCTGATGACAGAAGAGAATAGTCCGCTGTGGTAGCCAGGACCAAGCGCCAGAGATACTGGAGATAAAGATGCCTACCCTTAAGCCTAGTGTTAAAGGATACAGGTACTTTGCTTTCTCTTGCATGCATCCCAAAATATTATCCTCGGTCTTCACGAAAGCAGCCGCTTCTTGACTGCCATCCCAAGTATTGGACAACATTAACCGCTATACGACCACAAGAGTCAAAGTGGCTATAGCTGGTGGCTCAGGGTGTGCACAATCATGTACTCCTGAATAGAAACTCTGACTAGATGGTTATTGTGGAGGTTGGCCAAGGGAGTCATTGATACAACTCCTTGCTACAGGTAAAGATGACATTGAAACATGGAACGTTAGCGTTCTGTAACCCTCCATACTATATACACTGTTCTTGCTAACAGAATGAAGGGGGTTTCAACACAGACTCCATGCCTAGAGTCCACTAGTGTGCTGTAGACTACAATGACACAACTAGGTAGAGATCCTGGAAGGAACTCGCACCCCTGTTGTCTTTGAATCAGCTCCTTTCCAACCCCAGGCAGAAGTCACAGAAGAATCTCATCAACGCCGAAATTATGGCTGATGTGAAACGTTTTGCACCAAGCAAATATGCGATGTAATATCTTATGAATGATGATATATATCCCATGAAGCTAGAGCTAATGATCCATATTGCGAGGGCGGTCGATATTTCCTGGTGGTTTGGAAAAGAGGACATCAGGGAGTATTTGAGAAAGGTCAACGAGGGTGAGAAGGTAAGATAAGAGGTCCTCACACAGTTATAATACTTGAAGTAATGCTAGCACAGATCCTCAAATACACCCTCCTCCAACCGGGGCTGTTATTGGATTGCCTCCCCTCTCCGTACAAAACAGCCGCATTGAGCCTTTGGAGAGTGTCTTCAACTTTTGAACTTTTGAGCAATCTTGGTCCAAGGCCATGAACATGCGATTATGACTCTTGACAACGGCCGCTGATCTCGCTCATGTTGTCGCTCGAGCAGTCGATTATGAGGGTCCGTGGCTCGAGACTTGGGGGGTATCAGGGACAACAGAGTCACTTTGTCTCAAGGGGTTTAAGATGGGCCAGATAATCAGAGGTGCGTTCGGTTCCATCCTTTGTTTAAATGGATATCAGGGCGGAGTACTGAATTAGCGGCGGGCTGACCCTTTACCATTGACAGGGTCAAGCTCGAGGATCTCGAGCCTAGAACTCTGAGCACCTCATGGGCCTTGGAAAAACGGCACGCAGCTGCCTCAGACAAGGCCTCTATAGGATCTCTGTGTCTCTCTGACAGGCTTTGGCTTTCACAACCATGCTATTTCTGATGCAAGTAGCAATAAGCTTTCAACCAAGAATTTGGACGTCTTTTCACTTTGGCGGTGTGCAACAAACAGTGATTAATGGCTGGGTCCAGAAAAGGAACCTCTTGATCAGCAGAAATGGTGAATTCTCTCCCTTTTTGAATGAAGGGTCCATAACTCGCGACCTCAGAGCAATCTGCAAAAGTGTGTTTGCCCCGGCAGCTCCGCAGGCCTAGCAGGTACTCAAGTGTTGTCGATGCTCCTCATCCTGCCCACCATAGCCTGGATCATAGGGATAAAACGAAGTTGGTTGAAATACACATCACATTTGAACAGCTTCCTGTTCAGCAGATACCAGGGCCCTTAATGAACCATTAGGAATCAACTAGAGCCTTCAAGGTCCTTTTGGTCAAATAAATTCGACACTTCCCGAATCGACACGGGAGGGTCCACGGCAACCGGTGACCCCAATCCCCGCATTATAAATCAAGCACTCCACTGCCCCAAGACTCAGGGAATAATGAGCGGCCAAGCGTCATGAATTGCGTTTAGTGAACCCAAAATCCGTCTAAATTCCGCTAACTCCGCCGGAGTATTGAGCATAGAGAATGCGGATTTGTTGTCTAAGCCGGCGTGACGCAGATGGCGTTACCCGCATTGTTATCCTGATGAAGCTTATAAGAAGGACGGTCAGTACTCGAGAGTTGTCGAGTCGATAACCGCGATACGAGGCCCGTGTTGGAAATAAGATAGCATTATGACGTCCATTCCTGTTCGTCCGTTGGGTAAGTATGGCCCCCAAGTCCCTCGGTTGGGCTTGGGTCTTATGGGCCTCAGTGCCTTTTATGGTCCAAAGAAACCCGATGAGGAGCGCCTCGCATTTCTGGATAAGGCATATGAACTAGGCGAAACCTTTTGGGACTCTGGTAAGTAGTAGAATGGATCGGGGACTGCAAAAAAACAGGCGAAAGAACATGCCCATGCTGATCTCATCAGCCGCGCTTTACGGAGACAGCGAAGTCCTCCTGGGAAAATGGTTCGCTACCAACCCGGACAAGCGCAAGGATATCTTCCTAGCAACCAAATTCGGATTCAAGTTCCCTGAGAACGGAGCCCGCACCGTCGACTCTAGCGCCGCCTATTGTAAGCAGTCCCTCGAGGAGAGTCTCCAGCGACTCGGCCTCCCATACGTCGATCTCTTCTACGCGCATCGCGTGAATCGGGAGACACCCATTGAGGAGACGGTCCAAGCCCTGGCGGAGCTGAAGCAAGAAGGAAAGATCAAGTACCTTGGTCTGAGCGAGGTCAGCAGTGAGACGCTCCGACGTGCCTGCAAGGTCCACCACATTGCCGCCGTGCAAGTCGAATACTCGCCATTCACACTGGACATCGAATCCGAGCAGATTGGGCTTTTGAAGACCGCCAGGGAGCTCGGGGTTGCCGTCGTCGCTTATTCCCCGCTAGGCAGAGGGATGCTCGGTGGAATCCGGTCTCGCGATGACTTCTCTAAAGACGACTTCCGACAGTACGCGCCGAGATTCAGCGAAGAGAATTTCCCGAAGAATCTCAAGCTGGTCGACCAGATCGATGCTCTAGCTTCTGCAAAACATGTCACTTCGTCCCAGTTGACGCTAGCCTGGCTGCTGGCTGAAGGGGACGATATTTTCCCCATCCCAGGGACGACGCGGGTTGAGAAACTGATTGAGAACCTCGATTCCTTGAAGATCCAGCTGTCTCCGGACGAAGTTAAGCAATTCAGGAGGTATGTGGATGAGGCCGAGGTTCATGGTGGCAGGTACGTGCCCGCAGTGGCTAATCAGCTGTTTGTGACCACTGTGCCGTTGAAATGAGGTTCATGAGCAGATGCATTGTGTATAACCGGAATGATTCTACGAATGTTGATATGCATGTTAGTCTTGATACTCAGGATCACTTCATACAATGTCCTTCTAAGATGATGAATTCGAGCAAACTGTTCTAGTAGTTATGTCTAGGTAATTACTAACGAGCTAGTTGATTTAGCTCCATGCTTACAACATTCACCAATTCACCCAGAATTGTGGCATTGCCCTAGCAAGTAGTCCGGGTCAGCGGAAATAATGTCCAATGACAACAGCAGCGGGGCAACAGGTCCAAGGTGATCACAAGGTCCAGCAGTGCATTTATTCCGAGACTTATCGCCAATCGAGAGCAAGATCGCCCTCCAGCGCAAGTTCATTGGAGAATGCAGCGGCTGCGTGGCCGGATTGCTCCGCACTAGACGAGGCTGTCAGCTTCTGTTAGCTTGCTTGCTACAGGAGTCTGTCAGCAGACTGGAAAGGTTCTTCCAGCGAGCTGCAGCGCGAATCGGAGTGCATCTCCAGCTTCTCGTCAAACCGCAATGCAATTGCGAGTCACACCGAGGTTGCCGGTAGCTCAACAGCTATAGCTTCAGCCTGCACCCATCGCTTGCACAGGAGATTGTATTTAGATAAGACATTGAATTAATACATACATCTGAGACCACCTTCTTGCAATCCTTCTTGCGAGATATAGTAGCTGAATCCACCCGCGATAAAACAAGATGTCTCAGATCGCAATTCCCGACTCTTACGAGTTTCTGGAGCTGCCGCACATCAACATCTGTCACTATCCTCCCAGTGCTGTGACCGCTACCCCCGTCGTGGCCGTCGCGCTCAACAGACCCGAGAAAGGAAATGCCTTCACGGGACAGATGGCGCAGAGCCTCCAGCGCGTCTACGCCATGTTCGACATTGACGAGCGTGTCAAGGTGGTCGTTTTGACCGGTGCGGGGAAGACGTTCTGCGCTGGCGCAGACCTGGATATCGGCTTTGAGGCTGGTATTGATGAAAAGAAACACCGTGATAGGTAGGTACAGATTTTTATCCAGAGCGTACAATAATATGCTGCTGAATCGGGCGCAATCTTTTAACTCACTTTACCAGCGGCGGTCGAGTCGCCCTGGCCATCCATAGATGTCGCAAACCGACCATTGTCGCCATGCAGGGTTCCGCCGTCGGCGTTGGCTTGACAATGACCCTTCCTGCGATCGCAAGGTACGTAACGTAGCCCATTGTATGCGAGAGGGGAAACACATGCTCAACAGTTGACAGAATCGCACACGAAAAATCCAAATACGGCTTCGTCTTCGCTCGTCGCGGAATCTCCATGGAAGCATGCTCCTCTTTCTTCCTGCCCCGATTAATCGGGTATTCGCGTGCCGTATACCTGGTCTCTACAGGCGCAGTGCTCCCGCCCACCTCCAGGAATTTCGACGGTCTCTTCAATGAGATCCTCCCCGAGCCCACGCTGGTTCTTCACCGCGCGCTGGAACTTGCTACCGATTTGGCTGAGACTGTCTCCTCGCTGGCGGCGGGGTTGAGTCGAGCTGCGATCTGGAGGGGTCCGAATTCGCCTGAGGAGGCGCATCTGTTGGAGTCGAAGTTGTTGAGTAATCTGTTTGGTTCACGGTTAGTCTATTTCTTCTAATATTTTTTTTTCTTTTTCTTCTTCTTGTTGTCTCTTCTCCTAAGGAAATTGATCCGGGGAAATGCTGAACTGTGTACAGGGACCAGCGGGAAGGAGTTCAGGCATTCCTGGAGAAGCGCAAGCCGCACTTCAAGGCCAATTTCGAAGAAGATGCCCCCTCGTTGTATCCCTGGTGGCACCAGGTGGACATTGGTGTTCCGACAGAGCGGAACATGTCCAAATTGTAGCGCGAGGCATTGGAGGAGTGATAGCCATTACTTTTATCAGTCATCTCAATTGGACAGTTGCACAGCTTGTCTATCATTTTTCTGAGCCATATGTTGTGTAAAGACGAGACCAAAGTCCCCAGGACCCAGATTTTACGGGTTGACGGAGTCGATTGCAAGATTTCATGTTTCACGGCCCACGTGGGCGAACCAGGGGCGATGTTTAAAGACTGTCCACCACCGCCAATCAAGTTTCAATATTGAAATGAAAGGGTCATTGATGACCGTTTGCAGGAGCTTCTAAGTTATACACTGTAGCACACCCGTGGTTCCCCTGTAAAGGTACCACGCGACCAGCCAAACCCTCCGGCGCAGAGCTTAGACGCTGTTTAGCAGGTCAAGATACGTGTTCTGAGCTTCTTTTATTAATATTTCTAATATAGCTAAAATAATTACTAGCTAGAGTAATCCAGTGGTATCTCGAGATAGAAGCGAGGAGATCAGAAACACAGGAAAATACTACTATAAGAAACGTCGAGCAATTCAATTGTACCGAACCGGGAATAGCTCCTCCCAGTTCATTTTCGTTCACGTAATTCAGACGGAAGTCATAAGAGGCGTAAGACCGAGAGGGGAACCTCGCAATACATTTGTAGCGAAAACAGGCAATAATCTGGATAACTTGGCGCTCCCAGTATACACTGCCAAGGTTCATCGGCGATGTCAATGACCTGATTTAAGCGGGGAAGTACTAGTATGCTTCCTTAGGCGTAGGATGTGGCAACAGACTATCCTCGCCACGGGTCCTGGAGCTCCCCGAGTCGTCGGCGCCGAAACGGCCCTTGCGGCCCTTACCCCAAGTGTATCCCTTACCCCAGGTGTACCCGTTGGACGGGGAGGGGCCGAAACGTTTCTCACGCCTGTGGTGGCGGGCGAGGAGGACCTGGAAGAGGATGGAGACCAGGAAGAAGAAACTGCGCAAGTCAGTTAGACAAAGTCTCTTTGTCAACAAAAGTCGTAAAAAAACAAAAAAAAGTACTCACATTCCAATAATGGAAACAGCGAAGGTAACCTTCTCAAGACGACAGGCTAATCCGAGGTTTACTTGCGTCGTACTGGAGTCCGAGTTGGAAGGCCCACTACCAAGGGGAGAATGGACGTTGGGGCCAGAGCAAGTCTGCGTGCCATCACGAGTCATCACCGCAATGGCGACCATGGCACCGACGAAGCACACGTCGAGCGCGATGCCAATTGCAGCGAAGAATGCCGTTCCTCCCACGCAGCAGGTAAAGAGCGAGGCCAGCAGACTATACAGGGCCGCAGCGCCGGACAGACCTTCGGTGGCTCTGATCCATTGTGGGATATGCTGGTTTTTCTGGGAGAGGACGGCCAGGTAATAGGAGAAGATGCCTAGGATGACGGCTGAGTCTAGCAGCTGCAGGATACGCAGCGCCAGGTTGAAGGAGCGAAGAACAACGCCCCCGACAGACATATCGCAGTGTCGCTTGTGCAACGGAGTGAGAAAGGGAGAGAACAGTAGGTAGGTAGAAATAACTCTACCGCAACTAAACCAGTTGTCTGAAGAAGCACAACGGAAGAGGGTCGATGACAGGAAGAATTAAGATTTTTTAATTGAAGTTGACAGCAGGCGGCAACATTATTATCAGATTATATCATTACGGACGCTAGACTCGCGACATCCTGGGAAGCTTCCGTATGATATCGCAGGTAGGAAAGGGGTGGGTGGATCAGTGGAGCGACGAGCTGGACGCATCTGTGGAACGACAAAGCATGCAGGGTGGGCAGAGGGCGACGATCCATGTCAATCCATGTCAATCCGTGGATCGCCCACGGCACGCTGATTGGGGACGCCAACCAGCCTGCAGAACCACCGCGCAATCATCCCTGGATGTCAGGGTTGAAGTCATCGACATCGTGGATCACCGCGTGATTGGGCGCGTGACCGGGGGCGGTGCCCGGCTGACTAAGACACTGCACCGCCACTAAGAAATCACGTGCCTCTCAAGCTAGCTGCCAAGTCACATAGCCACGCGCACAGCCACCAGGCATGCATGTGGCGTGATGATGTCATCGCTGTCTACGTTCGCTAATTTAATGTGAGACGAAAACACTCACACTCATACTCATACTCATATTCGTATTACATAGGGGCTTCTCACCATTGCAGTGACAATACACGCCCAGCGGCTGTCAGGTCATTCCTCCCACGTTCCACAATCCATGCCTGTATGAAGTCATAGCCCCCATACAACCTCGGCAGAAATGGGTTCAGAAACCGCTGCCAGGACTCGTTACTCACTCATCCGACATCTCATATGACAGGAGAAGTTCACTGAGGCGCTCCAGGTGGTACGTCGCAGCCAGTTGTCTCGGCGTGTCAAGGTCATCGTCTCGTGCGTGCAGGTCCACGCCGTGTCGTATAAGCTCACTGGCTATATCGACGATTTTTTGGTTAAAATCCCGAAACATTTCTGGCACATATATATCGACAGTTGTTAACCGATTATGCTCATCCCTCGCATTCCTGACGAGCGTGTGGAGCTCGTTTCCGTTTTGATACCGCACGTTGACCGGGCATCCTCGCTGGATGAGTTGCGGCACCAGCTCTGCATTGCGGGTAGCGCATGCCATATGCAGAACGGTGCACCCGTTCCGGGGGAAGATGGTCACGTCTGCATCTGCAACCAGAAGATCAAATGCGCCGCCCGTGTTCGAATTGTACAGTGCGTAGTGGAGAGGGGTGTAGCCATCTCGGTCGAGCGCGTTGACGTCGAGATATAAGCCAAGGGGGGAAATGACCTTGTACCGCGTATTCTTCGCTGCACAATGCGTGATCGTCTCTCCAGTAACCTCACGGACGGCATCGAAATCCCCTCCGCGGTCAAGGGCAATCCGGAGGGAGGCCACGCTGGCCACTTCAAAGAGCCTGAGCATGACATTTGGACGTGAGACGTCCGCGCCTGCGTGCAAGAGTATCTGGATCGCGGCCTCCTCTTCGAACAAAGCTGCGACTTCTATCGGGATACTGCCGAGAAAGTCACTCTTGTCCAGGTCTGCGCCCTGGGACATGAGCAGGCTGATCACAGAGTAGCTACCGCTCCTGATCGCACCGGTCAGCAATGTATACCCATTGAGAGTAAAACCGTTAGGATCCATGCCTTGGTCGAGACACTTTTGCAGCACGACATGATTATCTGTCTCAATGACGTTTCGAATTGGATCTTTGCTGCGGTCATGATACTGGCTGTTAAGAAGGATATTATTGGTTAAATCATCAATTTCGATCTGCGACGCAAATTGATCAGCATTCTCTGCACTCACGACCTGGGACTTCATGCGCTTATATAGGAATGGTTCTCCGACCTCCCGGCACCTCTTATGTACGCGAAGGAAGTTGACATGGTCCTCAATCTTGCCTCTCTCAAGTATCATGAAAAGAATCTCCGCTGGAAATTTTGACGGAAACATGTTCTTTGCCTTCTTGCTTCGATTTCCCTTTTGAATTCCTGTTTTGGATCCTTTTTCGCGTGTTTTGTTTTTGCTTCTGTTCTTACTCACGGCCCCTTTTCTCTTAGCCACGATGATTTCATTAAGATCAGGGACTTGGGGGAAATATATATGAAATAGCCAGAAGAATATATGAGTAAGGAAGTTGGTGTTTTGATTATGCTGACAATTGATATAGGAAGAGATACAATTAGGCATGCTATGTTGACGGGATGAAACAACTGGGAGCGACCGTGGCATTTATATGCAGAGTCGAGAGGCATTGCTGAACCCTCTATTATGCTCAAGTTGAAGATTGGCTTATCCCTCGAGTTTGTCCCTTGAGGCAGTCCTTTCAGGGCCATCTCGAAAGGGCTTTGAATGTGCATGCCGCCTTTCGGGTGGATGTCCTTTAGCTGATGAACATTTGTTGTGTGAATGGATCTGCAACCCTTGTATGAAACAAAGAGTTGCAATAACAGAGAGTTGCGCACGGATCGACTGAAAGAAATCAATGCTGTTGTTGACCTCTTTGTTAACTGCTGGTCCAGCACACCTTGTTCAGTTGTATGACATCATGGTTTATGATCCAGACAATGGAAGAGGTGTAGACTGAGGAGGAGTAGTGGGAGGTTCAGCATCTTTAACTCGGGAATTCATTCAGCTAGAGATGTCTTCATTATGCGGAACAATCACTGATCCTTCTCATTAGAACGCCAGTTATAGTATGCGATAACATATCAAAAATAATGGACGTCTCTGCCAAAAACCAAAAAAGAAAGAAACAAAGAAAAGTTATAGCATAGACTTAGGGAACCTCTTGTACGCCTGCCTCACGCCCAAATCAGCCAGAATCTCTTCCGTGCCACCGAGAATTGCATCAAACTTGTACGTCCGGTTGAACATTTCAATCACCTTGCCCATGCCGGTCTGTGTGAGTCCACGACCGCCGAAGATGTTCGTCGCTTGGTCGGCGATTTCTTGGGCAGAGCGAGTAACGTGCGACTTAAGGAGGCCGATAGGACCGCCTAGGTGGACAGCTTGCTGGGCGTAGGATAGATTGCACATTTGGTAGGTAATGGACTCGAGCCAGGCTTGGTTCGATTCGCAGAGGGAGATCATTCGAGCGAGCCTGTCAATGTCAGATATTTGAGCAGAGGAAAGATTCTTAGAAAGCCCTAAGACTCGGGAGTAAACTTGAGCTAGGTATATACTCACTTCTGTCGAATGACTGGCTGTTCAATCAATTTCTTCCCAAAGACAATCCGCTGATTACACCACTTCAAGCACTCCTCGACCACTGTTCTCTGCGCGCGGATACTACCACAGATCAACATGAATCGCTCGTGGTTGAAGTTGCTCATGATAACGATGAAGCCCTTGTGTTCTTCCCCAAGCAGGTTCTCCACAGGCACCTTTGCGTTGTCGAATTGTACGAACGCTGTCCCCGCGGTTGTGGAATACGAAGTCTTAATCTGGGTCGTCTCGACAGTGTCGTCTCGCGGGATTAGAAGCACCGAGAAGCCCTTCTCTGTGCGGCAGCCGGTGACGAAGTAGTCAGCGAATGTGCCGTTTGTGATCCATTTCCTTGTGTCATGATGTTAGCCTCGTCATATATCGTATCCAAGTAGGGTCTAGCAGCGTACTTCGTGCCGTTCACGATGTAGTGTTTCCCATCAGGAGTCTTGGTAGCTGTTGTGCGCAGACCGGCGACGTCACTGCCTGCGAATGCCTCCGTTATAGCCAGACAGATCTTCTTCTTGCCCGACAGCACTTCCTCGGAGATCGTCTCTTTCAGGGCGTCATTTCGTAACCATTGTCGAATGGCCGTTAAACTGATGACCATGCCTGCCATGTTTCCGTCGACAAAGCCTAGTAGTCTGATGATCAGCATCATAAGCTCTATAAGCGAAGAGCTGGGACGAAGAAGAAGAAGAACAACTTCAACTAACCTCGCCCATTAACCTTAGTCACCTCCTGCGCAACAATCAAATCATGAAAATAATCAAAGTCCTTCCCATCCACGACGCCCCCCAAAAGCTTCCTGCCATGCAAATGCTTCCCGGGCCCCAGACGCATAGCCAAAATATTCGCCTCAGCCATCCTATCAATCAACTCCTGGCTAATAACCGAGCCATCCTTCTCCTTCTCCTCCGCCTCAGGAGCAATATACCTCTCCGTGAACTCGCGGATAGCCCTCTGGAGTTTCCGATGACTCTCATTGAAATAAGGGCTTTTGAACTCCGGACGCAACCACAGCGGCTCCGCATAGGGTACGGGACTCAACCCGCCGACCTCCCGCTCGACGACCTCCGGTGTCTCACCCTCCACTGTCCCGATGAGGAGCGAATCTCTGTATTTCTCGAGAACTTCTTGGCGGTGCAGGTTGTAGAATTCCGTCGTGGCGTCCTTGCCGGCTACTTGGGCCAGGACGACGCTGCCACCGGGATGCGCATCGAGGAAGTCTGTTAGGTCGTACACGCGGTGGTCGATTATGCACCAGGTTGAGTCTTCGGTGGTGTGTTTTGCGACTTCTTCGCGGGTGAAGGTTTTGGCGGACATTTTTGGCTCTTATTCTTCTTTTTCTCGGTTTAGGGCGGCGCTTCCTTGTTCTGCTCGGTATGCTGTTTGTTGTCCTGCAGAATAAATAAATAAATGGCGACGCTGAGAAATAAATATGACCAGGTTGGCCCATGCCTAGGGTAAGAGGAATCAAGGCCGGCGCTATTGGACTGGGGAAGGTGGAGGAGGCGGAGACGCTGAGCCGAGAGAAAACAGCCGCGGATCTCGGCTGGCTGGCAAATTAATTACTGGGCCTGAGCCCTATTAGCTGATAAGGCACATGGAAGGACGTCTTCCAAGGTTCTCTCCTCCGTGTAACTAACTCGTAACTGTATGTTTCATTGACTTGCATGAACTGCTACTGCTACTGCTGCTGCTACTGCTACTAGCTCTTAACTACTTCAAACCCCTCAAAGTTCGGAAGCACCGCCCGCAGCTCCTTGGCATACGCGTATTCTCCGCCCGCATAATTGACCTGCTCAAACACCTTGCCCGGCATACTGCCGCCCATGTACGTGGATTTGGTGGTAGGAAAGAGCGAAATGTCCGAGAGCTCATTGATGCGTTTCTTGAACTTGCGCGCCGCCTCAGGCGTAGGGTTGATATACTTGATACCATTGCGGTTGACCAGCTTGATCACGTCGGAGATCCAGCGGCCCTGGATTTCGACGGAGGTGGGACCGTTGCTGAGCAGGGTCGGTCCATGCGGTCCGTACAGATGGAACATGTTGGGGTATCCGCTGACGGTCGTGCCCAGGTAGGTGTACGCGCCTGGCTTCCACTCGTCCTTCAGCGAAGTGTTGTGGATACTGCGCAGTCCCATGTTGGTCATGCCACCGGTGGTGATATCGAAACCCGTTGCGATACAGATTACGTCGAATTCGTGCACCGTTCCATCCTGCAGTTTGATACCCTTTTCAGTGAACCCGGTAATGGCATTGTTGCGAAGGTCCACCACGTCGACACTGGGCCGGTTGAATTGCTCATAGTAATTGTATTCCAGACAGGGCCGCTTGACGCCCCATGGATGCGGAGGTTCGAGCGGCGCCACGAGATCCCGGATTCTGGGATCTCCGACGCGTTCGCGCACCTTCTTCGCCCAGAAATCGTAGACGACTCTGTTCGCTTTGCGGTCGTACAGGTAGTCCTTGTAGTTGGCGACCCAGTAGCGGAATCCACCATCCTTCCAGAGCTGTTCGAGGAATGCTTCTCGTTCTTCCTCGTTGTCGTCGAAGGTGTTCCTTTCGCAGAAGTCGTACAGGAACCCCGCGAAGCACGTCTCCCGGTACCGGAACAGTTCAGGGTAGAAGGCCTTGGACTGTTCCTGCTCTTCGACGGTCAGTGCACGTTTGCGCATGGGCACAGCCAGGTTGGGGGTCCGCTGGAAGACCTTCAGCGAACCTGCCTTGGGGCCCCAGGCCTGCACGATCTGCACGCCGGATGCTCCGGTGCCGATGACGGCGCAGCGCTTGCCCCGGACGTCGATCTCCTCGTCAGGCCAGAAGGAGGAGTGGTGGACGATTCCTCGGAAGGAGTCAATGCCCGGCCACTCGGGGACGTAGCGTTTGGCGGCAAAGCCAGCGGCGACGATGAAGAACTTCGAATATGCCGTTCTTCCATCGGCCGTCTTGACGTGCCAGCGGCCCTCGTTCACGTTGAACTGGGCGTCGACGACGACGCTGTCAAAGGCACAGTCTTTTTTAATTTGCAGAACCTTGTCCACGTGGTCAAAGTACTTGCGCAGCTCATCGTAGGTTGGGTAGTTGGTGGACCAGGTCCAGTCCTTCCAGGTCTCTGGGATGGAATACTGGTACTCGGGGATTTCCGAGTCCACACCAGCCCCAGGGTAACAGTTCCAGCGCCATGTGCCGCCCAGGTCATTGCCAGCCTCATATATGACAGCCTTGAGGCCTTGTTTGCGCATTTCATAGAGACAGTACACACCACCAAAGCCGGCTCCGACAATCAGGACGTCGACGTTGAGGTTGTCTGCATAAGGGCCGGTCTTGCCACGACGTTTCGCGTACTCGCTGAGTTCGACCTTCATGGCTGTAGGAGGATTCGGCTATTCGCTTTTTGTTTAAGCTGTAAATGATAGAGAGAGAGAGAGAGAGAATTTGCTATATTCTTCGCATGGCAAGCCTCCACAACAGACCAGGAAAGAAGACCTCCTTAAGTACGCGTCGTCTGGGGTCATGGTAAAAGGACCGCCTGTACCCAACACAGTCAACACCATACGCATCTCCAACAGGCAGTGAGCCGCACAGGATAGCAACATCTCGACAGCGAGACCTGTTTCGTTCACTAGGAGTTGGAGAAAGCTGTGACGACGGGGAGGCCTGAACGGCAAACTGCAAGTTCTCCGCACCTAGGCAATAATGCGGTCGAATCGGGATAGAAGCTACTGGGTTCTCGAATCCAGAACCCTGTTCTTCGATCGTTTCCATTTATAATCCGGGGTACTGTCTGGGGTAAGTTCGGTACATCCGGTAGTTGTGATGCGTGGTGGATGCTCGGGAGATTCTTGTTGGCCTGTGGAGCCTGGACTCCAATTTTCTTTTTCTTTTTATTTTTATTTTTTTTTTGTTTCTCTCCAATTCCTCCGTTGGCAGACGACGAGTGCTCCGTCATCAGTGCGAAACATCTGTTGCAGGAAGCGATCGGCAGTTGTTCCCCGCGTTTCGGATCCGCATGAGAATGAAGAACATGGCAGCTGCAAGGCCGGCCTGGCTGGATACGACGGGCGATTTGCGTACGATCTTCGGCATTTCAGCTTTGCTCTGCGGACCCGCACGATCTTGTCTGGTCAGGGATCAGTTGAATATTTCCAACCTCGGGTGGGGGTCTGTGAATTCAGGAAGCTTGTAACCGAGAAGAGGACATGCCCCCCGTTGGAGCCTCATTCATTCTCCATGGCAAGCGGGGAGACTCTGTTCATAGGTATAATAGAACACGACCGGCCTTCGTAGAGAGTAAGAAACAGAGAACAACAAAATAATCTTTCGTTCAAGTTATTCTGACCATGTCGAAACTCTCGGCCCAAACCATCAACGCCCTCCGACAGACCGTCGACACGGCCTGCGCGGACAAGGAGAAGGGCATTCCCGGAACAGTGGTCGTAGTGATAGACAAGGATGGCAAGGAACAGTTTGCTCACGCCGGCGGAGTCCAGGGATACGGCGACTCGAAGCCCATGACCCTAGACAACATCTTCCACATCGCCTCGTGCACCAAGATGATAGTGGGTGTGGCCTGTATGCAGCTCGTGGAGAAGGGGGTGCTGGCTCTGGACGATGCTGGACAGGTCGAGAAGCTGGCTCCGGAGCTGAAGGAGGTCAAAGTGCTCCAGGACGACGGCAAACTGGTCGAGAAGAAGCGAGGCATTACCCTGAGAATGCTGCTTTCGCACACGGGTGAGTTCGTGCAGACCTGACCCACAAAAAAAAAAGAGAGAGAGAGAAAGAAAAAGGCCAATAAGTATATGCTCCTAATGCTCCAACGCCAGCCGGATTCGGGTATTCATTCTTCAACGAAAAGCTACGCGACTACAGCAGGCCGGTCGGATACGATGAATTCTCCGGCCACATCTACGACATCCGACAGCCGCTGGTTCGACAGCCGGGAGAAGGATGGGAATATGGAGTGAGTCCAGCTTTAATTTGGCGCGAAGACCGGACGGAGCCAGAGCTAATATGCACCATCTGCAGGTTAATCTGGACTGGGCTGGTATTCTTTTGGAGCGTGTTACCGGCCTGTCGTTGAACGAGTATCTGCAACGCAACATATTCCAGCCTCTGGGCATCAAGAACATTTCGCTGTTCCCCACTGCCTCTATGAAGGCCAACCTGGCGTCCATGCACCAGCGAGATCCGAGTGGGCAGCTGTCGTGTCGGGACCACCTGTTACGACGACCGTTGATCGTCGACATCCCCGAAGACATCAAGGGCACCTTCAACAGTGGCGGCGCCGGATGTTTTGCGAACCCTCGGGAATACTGCCGTACGTGACCCAAATCCCTTTCCTCTGCGTAGTTGGATGCGCATAGTAGAAGCGAACCATTGGGGGGGCGTAAGACTCGGGCTAAACTTGAAGGATTCGTTCTCACGAGGCAGAAATCCTGGCTGTACTTTTGAACGACGGCACCTCGCCCATCACAGGAGCCAGAATCCTCAAAAAGGAGACGGTCGACGAGATGTTCAAGAACCAAATACCTGAGTTCCCGAACTTTGGATCGCAGGCGATCCCCGCGTCGAAGCCAGAGCTCACGAACGCAATTCCGCAACTGTATCCGTCACCCACGCCGCAAGGCTGGGGCCTGACGTTTATGCTCACGGGCGGAGCAACGGGACGGTCGGCCGGGACGGCGCACTGGGCAGGACTGCCGAATCTGTGGTGGTGGTGCGACCGGGAAAAGGGGATTGCAGGGATGGTGTGCACTCAGATCCTGCCTTTCGCGGACCCTCAAGTGCTGAAGCTGTGGGTGGACGTGGAGGTGGCCGTGTACCAGGGGCTGCAGCTGTAGGCTGGACGAATAATGAAGACGAAGCATGCATGCATCGATGCCGAATGGCCGGACACTCGTACTGTAGAACAACTCATGATCTGAGAGCTTGTCTTTTTCTTTTTTTGTCTCTTTCCCCGGATTCCGCCAAGTCGTGTGGGGAAGCGAACCCCGCAGTGAACGCTGCGGAGGCTGCGTGAAAAAGTCTAGAAATAATTATCAATCCTCCTCGAGGCCTCCTGGGGCGCCCGGCTTTTTCCCGGCCTTCTCCCCCCCTGCATCTCCGTCGCCCCCCCGCCCGCTGCACTCAAGCGCCCCCCCCGTTCTTTCATCGCCCTTCCACCATCGCAACGCTCGTTTCTTATTCCTCGCCTGTCTGGTGCGATGGAAAACACCCGCAGACGTCGCCGCCAGCACCACAGCTGCGATCAGTGCCGCAAGGGCAAAAGAGCCTGCGACGCCACCATTCGCGAGGACCTCCAGTCGCTCTCGCCCTCCGCTCTGGCTGTCGGCGAACAGCCTCCGAACCTCACCCCGAGTCCCTGCTCGAACTGCAGGCGATGGAAAAAAGAATGCACCTTCAACTGGCTCTATTCCTACGTTGCTCGTAAAAAGTCTCCCGAGGAGCGTCGCAAGAAGAAAAGGGCCAACCGGGACACCGCTACAACTACAGCCGGCACCGCGAAATCTACCACTTCTGGGGGACTGGGAGACGATGAGGAGGAGAACGATGATGATAATGATAATGATGCGATCCTTGATATTCCGTCCGTTGATGCGAAAACCGGAGATAGTATCCGTGAAATCAAGCGCCGGTCGTCTGTCGATAGCGCTTCGTTCCCTGCACACTGGATTCCGCCGCCGCTGACGACTGCGACTGCGACGGCGAATGCGAATCCAAGTCCGAACAACGCAGGACCTGAGTTCTTCCTCCCTTTCCGCACTTCCCATTCACAGTCACAGGTGCCCTGGAATCATTCGGCAGGACCCGTCTCAGAAGGATGGGAGGATGTTGGTCCTAGCCCTGGTCTAAACCCGGACGCGTTCATGCCCGTGTCGTGGGACGCGAGCACGAATGCGAACGCAAACTCAAAATACAGCCCCCTGTCCCTCGATAGTAAGGGCAATTTGATGACCCAGAATGCCTACGAAAACTTCGACCCGTCGCAGCAGGCCATGTCCGACACAATGCCAAGTTCCGTCGAGGGGAGCCTGATTCTCCCCTCACATCACCAATTTGGCAGTGTCAGCTCTTCCGACGTGATAGACTCTCGTCTCTTCCCGCTAGGCGTCGAGTTTTCCGAGAGCGGAGACGACAGCGTCTCGCAGTACTCTCTAGAAGCAAAGCGCAGTGCCAGGTCCTGCTCGTCTGGATCTCCGTTTATGCTGTTCCGCGACGATCCGCTTTCGCCGTCGCACGCGCTCTCGAACCATTTCGAGCGGTCGGCAATGACGCAGGATCTCCTCCGCATCTACCATGATAGCATGGAGAACGTGCTCTCCTGCTGGCTCACAGAGCGAACCTGCCCCTACACCTACAGTGGCCCTGCCACCGGAAAATTGCTGACAGGGCGGGAAAAAGAATGGGGCCCGAACTGGTCGAATCGCATCTGCACGCGCGTGTGTCGGTTGGATCGCGTATATTCGGGAATCCGGGGCCGGAAGCTGAGCGGGACGGAAGAAAAGGCTGCTTCTCGGGCTCTGCACACCTCGATCATGGCATTTGCGGTCCAGTGGGCGCGGCATTCTCAGAAAAGAATGGGCAGTATGGGAGCCATGTCTGGCGATGGGAGTTCGGGTATCTCCTCCTTGAATTACCTGGGACGTTCCGTGCAGGAGGATCTGTGGAACCAGGCACACCATGCGCTGAACAAGTCGATGGGCATCCCGTCTGCACGCGTGATGTTTGCGAACTTCATCTTTGCCCTGACCCAGCGTCCGCTCGACGTCAAGGAACACATCCAGATGATGGATTCAAAGGTCGGCGGTGCCTGCAACAGTCCTGGGAATGAGCTGTTTCTCGTACACGGTGGCAGCGGTGACCTAATGGCGGAACTGAACGACCTACAGGAGCTGTTCGACATGGAATCAGCACCGCCGGCGATGATCGCGGCGCTGCGCCAGCTCTTTACGCTACGATACAAGCTGAGTATCAAACGCGAACAGCACCGAGCGCTCGGATGGAAGCCACCTGATGACAAGCAGCAGGGGCAACGACACCTGTTCGACGCCGATCCGAATGTGATCGGTGCGAAAGACCTGGAGACATTCAACCTCCTGCTCTGGCTGGGAATCATGTTCGATACGCTCACTGCGGCAATGCACCAGTCCCCGCCGATCATCTCAGACGAGGACAGTAGCGTTACCGAGCTAGCGCCCACTCCTCCAACAGCCGAGGAGACTCTGCAACGGAGCATTGACCTGGACGGGTGGAATTCGAGCTACGAGAGCCAGGCATTGAAGCAAAAGCCCGATGTCTGGGGGGATTTCTTTCTGGGGCAAAGCTCCCAAGTGCCGCAATGGCCGTGTTCCTACGAGGACGCGGCGGAAGCGCTCTGCGTCGCTGCGCAAGTCAAGGTGCTCCTCTTCCGCCGCGTGTCGCATCTACAAACGCTGATCTACCGCTGCACGGAGCCGGAGCGTCTCGAAGAAGCAGTCGAGAACGCCCTGCTCGTGGTCCGGCACTGGAAATGCACCTACGGGCAATTCACCCTCAACTGCATCGCCAATCACGACAGCCTCCCCGCCCGCCTTCAGTCGTGGTACGTCATCGTCGCAGGCCACTGGCACCTCGCCGCCATGCTCCTGGCCGACACACTGGAGACGATCGACAAGGTCGAACTGGGCGTGAGCTCGCAGCGCGAGTCTCGTCGCGCCATGAACCTTGTCTCGTCACTGCGCCGGGAAAACGCCTACACGGTCGGGACGCTCGCGTACTGCTCACTCCGGCAGCAAGACCCGGCAGCACCGGCCCAGGGACAGCAAAGCGAGTTTCAACTACACGATTCCGTCAACGACGGCGTCTTCCTCAACGAGCCCTGGACGGAAGTCCTGGTGCGCTCCTTCACCAAGGCCGGATACATAGTTCTGAATGAAGTGGACAGCGCCGGCGCCGACAACATCCCGCCTCATCCCGTGCATGTGGACCAGCCGAGGGGCTCCTCGGAATATCCCTGGCGACAGGTGAGTTACTGCATCGACGCGCTGTGGTGTTTGGGCAAGAAGTCCGATCTGGCCTTCATCGCCGCGCGGGCATTGTCGAAGAGTCTGGAGCGGAAGATCCGCGAGAAGCAGCTGCAGAACTCCATCGTGAATCTAATCCCGGAGTATCATCCGGGCCACCATGGACATGGCCACGCGCACGTCGGTGGTCGGTACGGGGGAAGTACCGCCAGTGTGTTTGACGCGGCGCCTGATGATGGGGAGATTCGGCGATGGGCGGCTGGGATAGGTGGAGTGGGGTAATATCCGCTGGAATACCCCGCTTGTTTTAATGAGTATTAGTAACAACCCTTTTGCATTATTATTTTGTTTTTACTTTTTTTTTTGGTTGGATGTGATATGATTGCGATTAACTGCTGGTGGTGGTGGAAGGCGTGTCTTGCATGCTGTGGTCGTTTTAAAAAAAAAAAAAAAAAAAAGCCGTCGGCCAACTTAATCCTTGTCCGTTGATAGCCCAGGCGAATGAAAGGCGGAGCATCTTCTTCTTCTTCCCCGATCTTATCTCACCATGTTCAAGTTGTATTTGCAGTATATAAGCTGACGGTATTCTCGTCCCAAATATGATCGATCTACTACTGTATCCCAAGCCCAAGCCAAGGTCTAATTACCTACATCCGCATCCCAAGCTCAACTGAGTTCTACGAATGCTACTCCCATACAAACATCGAAGGCAGTACTACTGTAAGTGACAATGACGGCCCTCCCCATCATCGACTTCGCGGACTGGCACGCGCCCAACACCACCCCCGAGAAGAAACAAGCCGTAGCCAAAGCCCTGACCGACGCATGCCAATCGGTCGGCTTCGTGTACATTGTCAACCACTGCGTGTCGCAGGAGAAGCTCGACGAGGCTTTCTCATGGGCCAAGAAGCTCTTCGACCTGGAGACGGAGCAGAAGATGCTCGCCCCGCACCCGGACGGCCACGCCGTGCACAGGGGGTACTCGTGGCCGGGACTCGAGAAGGTCTCGCAAGAACTGGGGGATAACAAGGATGAGGGCGGGAAGCTTGTCAGTGATTTACGGAAGATTCAAGATATCAAAGTCAGCAGTCACCCCCCCCAACCACCACGATCCCTAATGGAATGCAGGCTAAGGCAGAGGCTAGGAAAGTTACGAAATCGGCTCTGAAGAAAACAAAGACCAACCCAACGTCTGGATCCCCGAGTCTGTCCTCCCGGGCTTCCGTGACTTCACGACCTCCTTCTACTGGACCTGCTGGGCCGCAGCACAGGACATCCTCCGGGCCATCGCGCTGGGGCTCTCGCTTCCAGACGAGGACTTTCTGCTGCGCTTCCACAGCGGCCACAACAACCAGCTGCGTCTTCTGCACTACCCGCCCGTGCCGGCGGGGGATCTGGAGAGCGAGGCCGTGTCGCGCATGCCTGCCCATACCGACTGGAGCTCCATCACTATGCTCTTCCAGGATGATTGCGGTGGGCTCGAGGTGCAGACGCGCCAGGGGGACTTTGTCAAGGCCGAACCCGTGAAGGGGGCTATTGTAATGAATATTGGTGATTTACTCATGAGGTGGAGTAATGGTATGTTCCTCTATCTTCTTTTTTTTTTTTTTTGAAGTTTGTTTCTGTCTTTCTGCTAAAGGGGAATGAAGAAGACTAACTGCAATAGATATCCTCAAATCGAATCTTCACCGCGTCAATCTTCCACCGCGTCAGGATCGCTTCACGGGCGACGAGCGTCTAACCCGCGCGCGCTACTCGATCCCCTACTTCGTCAGTGCCAATGTTGACTCTCTGATCGAGTGTCTTCCTTCTTGCACCGACAAGGACCATCCCGCCAAGTACGCCCCTATCGTTGCTCGTGACTACTCGCAGATGCGGTTCAGTGTGCAGTATGAGACCAAGGGGGAGAATGCTGTTGCTGCAGCATGATCTTGTTTGTAATTGGTCTGCTTGGTGATACATATGATCGTGGAACTAGCCTTGATTCACATCTACGTGTAGTTTCAAAAGTAAGTACCATACAAGTATGGCCGATCACTAGGAATCATCACTTGTCCCTTTCTGCATAATCTTCAGAGCCTCTTTGAAGAACGATTCAATCCGAAGTAAAGCAGGCCTTAGCATTCTCATAGCACGATCATCGGCCGCCGCTGCCAGAAACCGAAGAGCGTGGTGATATGCCTCTAGGAGCGAATACGACTCCTGCACTTGCTCGACGGTAGATGCACATAGGAACAGATATATCAGAAAGTTTCCACAATGGACGAGATGCGTCCTCGCATCTATTCCAAACCGGAGATCAGCCTCATCGAATAGCCAAAAGAGGGGACAAAGACTCACTTCGACCCCAAAAGGCACGCAGATCCGCAATTTCAATGCTGCTGATCAGTGTCACAAATGGTTTGAATTCCTCCAGGCTAGACTGGAAAAACCTGCAGAGGGTTGAAAATGGATTGGCTTTTGCAAGCGTCGTTGCTGGGGACATGATCACTCGTAGGACCAATGCCTTTACTGCGAAAAAAGCCAAATGAAGGGGGCCTGCAGGAATGGTAGCAAGATGAGCAACTTGCGTCCTGCTTAGCAATGAAAGTATCCGGTAGCTCTGTACGTACCGCTTACGGACATATCCGCTTCTACCGGTAAGCCGTCTAGCTTCAAGGATTGTGGTAGAGCGGAATACCATGTATCCAGATCAGACTTCAAAAGATAGACCGACTGGTCAACCACTCCCGATCCCGTGCTTATGGCTGGAAGGAGAGAAGTGCTGCGGATGGGGCTTTCCGAATCTTAGCATAGAACTACACAGATTTCCCATCGTCAAAGTTGTAGATCTCAGACACTTACTACGAGTAGTCGAGCAATGCGCCGAGTTGCTTGGCCAGTTTGACGGTCTCAAGAAAAGCCTCTGCTCGAGGCATATTTGGATGGCGGTCTGCCTCCAATAATATATGTCCATATGTCGAACCTGCCACATCTTCGTCGCACAGAATCTCATCTGTCTCCAGATCCGTCGTGTCGAAGGAACTCCGTGGGATATGAGATGGGTTGCCGTGGCACAGGGTAGACCACTTATCCGCGACAAATGTTGCCCACCAAAGCTTTTTCCGAAGGCTTTTCTCCCACGTCGGTATGTCCCATAGCGATGGGTCTACATGGAGGCCCAAGCTTTGCGCGCACGAGGTAGCTTGACAGGCAAGAGTCCAATTACGAGGACTTTCGGTCGTTTGCGATAGTGGTGCGTTCTCATGAATAATAAGTAGACATGACTGCAAGGTAGCCAGCTTGGGTGAGTCAAGTTCTCTAAGGAGTGCCGCATGGGCATTGTCGAACAACTCCCCCCGGTGTAGCGATGGCAGAGAACTAAGGGTCTCATCGCGGTTCCAGAAGGAACAAGCCAGACCATAGACAACCCCACGCAGTGAAGCCGGGAGAGCGAGGCGATTTTCACCGTAGGCTTGCAAAAAATGGGCCTTGGAGAGTACCGGCAATGCCGGATGCACGAAGCGAAAATACAGGCGAACCAATGCATCTGCATGGGGTTTCACGTACTCCTCTATCCTTTCAGACGCAGTCCGCTTCACCTGATTGTCACGGCCAGGGAAAAAGTCGTGCACGATATTGAAGTGAACTGGAGGCAGGTCTCGTGCGCTGTCTCCAGAGAAAACCTGCCGGATATTGACGTCAACGTAGCTCGTCTCGTTCAGTATATTGGACCGAAAGGACGAAAGCAAGTCCGCATCCTGATCACTAGACGGTCCCAAGAAATGGGCTGTTAGCCCAATTGTTTCATCCAGCGTATTTCCTGGAGGTGCCCGGTGGGTTCGAGGACGACCGATCGAAGGGGGGTCCTTCTCCTGTTGGTATACAGATTGGGCTTGGTCATCCAGGCAGCTGTCAGACCGGTTCAGATGTAACTGCGGTTGTGGGGGGTAAAGTGTAGGAACATCCAGAAGCGGGGAAGGAGTAGCCGCATCCGGCTGGCAATATGCCAGAGTTGACGAGCCAGGTTGCAGACCAATCCCAAATATTTCTGGCAAAGTCTTATCTGAAGGAGGCCGTCTGCGAGAAGGAGCTTTGGCACTGATATGTGAATCTGTCGTCCTCACTCGTTCTGTTGGACTGGACTTGAAAGTGCAATCTTGATGCCTGCTCTCACAATGTCTGCCTATGACAACTCGTCAGGAAACGAAATTCGGCTGAATTTTGAACCTCCAGCGGGGCGCCTACATGGCGGTCGCACTGTAATGATGCAGGCGGACTTCCGACGTCGACATGCATCGCAGGGCCGGTCCTTTCGGCTGCGTAGACGTCGAGCTTCTCCAAAGCGCGTTTCGATATGAATCTTCCGTGGACGGGCGTCCTGTCTCATCGCAACTTCATCCTCTGGCATCATAGTCCGTTGAATACAGGAAGGACCAGGCGCATTCGAAGGCTAAACGATAGTCTGACAGCCATCAGGATAGGACAGCCACAAGCACGAAAACAATTTGATCCATGCGGCAATTGCTCCGCCTTGCTTTATCGGCTTCGATGCCCTGGCGAGCGACAATGCTGCGCGTTATCAGTCCCTCGGACGGCGATCCGATGTGTGGAGTCCGAGGTGGTGTCTCGTGATTGGACAAATCCCGTGACATGCCACGCCACCTCTGTTTGCACTTGTCTGTCTGAACTCGCTCCGAGAGTAAGCAATGACGTACATAGCGTGTATCATGACGAGAAGTCAGGCCAAGATATGGTCAAGGAGGATCATAGGTCAAGGAGGATCATATGTCAAAGGACCCACTGAGGTCACGGTTATCATCATAGTATCCCCGTAAAAACCTATGAAGTTGTCCGAACAGAGCGGCAGAATATCGGAAGGCGGTCAGCGCGATCCGTCACATGACGGATCGCGTATCATCACTAGCACGAAATAGCTATGACCTTACCATCATCAAGTCTATCTCAGGAGTCGACTTGGAACTGCTAAAGGCTTTCTATCATGGCCGGAAACAATTCAAATGTTCTTTCAGTAGACAGTGTGATCTCTCTGGCAGCTCAAGCTCTCCGCAAAGATGGCGAAGCCCCGCCGAACTTGAGGTCTCCTTACGAGGCTGTTGCTCTCATCGGGCATGCCTCGATGACTGCTGTCGGGTTTAAGTTATTTGGACTCGGAGAAGACCACATTATTTCAGGTTTGTCTTTTCATTTCACTGTATCTTTTGTCCGTTGTCTGTCAGTCTGAAGCTGATATGATGAAAAGGAACGTCCTCTGAAACCCCGTTCTTACTCCCCGCAGAATGGAACGCTAACTCTACCATTTCCTTCCGTTACGGACATCCACAATCCTCGATGCAGTATTTATTGAAAGTCAGTCGACTGGGAAATAATGCAGTTGTTTTCGCTCTAGCTCTGGGGGATGACAAGACCACGTCTTTCGACGTACCTGTCAAGGACTATATCTCGGAATCCGCCCTTCCCCTGTCCTCAACGGCTGATCTGAATGCCGCTTTGAAAGACGTGTTCATCTCTGCTCCTCGCTTGAGTGACCTAATTGGCCTCTTTAGGACAAACGTAATACAGAAGCTTGCTCCCGGGATCCACAAGGAAGGCTACGAGGACAGGAGCCAGACGCTACGGCAGGAGGAGGAACAAAGACAGCGGGAACAAGGAGAGCAGGCACAGCCAAGGCGTGATCCCTTGAGGGATGACTCTCCTTTTCAACCTGTACGTCCGCGCCCATTTGATGACCCCCTAGCTGCACCTCCCCGCCGTCCCCCTCCTGGTGACTTCGCTCCACCGGGGTTCGAAAATGAGTTCGAAATCAACGAACCTCCACGAGGATTCCCACCACCAGGATTCCGGGGTGGATACACCCCAGGTATCGGTGACAGAGACTTGTACCCACCGGGATTGGGCTCTAATGACCCCTTCAGAGGCGTCCTCGGACCAAACCGTGGGGGAGGTAGCGGTGGTATGCACCCGACTTTTGACGACCCTCTGTTCGGTGGAAACAGAGGCCAGGGTTATGATCCGCAGGCACCTCCTGGATCCAGGTACGACCCAGTCGGCCCAGGACAAGGACCGCCCTTTGGTAGAGGAAGACCTGGAGGTTCTAGATTTGGTGGTGGTTCTGGCGGCGGTTTTGGCGGCGACATCATTTAAGGACTGCTTTCTGATTGATGTTACGATATGATTACGATCGAATAGGATGGACGGGCAACTGTTGCTTTCTAAGGTTCAGGCTTAAAAGTTCCTCTATTCCTCTACTCTGATACCCTGAGCATGACCAGAAGATATCTCTAGACTGAACATGGAGGAGGGGCAAGACGTAGCATACATGTCGTATACCCAGCCTTCCCTTCGCAGGTAGCCTAACTCAGTCAGCCCCCTCACTATTGACCGGTGCCTACCTACTCACTTCCGTATTTGTCCAAATGCTTTTTCATAATCTCCCAAGTCGTCTTTCCCATCACCAGCTGTACGCCATGCCAGAGAGTCTATCTTCCCCTTCTGTAAGGCCGCCAAGCCGTTGTGGCCTTAGCAAGCATGCTAAGTTCGCTGCCTGAGGCCTGGATTCTTGGCAGCCTCAGGCATGCGAGTCATCCTAGGCGAGGATCGCACAAAACCGTACAATCCTCAGCGATCATTCTCCTACGAAGCGAACCCCTATGTTCTCTTTCCATCGATTTTCTCACCATCTCCGTCCGGCCCGGCAACACCGGTTCGGCCCGACACGTGACCCTTCCGGACTCGGAACGGACTCCGAGTGGATTCAAAAGGCGAGAGGCGAATGGGTCTCGCATCTTGCGGCGCCCTTCCCATTCGGCCTTGCTGCCATCTTATCGACACGCTGGATGTCTGTCGGAGTGTGTCCCCAGGGTGGGGTGCAGGTGGTCTATTAAAAAACCGGCGGGATAACGCTCTCTATTCCATCGTCCTCGGCAGAACACGCAGGCGTTCCAAGGTTCCATCCCACGGCACTCTCCTGGGATCACAACCAGTATGGCGATTTCAGAGAAGATCACAATCTCCATCGACCGCGGGGGCACCTTCACAGACGTCCACGCCATCGTTCCCGGTCGTCCCGATATCATCATTAAACTCCTCTCTGTCGACCCCGCACACTACCAAGATGCGCCCACGGAGGGCATCCGACAGATTCTCGAGCTGGTCACCGGACAGCCCCATCCTCGAGGACAGCCGTTGGAGCTCGATCACATCGGGTGTCTGCGGATGGGGACCACTGTTGCGACAAATGCGCTGCTAGAAAGGAAAGGCGCCAGATCCGTGCTCTTCACTACAAAGGGATTCCGGGATCTGCTGCGTATTGGCGATCAGGCGCGTCCGCAGATTTTCGACTTAGCGATGGCCCGGCCTGGGATGCTGCCAGAGGGAGTTGTTGAGGTAAACGAGCGGGTCCTACCTGTCCACCCGTCCGCAGACAAGGATTGCTTTTCGAATGCTAGGGTAGTGAAGGGCATTACGGGGGAGAAGTTCCGTGTTGTGCAGGAGCTGGATCTGGAAGAGGTGCGACCAGAGCTTGAGAGGTTGAAGAAAGAGGGGTATAAGTCGCTGTCTGTCGCGCTGGTGCACTCATACGCGTATCCCGAGCACGAACGGTTGATTGGGGAACTGGCGGAGTCAATGGGCTTTTCAGTCACCCTCTCATCCAAGTTGCAACCTATGATCAAAATTGTCCCCCGGGGCATGTCTGCCGCTGCGGACGCCTATCTCACCCCCGTGATCAAGATGTACGTCGATTCGATTTCGTCCAGTTTCAAGGGTGGCTTGGGAGGAAATCATACGTGCCGCTTTGAATTCATGCAGTCGGATGGTGGGCTAGTTGACTTTCGCCGGTTCAGTGGGCTCAAGGCTATCCTGTCTGGCCCGGCTGCTGGCGTGGTCGGCTTTGCTGCGACGAGCTTTGACCCGACTGAGAAGGTTCCTGTTATCGGCTTTGATATGGGCGGTACATCTACCGACGTGTCTCGCTTTGATGGCCATCTGGAGCATGTCTTCGGATCCAAGGTGGCTGGAGTGATGATCCAGTCTCCGCAACTTGACATCAACACTGTAGCTGCTGGAGGCGGCTCTATTCTTGCATGGCGCAATGAGCTGTTCTATGTTGGTCCTGAGTCTGCTGGCGCCCATCCCGGCCCTGCTTGCTACCGGAAGGGGGGACCTTTAACAGTCACCGACGCCAACCTGTTCCTTGGCCGTTTGCTTCCTGAATTCTTCCCTCATATTTTTGGCCCCAGCGAAAACCAACCGCTTGATACGGTGATCACGTCAAAACTATTCCACGAACTTACGGAGAAGATTAACACGGAGCGCCGGGCCAAAGGCCAAGCAGAATATACACCTGAGGACGTCGCGCTTGGATTCCTGAAGGTCGCCGACGAGTCGATGGCACGACCTATTCGCAATCTCACTGAAGCCCGCGGGTTTGAGACGCAATCGCATCACCTGGCCTGCTTTGGCGGCGCTGGTGGCCAGCACGCTTGCTCTGTTGCCGCATCCCTTGGTATCTCTCGGATTATCATTCACAAATATTCGTCTGTGCTGTCCGCGTATGGTCTTGCTCTGGCGGAGGTAGTCAAGGAATCGCAAGAGCCTGTCTCCGCAGACTACTTATCTTCCCAATCAACTCTCAACAAGCGATTTGAGGCGTTAACCACGGCTGCAACAGCGGAAATGACTGGCCAAGGCCTCTCTGCTGACAAGGTACGGCACGAACTATATCTCAACATGCGATACGAAGGCTCCGACACCAGCCTGATGATCCTGAAGCCTGAGGGCTCAGAGGACTTCCTCGAGGAATTCCGACTCCGCCATCGTCGGGAATTTAACTTCAATTCCGACCGGGCCGTTCTAGTGGATGATATCCGCGTCCGCACCATTGCCTCGACGCAGGTGCGGACGGAAGAAAGCCCTCTGGCCCAGCTGAAAAAGGCCGCGATGAGCGACATTACAATTGCCCCTGTCAGCGTCACCCATGCTTATTTTGACGGCTATCCAAAGCGTATCAAGACCGCGGTGTACCTGCTGGATGAGCTTGAGAAGCACACTCGAATCCGCGGCCCGGCTGTGATCATCGACAAGACACAAACACTTGTTGTGGCACCGAATGCGGTAGCTAATGTTCTTGAAACCTGTGTTCTGATCGATCTGGACGATCCCAAAGCCGCGAGCCGTCCCACTGGCCTCTCATCAGAGATCGATCCGATCAGGCTGAGTATCTTCGGACACCGCTTCATGTCGATTGCGGAACAGATGGGCCGCACGCTGCAGAAGACCGCGGTGTCAACTAATATCAAGGAGCGATTAGACTTCTCCTGCGCTCTCTTCTCTCCCGATGGTGGACTCGTCGCAAATGCTCCCCACCTTCCTGTGCACCTCGGTTCCATGCAGTTCGCCGTTCGTTTCCAACACGATAAGTGGCTCGGGAAGCTGAAAGATGGAGACGTCATTGTAACCAACCACCCCGCCTGCGGAGGCACGCATCTGCCTGATATCACAGTCGTTACACCCGTCTTCGACCGACCAGGTGGCGACAAGCTCATGTTCTACGTGGCGTCGCGCGGTCACCACGCGGATATCGGCGGTATTCTCCCGGGATCCATGCCGCCCAAATCCACCGAACTCTGGCAAGAAGGAGCAGCTATTGAAGGCGAGAAGATGGTCAGCAATGGTGTATTCGAGGAGGAGCGTCTTATCGATCTGCTCGTGCGCCAGCCGGCACGCTTCGAAGGGTGCTCCGGCTCTCGCTGTCTCAGCGATAATATCTCGGATCTCAAAGCGCAGGTCGCGGCCAACACGCGCGGAATCGCACTCATCCAGGCCCTATTCCAAGAATACGGCGTCGACACAGTCCAGAAATACATGTACGCCATCCAGGACACAGCGGAGGTCGCCGTGCGCGATCTTCTTAGGGGCCTCCACGACCGCTTCGGCGGCCAACCCCTCGAAGCAATCGACTACATGGACGACGGCACCCCAATCAAGCTGAAAGTCACCATCAATGGCACTGACGGATCAGCCCTCTTCGATTTTGAAGGCACCGGCCCCGAAGTCTACGGTAGCTGGAACGCACCTATTGCCATTACCCACTCCGCTATCATCTACTGTCTCCGTTGCATGATCAAGTCTGACATCCCACTGAACCAAGGCTGTCTGGCGCCCATCGACATCCGCGTGCCATCCCCCAGCATCCTGTCACCGACCAAGACCGCGGCCGTCGTCGGCGGCAACGTGGTAACATCTCAGCGCATCACGGACGTCGTCCTGAAGGCTTTCCGCGCCTGCGCCGCCTCCCAGGGCTGCTGCAACAACCTGACCTTCGGTACGAACTCAAAAACGGACCCGGAAACGGGCGCCACTACCCCCGGGTTTGGATACTACGAGACCATAGCCGGTGGAAGCGGTGCCGGACCAACCTGGATAGGCGAATCGGGGGTCCACGTGCACATGACGAACACCCGTATCACAGACCCTGAGATCCTGGAGAAGCGCTACCCGACTCTCCTGCGGCAGTTCACACTCCGGCCTGGCTCAGGGGGTAATGGGCTGCACCGCGGTGGGGACGGGGTAATTCGTGATATTGAGTTCTTGCTGCCCATGCAGGTGTCTATTCTGTCGGAGAGGAGAGTGCACCATCCGTATGGATTGGAGGGCGGCGAGGATGCGCAGACGGGATTGAATTTGTGGATTACCAGAGATGAGGAATCGGGCGCCGAAAGAACGATTAATATAGGTGGGAAGAATACGGTCTCGGCTAAGACTCATGATAGGGTGATAATTATGACTGCTGGTGGTGGTGGATGGGGCAAGGCAGTCGCCTGATACCTAATTATCTACGATGGAAAAAGTAATGTCTCTCATTTCTGGGGAAGAAAACTACAGATATGTCATAACTCTATCACTCTCTCTCTCTTTCTCTCTCTCTACATTGCAGTAGTAGCTTCCTAGCAGCTATAGCTGCATCTAGATTCACTGCGGATCTCTCTCGTAGCCACCTTAAATGCTTCTCAGTCGAGATCCAGAGATGCTGGCCAGTTGGTTCCATCTACCCAGTGTCTTCCCCTGCTGTCATATCTGTTGGTTGGTATTGTATGTCCCCTGAGGTGGTGACGGTGAGGCCCAGGCGCAGCGGCAGAATAGGCCGGGCGGTGGGAGAGGTAAGAAAAGTGATGGGGTAAGGCGGAGCGGAGCGGCAGAACTACCCGAGCCAATCAGCGAGGCGGATTCCGCGAAAAGTCGAGTAAGAGGTGCAGGCTATGTATATATATATATATATGATGATATGATCCTTCCGGAAACCCCCGAAGCCTTCGCCGGTCCCACACCATCGGGGACCGGTTGATTCCCGATCGGCGATCCTGATGGGATCCTTTGTAGGGCGACCTCGGCATGTAGTTCTAGCTACTGTTACAGGCATCTAGCATATACTCTGCTTCCAAGGTGGCAATCACCCTCTACACTGAGGTGCTACAAGCTGAATTAGCCCCGCTGGGCATTGAAGCGACCTGTATTGAGCCAGGCTACTTTCGGACAAATTTCCTAATCGGCAATCACAGGGTTGTAGTGACCAAGCGGATCCCAGACTATGAAGCAAGCACACAGGGTACAAGAGATGCATTGGATGCATATAACCTGCATCAGCCTGGAGATCCGGTGAAAGGCGCGCAGGTGGTGGTAGAGGCATTGATGGAGACAGGAAGGTGTGCAGGCAAGAAACTCCCTGCGCATTTGGCAATTGACGCAATAAGGCAGAGTTTGGCAAGGGAAGAGGAATCGCTGGCCAGTTGGGCGGAGATCTGATCATGACAATGTGCAAAGTTCATAGAAGTGTTGATGTAAATAGAGAAATGTCTGCTGCTTTTGAGCAAGATGCTAATCTACCCCGCACTGTTGTTATCTGTGAATAATTAATTAATTTAGCTGGTAGCGCAGAAAATATCTTCACAATCCCATCACACCCCTGGCCATCAAGCATTCATTATCAGACTGTAGTGTCAACAACGCCATGCCTCCTTCTCCTATTCGGATAGCCGTCCTTGAATGCGACACTCCCGTCCCCAAGATCAATGCCAAATACCATGGGTACACAGGCGTCTTCACCTCTCTCCTCCGCAAAAGCGCCAAGGCATTGAATGAGCCTGAAAAATTAGACCCTGACGCAGGTCTGGAAATTTCCGGTTTTGATATTGTCAATGGAACAGAGTATCCGAAATTGGAAGATGTGGATGCTGTTTTGCTGACAGGATCGAGTATGCACACTTCCTATGATCCTTATCTAGGACCAGTATTGCTGACTTAAACTGGTTGCGCGCAGAGCACAACTCCTACGAGGACAACCCCTGGATCAACAGACTGGTCGAGTACACTCAAAAGGTTATTGAAGATGACCGAGTCCGACTCATTGGGATCTGCTTTGGACATCAGATTGTCGGCTGCGCACTAAATGCCAAAGTCGGCCTAAGCAGCCAAGGCTGGGAGGTTTCCGTGAGCAATGTGGATTTGACCGATCAAGGAAGGCAACTATTTGGAAAGGACAAGCTTGTGAGAGATACCCTGATGCATTAATGATTCAGGCTTATCTAACTGATGGATTTAGAGAATCCAACAAATGCACCGCGACATAGTCTTCCACTATCCACCCAATGTCATCCCTCTTGGTTCATCCCCACTCTGTGCTGTCCAAGGAATGTACCGACCGCGCCGTTTCATAACTGTTCAGGGCCACCCGGAGTTCAATGAGGAAATCGTCTCGGAAATTGTGACAATGCGCAAGAATGCCGGTGTTTTCACTGAGGAGCAGGCTGGAGATGCTATCCATAGAGCAGGGCTTGAGCATGATGGTGTTGCAATTGGAGTTGCTATCTTGAGGTTTTTGCTTGAATAGTGAGTGGAGCAAGGAGTTGGTGGCTGTGCCCTTACCAAGGGTTAGACTTGCACTAGATGTAAGGGTCTGAGGCTTGGTTGCGAACTAGCGTGAAGACCTGTGACAATATGTACGCGAGTAGTGATATGGGGAGATGAATCTACAACAGTATGATTGCGAAGTAAGAGGAATAACAGTATGTCCTAATTCCTTAAGGGTGTTGCCGCTGACTCCTCAGTGGCTGTTCTGCCTTGCGAAGCTATTCTCTCTAGCTTTGTGTGGTCACCTGACCACTCGCGAGGGCTATGTACATCATGTGGCAGTGTATCCTTACAGGCGTGATCACAGGACAGGCCTTTCTGGCCACCCATATGGTTATCCGGGAGCAATCTGTGTGTTTCAACAGCATAGCTGATCCAGCGTGCCACTACTGATTCCAGTATCTTGCCTAGTGTATTCAGTAGTGCTACTGGCCGGTAGGCTTTGGGTTCCTGGTAGTTTGATTTCCCTGGCTTCCAGAGGACAGTGGTGACAGAGATCTGGAGATGTTTTGGGTTGTGACCAAGCTGTAGGCATGCTGTGTATAGTTTAGTGAGAATTTGAACAAAACCCTCAATGGATGCAAGTATCTGCAGCAGCTGATTGGGGATCCCATCATGTCCTGGGGCTTTATCTGGTGCGGTTTGTTGGATGGTGTGTTCCACTTCCTGCGGGGTGATTTCTGGGAATTCAGTTGGAGAAGGCAGGAACTGTTGTTGTTGCTGTATGTCATCTAGGTCTGCCAGTGGTGGCTGTGGGAAGAAGGTGTCCCAGAAGGCTCTTGACTTTGCCTCAGGTGTAGTCAGTTCTGCAGTGTTGGCATTGTGGCATTCATTTCCTGGTTCTGTGCCCATTTGGCGAGCCGCCAAAGGCCCTGGTCATCTTCTGTGACCTCACAGACCTGCTGTCAGTGCCCCTTCTGCAGTGCCTTGCACACCAGGTGCATTTTGCGGTTCCGCACCTGCTTGTAGTCGGCTTCATATGCTGGATCCTGAGTGCAGAGCCGCCGGAGCTGCCGGGCCTCCCGCATGGCATCCACACACTCCGGTGTGAGATCTGGGTTCGAATATGGGCTGGGCTGAGCCTGTGGTGTTGTCTCCTCGATGGCACATTGAATGGTCACGCGTTCAATATCGTGGGTGGTGTGGATCTTCAGTTCACGTGACACACAAACCTCCGCTACCCGCTCTGTGAAACATGCCACGTCCTACGGCAAGCGATTACTGCCAATCTGCAATAACTAAAATTGTAGGGGAAGTGAGACATACCATAAATGCAGTATTGTAAGATGGTATTGAGTATACACATTTCTTACATATATTTTGTACCACATTATACAGCTGCATCTTTGGGATATCTAGTTTACCATATACAATATTGCATCTTTGGTATACCTGACTTCCCCTACAATTTTAGGAATTGCACATATGGTGTATACAATCTACCATATACTAAGAGACAGGGCTCCGAACAGCATATCCAACATGTATCATTTTCAACTATGAATATCTTCACAACCACCTTGATTTTACGGTCGGACCTTGGATAAAATTAAAGTATGTATAGGTATATATGTACAGTTTTAATTTCATAAGGAAATATGCAGAATTGGTGGAGTTGGATTTTGCTTAAGCATCACTTAGCGAATATAACTAGCCCGTACAGTAGTGACTGGGTAGCCATTAGTTAGGATGTGAGGTAAGCACTGAGTTAACTATACTATACTCTAGCTACCGAATTCTGCCATCTGAAAAATTTCAATTTCAGTTTTTGCAGATTGGCGGTAATCGCTTGCCGTACACGTCCATCTTTTTGAAGTTCCGTCGCGCGGCGGCTGTGGGTGTCAGATCCAATACAGTGCGTATTGGGTAGTGATCAGAGCTGTTTTCCAGGTCATCTGCGCGCTCCCAGCAGACAAGGCGCGTGAGCAGCGACCGGGATGCAAATGTGAGGTCAATGGTTGATTGGAAGGAGCTCCGCGACCACGTCGCTGTGCCGGGTTGCAGTGTGAGGGTGTTTGATGTGGGCTCATTATATATATTGTGAATGTGTCTTGTTAATCCTTGTGGGTATTCCAGGCGGATCCAGTGGTAGTCCCGGCTTACTGGCCGGTGCTCCCAAGATCCTGCGTGTATGCGCTGGTGGATGAAGAGGCAGACCCGTGCTCAGGTTGTCTCTTCCTCCACAGTTGTGTCTGCATTAGTGAGGGTTGTGTGGGGATTCTGTGGATAGAGAAGGTGATGAGATCATTTCAGCAGGTGGTGAGTGGTGTCGCTGAAAGGGTTCTTCCAAGGTTCCTAGCAGGCAATGATGTCGGCCTCCTGCACTTCCCACAGGAACGAAGCCATGACGAGGTCTCGGGACCTTTGGGTGTTGTATTGCAATATGTGTAGTGTGTTAGTATTCTTCCTCATTTACCTGAGTTGAAAAGATCATGCTGGAACTGTCTGGTACGTCAAAAACTGCATGGTTGGCAGTAGTTGCTGCCAGTGGCCTCCGACCCCGTCTGGTGCCTGGTGTTGTATTCTTTGTTCGCGCCCCTGGTGTCGTATTTGTCGTTCATGGGGTCTTGGTGGCCCTGCGGCCGCTGCTGGCAGAGGATTGTGATGTTCAGGTTGTGCCAGCACTCGCCAGCTCATCATTTTCATCATCACTCAGTATGGCTCATCGTGACTGTTTCCGGGCCACTTCCTGGAAGCCCTGTTCCACTGCGGTCCCATTCTGCTGCAGACAGGCTTGGGATCGGGTGCTGCGTTGGGTGGCAGGAAGTTCTGGTTCTTCGTGGGTCCCAGACCTCCTGCCATCCCTCATGCATGCGGCTTGGACAGCTGGTGTAATTGGTGTAATCACTTCCTCTGCATTCCCGGCAGCATCCTCGGACTGCTCAGGAGCCACTCCCTGGGATTGAGATCTGCTCTGGCTCATCCTGTTAAGCTCTGTCGGGCCTGTGGAGTTGTTTTGTGGTGATGGTTCACCTCCCTCAGCGCCCACATCTGCATCATCCACCATGGAATCCTCTGAACCGCTCTCTGTGATGGGCTCTGAGAGGCATGCTGGTTCTGGGTGGAACCGCGTGCGCGCTGCCATGCTGCACTTGATCTGCTCCATCTCCTGCTTGTAGTATTCGCATGCTTTGCTCCAGGAAGCATGTGCTTCCCGGCAATTGGCGCATTTCAGCATCACTGTTGTTCCTCAGTGTTTTGTGCATTCTCTGGTTGGATGGTGTTCAGCACAGTGGCCGCACATTGTCTGATTATGGCATTGGGTTCCTATGTGACCATACTGTTGGCAATTAAAGCACTGTTTGACGCGCGCCCCCTGTCATAGATGACAGTGGCATACGCCTCTGCTTTCCAGATCACCTCTTTGGCAATGGCTGCATTGGCAACCACTGGATCAATGAATTCCACAACGATTGATGCTACCTTCCTCCCCTGTTCCAGCTCCCGCTTCAACCATCCCACATGTACAATCTTTGCCTGTCCCCAGGCTATTGTGAGTCAGCAAGTGGACTGTTATAATCCTGGCATAATGCATTGGGATATTGGGTTGGTTTCTTTGAAATGCCGTTGGCAGGAGGCAGTAACTGATTGTTATATTATTTCTGGATGACTACAGTGTCTCATATGTTATACTTCAGCAGAGCATATGGCCATATTGTTAGCTTGGCATTTTGGTGATTTGGTTGCATGAATTGTACCTAGTAAACCGGTCTAGCGATATCTTACTATAATCCACTTCTAGTCATAGGTCAACTTGCCTTTCCCCTGGTGTACCTCCAGTTATTAGTTTGTCGGGGGTCGTAGCAAAGGTACTGATGTACGGCTACGCAAGGTGCCACTCTCTGCCGCAATGATTACCTATGACGTCTCTGGCTGAGGCATGTCTGGCGTCTGGACCGTAACATTCAGAGCAATGAATACAATGATGGCTGATGGGGAAATGGAATGGGATGGTACATATGCCTATTTGCGTATAATCCTGGTTGTCCTATGGAACGCTGCCAATCCAGCTGGATGGGATCTACTTCCTGCACCTGCAGCCACCTTGGTGTTTCCACTTTCGCCATCTGGAGAGAAGAGAGTGGAAATCGAATTAAGATGGAAGGATTTGTTTTTGGTAAGCAGGTAAAACTAAAATGTAGCCTATAGCACATTCTTATTTCTGTTCCTTTCCGCTCTCCTTCATGAGTCCCCTTCTGTGGCTCATTAGACTTCATTCTGACGTATGCTGTCCAAGTGGCTGTAGCTTTATCTGCACCCGAATTTTTTTTTTCTCCAGAGTATATGAAGATGAACAGTACGGCCGATTTCTACTATGGATACAATATCAGAGATGTACTTAGCTTCCGAGGAGGAATTGCAAACCACCTCCTTTGAGCACTTGTGCAAGTTGATGCAGAAATATGGCTCCTGACACCCAACAGGGAGGGAAGCGAAACCTGATCATTGTGTCAAATCGTCTTCCCCTATCTGTTAAGCAGACTGCAGACAGCAAATATGAGTCCTCAATCTCCAGTGGAGGGCTAGTCACCTCATTGTCAGGTTTGACAAAGTCCACAATGTTCAAATGGTTCGGTTGGCCGGGCCTTCAGGTTGACGATCCAAAAAACAGGGAGGCTGTATCTAGGAGTTTGGCAGAGCATAATGCCGTTCCGATCTTTCTGGATCAGAAGCTGGCTAATGAGCATTACAACTGTTTTTCGAGTTAGTTTACCCATCCCGCTTCTTTCCTTTTTATGTCGCTCTCTCTCTCTCTCTCTCTCTCTCTCTCTCTCTCTCACGGCATAACATACAACTAACTGGTATAACTCTAGACCAAATGCTATGGCCAATATTGCACTACCAAACCGTCACTCTCGATGAAAAGGCGTGGGAATCTTATATGAAAGTCAACAAGATCTTCGCTGAGGCCATTGCCCACGCCGCGTCCGCAGGTGATTTGATCTGGGTGCACGACTACCACCTCATGCTTATGCCGAGAATGCTGAGGGAGCGGCTCGATCAGCAGGGAAAATCATGTGCCATTGGGTTTTCTCTGCATACACCGTTTCCAGCACCGGATTTCTGGAGGGCGCTCCCCGTGCGTAAGGAGCTGATCGAGGGTATTCTGGCAAGTGACCAGGTTGGGTTTCATACAGATGAGTATAAGAAGAATTTCATGGACAGTTGTCAAAGTCGACTGTGAGATTCTTCCCCTTTTCTTTTTGTTTTCTTTTCTTTTCTTTTTGTTTTCTTTTCTTTTCTTTTCCTTTTTAGGGGACTGTTTTTCTAACGTGATTGGATGACATAAAGAGGCGCCCAAGTCGAATTTCCTAATAAAATCCACTATAACGATCGTTTAATTATAGCAGACAGCTTCATCGTCGGTATTGATCCGCAGAAATTCACGGATACCTTGCAGAAGCCAGAAGTGATCAATAGAATAAAGCAGCTTGAGGACCGATACAGGGATAAGAAAGTTATCATTGGGGTCGATCGGCTCGATTACATCAAGGGCTTGACTCTTAAGTTGAAGGCGTATGATGGTTTCCTGGACGAGCACAAGGACCTGAAGGACAAAATAGTTCTCATCCAGGTTGCTGTTCCGAGTCGAGAAGATGTCAAGGAGTATCAGGACCTGGAGACGGAGATCTCTACGCTTGTGGGGAAGATCAATGGGAAGCATGGTGAGTCTCATACTCTCATCACATTTCCTCTTCCCGTTGATCTCTTCCGAGTTCTTTGCATTTTGTGAATGTCTGACTTCCAAAGCCACGCCTGATGGATCGCCTCTCATATATATGCACCGCTCGGTTCCATTCACAGAACTGACAGCGCTCTACGCCATCGCTGACGCCTGTCTTCTTACGTCAATGCGAGACGGGATGAACCTCGTCTGCTTTGAGTACATTGCGTGCCAGGAGAAGAGACATGGTGTACTCATTCTTTCGGAATTTGCAGGAGCCTCATCATATATGAGAGACGGATGCATCATGTTCCACCCTGCCAATACTAAGGAACTGTCCGACGCCATCTACACTGCAGTGACGATGAAGCCTGAAGAGCGCGCGAGAGATTATAAGCGATTACGGGATTTTATTGATAACAATACAAGGTTGGTCTTCTATCCCCGGGTTTTAGGGGCTTCATACTTTCTAGCTAACTTCTTTCTCCTCTCCAGTGCTAAATGGGGCCAGACTTTTATAGAGAGGTTGTCGGAACATGCGCGGTAGTTTGAAGATCTTGTTTGATCAGTCCATTTGCGACCATCTTTATATTTTTCTCGAGCCGTGCTGAGTTCTGACAGCTATACTTGCTATCGTTCCTGATAGTAGTAGTAGTAGTAGTAGTAGTAGTAGTAGTAGTAGTAGTAGTAGTAGTCGTCATTAACCTGATATAGCCGGCCTAGGTGTGGCCCACTGTGCAGGTGTGCTCTCCGCAGCACGACGAAGCTATTCATACATATACAAAGGAAATATTAATACGGAATCATGGTGTTGAGCTCGGGATCCCCTTCGCCCTCGCTGTCTCTGCCACGCACCTTCTTGCCAAACGCCCCCAGTTCCCACTCATCAAAAAGCCGGTCCCCCAGTCCCTTAGCTTCCCTGCATGCCTACCTCAGCCTGTATGGTGTTCCGCATTGCTTGCTCAATCTAGCTTGTTCCGTAGCAGCCTCAGCTGCTGTCAGATTCACTGCGGATTTCTCTCGTAGCCTTTCTTAAATGCTTCTCAGCCAGCATCCTTGCATGTTGACCAGTTAGTTCCATTTACCCAGCGTCTTCCCCCGCTGTCATATCTTTTGGTCGGTATCCTTGATTTCTTCTGTATCCACTGCCCGGAATTGGCCCAGCAGGCCGCTTTGTAGGATGAAATTCGCCACATGCGGAGCTGCTTTCGGCTCAGAGACCAGTTGGTCATAATCATATTGGTCAAAGGTCCCAGCTACGCCTTTGCCGCGGATCTTGTCTAATGCTTTCCATAGTTCTTCCCTCAGCCCCCAGAGAAGCCCACATTCTAGGAGGATGTGCTTCGGTGTCTGAGAGCCTTCATCACAATTGCACCGACCATCGCCCTGAATCCCAATCTTGTAGAGGAAGTGATTTAACACGATCCGTCCCGTCCGCAGCTGAATGAGAACAGAGCTTTGTGGCTTGCTGAGTTGTC
>NIXA01000046.1:0-263557 GCA_002242795.1 Byssochlamys sp. BYSS01
TTTTTTTTTTTTTTTTTTTTTTTTTTTTTTTCGGGAGCCGACAACCACGACTAATGACTCGCTGGAAACCGGCTGAATTCCGAGCCTTGTTCTTGGTAGGATGCAAGCCATTCCCGTTGCCACAAAGCCACTGCCGTGTGCCTGGACGGAAGCAATGCTTAATTTTTTTTTCCAGAAATATCACTACTAGTTCTCACTGGCTATGTTCATCTTATTTCCAGAATCATCGGGGGTTGAATACAGTTACATACCAGGGACTCCTGGAATGCCACCTGCAGGGGTCCTCCACGATGTTCGTGCCGCTGGTCGATCATCCTTTGGCACACATTATGTTCCGCCTGTTTTGTCCCGTCATGCTCAAGGTTGAAAGTGCTGAACCTGACCCAGGGTTTGAAATATAACTGGACAGGCGTGGGCTCGAATATGGTTGAGAACTCTCTGGAGCGGCTCGGCTCTTGAAGAATGGGACCTTGAGAAATAACACTTGCAGTTATAGAACCGAAGGGGATACAGGCACAGTTGTGATGTTACTCTAGAATGTCTACCTCTCCATTAATTCAACCAAGGCCTGCGCAAGAATGTGTGTGAGTTGTCAGCCTGCACAACCAGTGAATTCCTTCCGCACATCTCCTGTCTTGGAAATTATTTGCGTCATCAGGGTAGGGAATTGATTTTGCTTTTTGCGAGGTACTCCCTTTTATCATTCTATGAGTGGTTGTCGGGAGAGATCGGCCTCTGGCCCTTCCTCTTCAAACAAGGCCACTTACATCATCGGACGCTCAGCCCTGAAGTCAAATCAGGAACGTCTGAGACTAAACCCTTGTCCAAACCGCTTCATTAGCTGTATCATACGGGTTTGATCGCCGCAGCATGTCGCTCTTGACTGCAGGGTGTTTGAATACTATCAATATGATAAACACCTGAATGGAAGATGCAATTTGTTCTTCCCTCGCAATCTTGTGCATCCTACACGGGCCGTCTTCCTTTAGGTGCTGAATTGGTCTCATCGACAACTGCTATGTATGGTGGTTCAACACGGCTCACTATCTTGCAGTGTAGCGCTGCAGATCAGAGAGACTCCCCTCCCGCCGGTTTTCCGTACGATATACATGATATAGGGATTATCAGTCAATGTCCAAGGAGAGAGAGAGAGAACGTATAAATAACAAGACGGTCATGGAGATGTGGAAGGAGTCTGTCTTCGAACAATTCAAGACAAGTACATTGACATTTCATTGAATCGGATATATTCTAAATATTTTTCCATTCTTGATCCCAAGGCTATCGTCAACATTTTTACTCCGAAAATCCAATCACCATGAGACTTGCCATCATCGCCATCCTGGCTTTTGTTGCCTTCAGTTCGGGAAGCGCCGTACCGGAACCCAAACCACCTCAGAGCTATGGAGAAGAACGCATCGTGAAACGCGAACCCAAAGACAAATCCGGCAACTCTCAATTCGTCCTGCAATGCGAAGGAGTCACCGTTCCTAACCCCGGCGGCGCAGGTGGCGAAGGCGAGGGCGGTTCAAGCTACGTTTCCTCCAACATGATCATGGACGCTCAAGGCACAGAGGTCGACCCCGACGACTGTTACGATGAGGACGATTTCTGCTCGAACTGTCTTTTCTCTGGTGGCGGGCTGAGTTCCCCGACCAATGTTACCGGCTGCTGGAATCCTCCTGCCGGGGAATCAGGCTGCAGTATCGAGTACGACTATAATGGCTATCACTACGATAGCCAGGCCAAGCAGGATGTCTGCGGACATACCAGTAAATTCGAGCCTTTTTCATTCGGACTTAGCGCCATCTGCTATTTTGATGTCTAGGTCTTGAGTCCAGTGGACTCTCACTACCACTGATGATTGGGATCTCGAGGGTCTGGTATACTGTGTCTTGAGCAGCTGACTTGGATTTGTTTCTGGTTGTGAGAATGGAAGCCGGACTTATTGGGTGCCGAAGTAAATGGAATTGGGATCACAGTGGTATCTTAGCTGAGCTTGATTGATGTGGGCTCAAGCAGGGGAGTGTTTTTAAATGTTTTAGGGGCACATTGGGAACTGTAAGGAGCAAATATCCATGCTGTGCCACAGGTATGGTGGAGTCTATGCTCCGCTCTGACATGTATTTTAAAAACCTGAAGCCCCAAGCTCTAGAATAGTCCATCTAAGAGCGTAAGAATCTTTCGTTCAAGCAAGGCTTCCATTTAGTTCTTCCATTTTTACTCCGCACAGCATCCGAGGAAGGCTGAGCACAAATACCGTTGAACCGTTAGGGCCAACATCATCAGTGCATAGCAGGTCCATTGAGTGGAAATGACTCGGGTACCAATCCCTGATCATCAACTGTGTTTGTATACTGGCTCACCCAGGCCGGAAATGGGCTCTGGAAGAAGTGACCGAGCGAGCTCTTCAGCAGATTGCTGAACAGGAATGGCTTGCAACGGCCGACGGGGAGGGAGAGGTCTTGAGGCTGGGGGAGGGCACCATGCCACCGGTATGGCAGTTTTTGATAACAACCAAATTCCCTCAAAGTGAACAACTAGCCACATGGTGAATTACTAACACTACATGTGACCAAGGTGATGCAGTGATGTCCAATTCGTGATTCACTTAAAGGCTGCATTGCAGCTACCTACCATTTTCAAACAAAAAAATAAAGGAGAAGGAAACACCTGGCTGCGCTTTCCTGCTCGGAACCCACGCCTATTTAACCCTCTGATGGCAACCATCCACTTGTAAGTACGCCGTCACCAGCTTCCCCTAACACTAGTATAGGCTCGAAAGCTAAGAAAAGAAGAGCTAGACATGCCACCAAGGAGTTTCCCTCATGTTGAGCTAATCCTAGGGCCCTTAACGAACTATTAGGAGCCAACTACCGCCTCTGGCCTTTTTTAGTCGATAAGCCACTATCCTGCCCGACTTCGCCAGGTAACGACTACTACTCTTCACCAATATTACCGTCATTCCAGCATGATAAGCGAGAAACATGGTCTAAGTGTGCCCCACGGACCTACGCCGTTGCTGAAAAGCTCGATTCCCTCGTCGACGCCTTCGTTAATGGAGACCAGCACCAGATCGAGCCTGTAGTCATCCTGGAAGCTATGGGCGTGTTGGTGGCTACACCATTGGCGGCATATCGATAAATCGGGCCTTGTCATGCACTCTGGCTAGACTAATTGACGGAAGCTCAAGCAGAAGACGATCTGGTTGACGTAAGCCCTAACCCTCCGGCGAGCTATGCGATGCGACGCTGGCTGACGACTGCCCGATCGGCGATGAAAGTGCAATGATCGGATACGTAAAGAACGACATTCCAAAGAAATCCAAGATGCCACGGTTGAGACAGAAAGAGGAACGGTTCTCCCATGGAAGGTCTCATGAGGCTCCAGTCACAGCGCCTGATTGGGATACCCCTTGGATGGATGAGCAAGACCTGTCCACCTGGAAGCACTAATAAGTGCTATCCCCAGTGTTGAGGTCGATCTCTTTAGCTGGCGTTAGCGACCCAGGCCAGTTGGCGATAAGGGCCCAGTTGTGGGAAGCAATTTTGGTGATCCAGAGAGATCCCTAGCCTTCTAAGGGTGAGCAGTGACAGGGCGTGTGCTGTTCGGCCAGGCCTTGATTTCCTTTCCTGGACGAAACGGGAATGATGAACTTTTCTTTGACGTTAATGATCTTCGAGCTAAGGCCATTGACGCAATGTTCCATATGAACCTTTCCCCTGCGTGAGCATCTGTTGGCCAGCTCATCGCTTTGTATCTTTTCTTCTTTTCCTTCTAATCTTCTGGCAAATTAGTAGATACATTTTACTGGAGACATGCTCAGAGTGCAGGCAGAATGTGAATGATCAGAAACCCTGCAGGGTTATGGCAACGAAAGCTCTGGAAGCGCGAAACCTCAAGGGAAGAGTGGCAGACCTGGAAGAAAGGGTATCATGTTACGAGCAGGAAGTCGCACCGAAGGGAATACAGCTTGCAACGTCTTACGAGCGGCACATTGTTTTGCGGTTGCTATCTCTATCTACATTCAAACTTGACCACGACTCACCATACGCATCATATCTCTTATAACCTCTTGATGTGGCATGCTTTTCCCCATTGAAATGGGCATGTGGACGTTGGTTGAGAATAAGGCCCGGCCTAGCTTCCAGCCATATTGATAAATTGGATTTTCTTGGGGCATATCCATAAGTCCATATGGAGATATTTAAACAAGAAACCAGCAAAAATGGCTTTACAGCAGCTGATCTTATCTCGTTCGATCCAAAAGGATCCTTTCTCAATTGAATATACAGCCCGAGACTCCCACACCACCTTGCGCCAATCAACCAATTCAGCCCTAAAAATACCATATAATCTCAAGCAACTTGAGAGGCAAGCAATAAAAGTCAAAGGGCTTTTAGGATCTTCTATAGAGAGCCCTTTAAGCCTAGCAAATTCTGCTTTAAACCAGCTGGTTAACGAGTGTGAGATGGCTTGAATAATGCCATTCTTCTGGCTAAGGAGAATCAAGATTTCAGGGCTGCATATGAGAAAGAGGCTCAAAAAAGGAAGGGATCTAAGAAGCAAGTAGCTAATATAGAGGGCCTCACTATTCAGGAAGGTCAGGAGTCCTACAGGGTGAGAAAAGGGTTCAAGAAATTCACGGACCTATACCAGCAGAACCAGCACCAATCTGTATTCAGAGTACAGGATCACATGATAAATCAAGGGGCACTAGACTAAATTGCCGTTCCAATTGTTGTCCATTTAACCACAACATGGCCATTTGGGATTGTGACTTTCAGAACTGCGGCAGGCCCTCTGTTCGCACATATGGAGAATGTATACTCTGCAATCGCCATCTTTGCGCCAAACATCTGGAGCCTGGGTACCATACATGCCCTAGATGGGAAGTGAGAAAAACCAAAATGGCCTTACATGGACTATACTGATTGGCTATGGGTTTGATCAGGATGAAAGAAACTATGATCCTGCTGCTCAACAAGCGGAACGAGAAGAAATAACTAATCTTCTCGGCAAAATCAATCTCTCTGCGCTTGTTTCTCGAGCCAGCAGTCTGCGCAAGGGCGTGGTTTGCTCCATACCACACAGCCTTCAATATGAACGATCAATGCGGAGCTCAGTGATGGGCGGCATGAATTATCATATCGAGATCCTATTTGAGGATGGAGTCAGCTGGCTGGCACGCATTCGGAGATTCAATGTCACTTCTCCACCATTGGAGCTGCGGAATTATATCATGCGCAGTGAGGTTGCAACACTCCAGTTTCTGAGCGAGACAAATGTCCCCGCTCCGAAAGTCTTCGATTTCAGCTTCGATGACGCGAACCCAATTGGTGCTGGGTATATACTAATGGAGAAAATGCCTGGAAATTCCTTGCGCTGGTCTCTTGCAACTGCAGAGCAGAAGAAAAAGGTGATAAGCCAGCTTGCTGATATCTATATTGGGCTGCAGAATTTCCCTTTTACTATGATGGGTTCTTTAAACCAACCAGGATCTAATCATATCGGGCCGTTTGCCCGAGAGTCCCTGGTTGATTTTCATGACTCTCATATGAAAGCAATCGGGCCTTGTTCCTCACCAGAAGAATATTTTATTGCAAGTATTCAATTGACTCTGGATTTGATTATGCGGCAAGAATCCTATACCAATCGACCAGTCGATGCATTTTTAATACACCGTTACCTCCTGGACACTGTCCCAAAAATCTTCGCAAACAATGATCTCGATGACGGAAAGTTCTATTTGAAGCATGCAGACGAAAAGGGGGACCACATCCTTGTTGATGATGACTACAATATCACAGGAATAATTGACTGGGAATGGGCGTACACAGATTCCAAGTCTGCAGCATTTAATTCACCGATTGTGCTTCTCCCTGTTGCTGATTTTTATGATGGAGTCAATCACGTTGGTGAGGATGAAGTGACTTTTGCCCAGTTCCTGGAAGAAAAGGGACATCCAGATCTTGGGAGCATCGTCAGGAATGGGCGGCTCCTTCACCGATTTCAATTCTGTTGTGGGTATGACCTTGCCGATTGGGAGGGATTCCTTGGCCTCTTTTTCGGTTTCCTCAGAGCCTTGGGTGTTGATGGACACTTGGATTGGGAGATCTGGAGGGCAGGAGCTTTGGAACTGTACCGTGATGATCCTCGGCTACAACACTTGATTAAGTTGTAAAAGCCGTTGGGTAGTTCTTCGAGTTAACTCAAGTAATAAGAGAATAAACTAAGATCTTTTGGAGAGCACTTTTACAGCTCATCCTATCATGCTCACTTGCGCAGTTCAGAGCGGACCGGGATCAGTGGAAGCTCCAGGACTGATTTTATTCCTGCCCAGTCTGGGAAGTCATTACTACATCCCGCAGTCCCAGTACGTGACTGATCTTCAACCAAAAGAGAAAAGGCAAGCCAGAAGTGGCATAAAAAACTCGTACTCTACTATCCCAGTCCTCTGGAGCACCCGCGTAGCACTTGACCAAAGCACAAAGAATACAGACGTCATATTATTATCAACTGTAAACTTAACCGGCTTGCTTTCCAGCGGATACTCTTCACATAGACTTTTCATTTATAGGCACGGCCACCAAAGATAAACGAAGCTCTCGATATAAGAGGAAATCTCACCCTCAAACCCGACTCCACGACACATTCAAACCTCCAAGGGGACGACAACATGCAGCGGAAGAAAATCACCATCTGGTTTAAGTGCTCTTCTTCCCCTTCTCGCGCTCTGCCTTCCGTAAAGCCCGCCTGCGAATCGCCTCATGCATACCCTTGTTCTGGCCGACAACAAACTTGTTCATGGGTCCCGTGACGCAGGTCAAGAACCAAGCCATCAGACCATGGCTCCAGTACGGGGACGAGCTGTATGCGTATGTCGGGGAGCCTCCACTGCGGCCGATCTTCGAGAGGACAGCCTTGACGAAGGAACGCGGGTCCGGGATCGTGGCGCTAGTTCTCCGAACCTTCGACATCGCAGAGACAATCAGGTAAGCCTGCGCAAGCTCGACGGTGATTCCGTACGGCTCCAGTTCCGCCCCCAGAGCAGACGACCAGTGCTGCAGGAATGCCTTGCTACCCGAATAAGTGGCAAGGAGAGGCGTGGGAAGAAGACCAGCGAAAGATCCCACAGTGAGGATCAGACCGCGCCGACGCTGGATCATTCCCGGGACAACGAGCTGCGTGACGCGGAGTGTTCCGTGGCAGTTGATCGTGACGATGTCCCTCATCTCCTCTTCTGGTGTCAACGCAAACGGGGTGGGGATGTCGTGGCTCTTCCCAACATTGTTCACCAGCACTGCGACGTCAAGAGGCTCGACCAATGCCTTAAGCTTCTCGTAGTCACCATCGAGGTTTTGCGCGAAATCCATGGATAGTGTCTTTGTCTGAACGCCAGGAGCCTTGGAGGCAATCTCATCCGCCAGCACGGCCAATTTCGAAGCGGTCCGAGAAACGAGAACGATGTTGAAGCCAGCGCGCGCAAGCTGCAGGGAGAATTCCTTGCCTAGACCATCAGATGCACCCGTAACCACGGCCCAGCTGCCTTTGGGGCCAAAGGAACGGAGCTTGGAGCGAGGTCAGCAGCTGTACGGCCAATGTCGCCCAAGACAGAAACTGAAGTAGCAGGAACGTACCGGTGCTCCCGGAAGCACGAACAGACTCAGTACGACCCGCAGGAACGTCAAAACCTTGCAGGCGAGGAACAGTCCCCCAGTGGTGAGAAGGAACAAAGCTCCCACGGTCTGTAACCCCGGCTGGATGTCGAGACTCCAATTGGACAAGCAGTCCGTGAATTCAGATAGATACTCCATGGCTAGGATAACTTCAAGGTGTAAATGAGTTCAATAACCGAAGTGTAGGCCAAGAAGTTGATGCAGATATAAATACCGTCCGCAAAGCAACACCAAAATTATTGTTGGGGACCGACGACGCCAAGAACCAGGACACCGTTGAGCCGCGGCCGGGGTCTCCCTCACTTGAATTGCTTCGCAAACCACTGCAGCCCTCTCAAAAAAAAAAAAGCTCGATTTAGCGAGGCCTGAACTGATTTACCAAGCTTTAAATGTCCCAGTTACTTGCATATTTGCCCCCGTTTGAGGGGTATCTGCCCAAATGGCTCTTCCTGGTATGTTACACACATGCTACGTCCTCCCTCCGCACCGTTACGAAAGCAAAGACACTTCACTGTCCGGGTGCATTGCCAATGGCTTAATCGTCGATACATGTCAATGCTGACTTCGAACTAGGTTTCCGTCGTCTCCATCGCAAACACCGTCCAAGCCTACCGCTCCGTCAACTACGCCAATGACCTTTACAACGGCCGATCGGCTACAGGTGGGCCACCGTCCAATCCCTTGTCGGCACGCACCTTTGCTACCTGGACCTTCATTTCTGGCATTGTGCGATTATACGCTGCCTACAATATAACGACGCCAGCCGTCTACGATCTCGGTATGTGGACGTTCGGGGTTGCGCTGGCTCATTTCGTGAGTGAGTGGTTGGGGCATGGGACCGCGCAGCTAAAGGGGAGGTTCGTCAGTCCGTTGATCGTGGCGTCGGGGACGTTGGCGTGGATGTTGACACAGAGGGATGCGTATTTGGCGGCAGCATGAAAGGAATTATTCATTGCCCTGGCCTATTGTTCAACAGGTATCCTGCACCAAGTGTATATGTATTTTATTAAAGTTCTATACGACTAATGGCTAAACTGAGCATGATGCGCAGTATAATAAGAATACAAACCTATGCGTTACCCTGAGTGAGGTTGACCATTGAGTTGTGAAAATTGGATAACTGCTGCTCCTCGGTAGAGACGTTCGGAGCTCTCATTCATCCCTCGAGTTTCTTCCTGTACAACTCGCCCGCGCAACCGCGCAACCTAGCGGCGGCCTGCTCGGGCGTGATATCACGTTGAGGCTCGGCCATCATCTCGTAACTGTGAGGGTTGACGATTAGCAAAAAAAGGTGCAGGAACAATCTCACACGCAGTCAAAGACTTACCCAACCAGGAACTTGCGCACAGTCGCGCTTCTCAGAAGGGGAGGATAGAAGTGTAGATGCAAATAGGAGGCCTCAATTTCTTCATCCGTCCCTTCCAGCGGCGCCTGATGAACCCCCATGCTGTACGGAAAGTGCGTCTCGAACAGATTATCATAACGCCGGGTAATTTCTGCAATGCCTTCAGCCAGCTGGGTCTTCTCGTTCGCATCCAGATCCACAAGCGCCCGCTTATGCTTCTTGCTGATAATCATGGTCTCAAACGGCCATGTCGCCCACCACGGACAAACAACGAGGAACGCTTCGTTCTCGAAAACCGCTCGCTCCTTCTTGTCGCTTTCAAGCGCAGCGTATTCCTCCAGCATGTGTTTCCCTCCGTGTTCCCGTCGGTAGTTCTCCAACTGCTTCAGCTCAATGGCCGGCTCCTCGGGTAGTGAGCTAGTAGTCCACACTTGCCCGTGAGGATGAGGATTCGAGCACCCCATTGCGGCGCCCTTGTTCTCGAAGATCTGCATGTACCGGTACTGCTCTTTCGGCTTCGTTAGATTCACCGTCTGCGACTTGGGAGCGTTGGCCAGCGCGACCGCCGCAAGCGGCGACTTCGGCGACAGATGCGCAGAGTAGATCTCCGTCCATGCATTTATGACAGGAACGATCTCAGCGGCCGATAAGTCGGCCAGGGTAAGATTATGGGCTGCGGAAAAGGTGAGGACATAGCACTTCCCCGTCACCGGTTGGGCTTTTAGAAAGAACGACTCCGGGCCTTGCAGTGAAGAGAATGTCTGTCAGATACTTTTTTTTTGTCGTTGCGTGAACTCCGAAATTGCAAGATAGTAGATGATGACCACACTTACTTCCATCCTGATCCTGCGGTTCATAATCGGCTTGCTCCTCCTTGACGGCACTGTAATCATTTACGAATACAAAGGTGTTCTCATACTTTGGATTAGTGTCGCCTTGTGCGCGCTTGTTCCCGGGACATAGATAACAGGCGGGGTCATAGGCGGGCAGGGTTGTCTTGGAGGGGGTTTCCTGCGCTCCTCTAAAAATGAGATTTAACCGCCAATCAGTAATTGTTTCTCCCAAGTCGCCTCTGCTCGCATTATCTTTATATAACGGTGCAAGGAGAATAGAGAATAGATGAGAGGTCGTCAACTCACTGCCAGGGTCTCTTGGTTCTGTGCGGAGAAACTAGAATATACGAGCCCCTCAGAGGATTATATCTCCGGTGGGAGATGTCGTCTAAAACGCTTTGAACCATTGGAATTGATCTGATCGCTTTCACCTAGAAGAGAATATTTTGAATTGAAAAGTCTGGGCGACAATGAGACAAGTGAGAAAAGCTAGACAGGGACGGTTAAATACTACAGTGGAAGCTCCGGTGGCACCTTACGACTGGGTTGTGGGGAAGTTGCATCTCGACGTTACAAGCATGCAAGTTCCAAGTTCTGAGTTTATTATTTTCGTCCATTTTAACCGAATAATAATAGCGTTGAATTGCGTTGTCCGACTTTTATATCTATCTATCTGTCTTTTTTACCGTATGATGTCAAGAAAAGCCTTGATAGTCGTGGGACACGTTGGTATTTTATGTTCAACAACCACCCCATAAATCATCTGGAGCCCACAAAGACAAAAACCAAGAAGAAATTAAACAGAAGGGTACAGATTTCGCCACACGCCTTTTCTTGAACAAACTTGTAGCAGGCCAAACATAAGGAACAAGCACCTCATCACATCGTCAACAGTAGCAGATGCAAAAAGATTAACGGCGCTGAGTCTTTCCGATAGTGCGCTTTCCAGAGAACTACAAGGGAATACATTGTCAGCAAAGAGGAAACTGGTGACGGGAGAAAAATCCAACATACCAAATGCCTGGGAAGAGAAGCGGTCGTATGTCGGTCTGCTTCTCCAGCCCGTGCCATCCTGTTCATCTTCTTCTGACCAAGTTTTGCGAGGCGTTCAGCCTTGCTGCGTGCTGTCACATCAGAAACACCATCAACGCGACGGTTAGTAGCGGGTTGACTACGAGCACGGCTCTTGGCCCGCGCAATGGCCTGGCGCTGGTCGTTCGAATCGATATCCATAGCGTCACCCTCAGCATCGCCCATAGCAACATCACCGCGCGTCGTTGAGCGGCCACGGGCCTGGCTCTGTGATCTAGCACGCGCAGAAGCCGCATCCGGATCATATCCAGCAGAGTCCAAGGCTGCCTTCATCTCGGACACCTTCTTGGCCTTGGCGCTGCGCGGTATGACCGCACGGTTCTTGAGCGACTTGCGCAACTTAGCCTCATTGCGCATCAGAACCCGCTTTTCTCGGATCAGGTCGGCCTTCATGCGAATATCCGCATCTTCGGCATCCTCCACGCTCTCGTCAGAGTCATAGAACCCATCCTCTTGCAGTTTCTCCTCTTCCTCCTCGAGGGCGGCCAACTTGGCTTCAATGTCCGGATCCACGAAGTCATAAATGTTCTTGCCGTTCCAAATTTCAGGTATCTTGTCATACTTCCATTCATCGTCTGCAAGAGTGTAATCTCTCCTGAGGTCAGCATTATACACGCCCGCGCCGCCATTCTCCTCCTCAATGTCACGCTCCAGTCTTCTCCGTTCGGGATCAGTTTTGTCGTATTTCTTCAGCGTCTTGACAGCCTCAGGGATGTAAGTCTCTCGTGTGACCCCACCCAGAGGCTGTGCAACGTGAATGCGAGCCAGAACATCGCCCAGACGTCCGCTAGGGGCACCGGAGCTAGCCGTTCCAGACTTCAGCTTCTGTGCAACTCTCTCCGCGAGAAGCTTGTCACAAGCAGCATTCTTCACTGCTGTCACACCCTCAGTTGTTGTGCATGACAACTGCAACAACTCAACATCGCCTGACTTTAACATCGACTGAAGCTGTTCCTGCAGCTCAGGCTCCAGGTCCTCGGGACGTCTAATATCAATCTTGTTGACCACAACAAAGACTATCTTGTTGGCGAATAGTGGCTTGATGCTGTGAAAAAGCTTGATCTGGTCGGCAACAGAATATCCACACTGCTCAGATAGATCCATGAAGTACATGATTGCAGAGCGCAGATGTGCAACGGCTGTGATAGATTGCATTTCGATAGTGTTCATTTCCTCGAGAGGGTGGTCCAAGATTCCCGGAGTATCAATGGCCTGGAAACGTAGGTACTTATAGTCGAAATGACCAACGAACAGACTTTTCGTCGTAAAGGCGTAGGGTTGAACATCGACATCGGCACGAGTCACGCTGCGCAGAAAGCTAGACTTTCCGACATTGGGGTACCCGCAGATCAAGAGGGTACGAGTGTTGGGATCAATCGACGGCAGACGTCCTAAGTGCTGGCGAACCTGTTCTAGGTAAACAAGAGGGTCCTTTAGGCGTCTGCAAATAGTGGCCATGCGACCAAGAGCGGCACGCTTCAGCTGTTTGCACTGGAAAAGTGATTGCGCATATTTGATGAGGCGGACATAGTCGCGAGAGACGGTTTCGATGAGATGCTTGGCGGTGGATATCTGGCCAAGGGCAATTTTAAAGTGGTCGGCATCGTACAGGGTGTTCATCAAGTCCTTATCTGGAAGGTGTCAGAAATCTACCCACCGCGCCGACCGCTCTAAGTCGAGGAGATATACTCACGAAAAGGATGGACATCCTGTAGCCGAGGGAATCCATCAAGAATGGCCTGAAATTTCTCGCAGAATGTCTCTTGGGTGTATTTGACCTTTCGAGTGTAGAAGCCTGCGCAAGGAAAAGAATTCAGTGAGCGTTCTTTAGGATGGTCGCCCAAACAATACAGTGCGGCCCAGAAAACTTTCCGTATTATGAGCATCAATGGTAAGCGATTCTGAAATATATACCTCTAATACGACTGATTTTAAACCCAGCTCGAATCTGCGTAGGGAGTTGCCTCTGAGTGCGACTCAGCACGATGTCGAGGAATTCCTGGCTCGTCGGAACGGGAGCGATCTAACCAAACACGCATGTCAGTATAATCTTTGCCAGATTGTGTCTCCGCACCCAGAACAGACATCAGGAACTTACATCTTTCCAGGTGGTCTTCATGATGGGCCACGGGAAGATAATCGGTTTACCAACGACAGTGAGCTGGACCAGAAGATCGAAGTTCTTAGCCTGGCAGACTGCAGAAAAAAAAAAAAGGACTACCGCAATTTTTTTGCCGGCGGTGAAGCCTTCCTTAGTAGCCTTGTGGGCTGCCCCGTAGCCGAAAGCACCAGTTACGGCAATAGCCTCATAATATTATTATCCCAAAGAACAGTCTATGGGATAGCGACGCCTCGCCTGTCTATACGAGAATAACTTCTATGGTACAAAACCAGCCATTTGGGCTTAAACAATGCGGAAGGAATTTTAAAAGAAAAAGAAAAATGTAGGGGGGGGAAGAAGGCAAAAGCTATTCCACGCCAGCTTAGAATAGCATCGTAGCCCAGATTATGACTCCTTTGCTTTCATCTCTTGCATCCACTTCGCCGGGGAGAGAGAAGGGAAGGGGGGGAAGGTGAACTGAAATGAGCAAAGATAGAGAAGGGAGCATTAAACCAGAAAACCCCAAACTGGAGAAACCCCAGCTCGAAAATGTCCGCGTTAAGAAATGCATTATGAAGCGCCCATACTCCTCACCATTCTGTAATATCATAGACCTGGAAATTGTGGTCAGTTCAATGAGCAGAAGATTTGGTATAATATTAAGGTAGCCTCACCAAGTCCACCCATCCGCCACCGGCGAATTGACATTCACTAGGGCCCTTATTCTGAAAGCCCAGCGAAGTGTAAAACGGAATCATATTCTCGTGAGCAATGATGGCTATGCTGTCCGCAATGCCTGCCTCCTTGACGCGGTGAATGTATGATCGCATTAGAGTGGAGCCGACGTGCTTGCCCTGGTGCTCCGGTAACACGGCGAGGGAGTGGACGGCAACTGTTCTTCCAAACTCTTCATGCCCTATAGAGTGTCCATCCTCAACTGAATGACGTTCCGTTTTCCAGTCCTCTGGCAGCTGCATGGACCTGTCCGTCACGCGAGGTCCCGATGTTCGAGTGGCAATGATGTGTCCGACCAAAGTCGACGGAGGTTTGGGCTGACCTTCTTTAAGAACGGGTATTGTGAAAAGGCCCAGGCTCAGTTCCGGGCACTTAGTGAGGCGGTACTCAAACTAGAAGGAAGAACGTTAGAGATTGATAGCCGAAGTTCGAGTTCATCCAGGGGACATAGACCAACGAGCCAGAAAGGAATACAGAAAACACGCAAAATAGAAAGGAGAGAGAAAGAGTATTTTGTTCCATGTTAACGCACCTTCTCTCTCGAGCAGCGTTCGTGCTCAGGGAAGGCACTCTCCACCTTCACACAATCATCCACATTGGACAAGTTCAGACTCTGCACGAACGGATGCAGTTCATCCAATTTTGACAGCTGCCGGGCAGGTGTCTGACGGAACCAGTATGAAAGATCATTCCTTTCTTCGGGGCTCAGTGCAACGTAATCGCCTTCCGAATCATCCTCATCGTTGTCGTCATAATGTCCTCCTGAGGCAAAGCCATCGATGCCTGTGATCCCACCACGGCTGGACATCCTGGAAAGATCGTTACCCGTTAACGGGAATGGAATTTCCTCTGAATTGGATAATGGCTTGTAAACGTTGGATCCAGGAGGTGTCACCGTCTCTGAGGGGAGGTCGGTACGGTCGGACATGATCTTCCAGGTTCGCCGGTGGTATGCGCCGCCTAAATAATCGCGGAAAATAGAGAGGCTAGTGTCGCGGAAGCCAAGGAAATCCTGCAAAGATTCTCGTTCTGAGGCGCTGCTGGTTGGCGGAAGCGGGAGGAGGAAGGATCTTTGCGTCGCGAACTCGACCAATGGACTGAGTGTTGCGAGTGCAGAAGGTAGTCTAGAATATTGGCATAAATTAAAGTGGGAAAAGCGAAAGAGAAATAGAGTCAGAAATCGAAGGAGGACAGAACGGAAAGAAGAGCAACCACATAGGCATACACTGACGCTCCTTCCAGACGATGACGATTCGTATGCTGTCAAGAGCCGGAGAGAACGAGGACTGAAGACTGCCGCAAAAAGCCGTGGTGAAGACTGGAGGGGTCGCGGGGCATGAGGTAAGTTCCAGGCACTGCAGGTGGCAGTATCGGTACCCGCCAGGCCGCCCGAGGCCCGCTGGAGCCTCTTAGCGGCAAACGCCGTTCTGATGTACCTGTACTTGCTCCTCATCCGTCCACCACGACTTACTCCCAAGGTTTCCTTGTCCACTCTTCTTACAGGGACAAAGAGATACACGTGCCGCTTTTCCATTCTCGCTCTACCTACATCCCTTGGGGTTCCGGAAGCTGGAATACTAGTAGTGTTCCTGTTCCTGTCAACTTGCAGTGAAAGTGCCTCTTTACGAGTGGGGGGATTCGTGGACTGCATTCGGAGGGAATAGATGTTATACAATATGGTAGTGATAATAATAATAATAATCTGTGTCTAGAACAGACCCTTACTATGCTCAGCAGGGGAAAGTGACTTGGAACTAGCCATTCGGCATCTTCCCCTTGAGAGGGGGCCGGACCGCCGATGCCGGCGCTGTTCACTAGGTGCATGCATCTGCAGGGCGACTAAATAAGAAATATAGTGTAGAATGACAAACTTGTAGTCTATGACCTAAAGTAGGAAAGATCATGGCTCCACCTATGCTTATTCTTACTAGGAGTGGTAATATTATTTTGGTGATGTTGACTCTGTCGTGCCCCCTATTCTGACGCCGCTCACCGCCTTGCTCTCCGCGGCGATCTGTCTCGCGACGGAGATTTGGGTCCTCGAGGTGTCATTGCAATCAAAAACCTTACGCCCTTCTGTCGACAATCATGGCTTGACACAATGCCAATTTGTATCGAATGCTCCTACCCAGTCTCCCATCTGTACAGCACCTACAGCCGAGCCGACGACCGGTCACTGGGCAAGGGAGTGCGATTGACGCAATGTCCGCGCTGTAGGCTGTTTGCCGACAAATACGTCGAGTACGACAATGTTGTCGTGTTTATTGACCTGGTTCTGATAAAACCCCAGGTACGTGTTGTTGGGGATTTGAACTGGCCTTCGACGCGTACATGACGGCTAACGCGATAGTGCCTTCTAGGTGTACCGCCATCTTCTTTTCAATCGCCTCGGGCGTGATGATGACAAGTACGATGTATGCAAGGCTTCTCTGATCACATGTGTTCCATTTCCGTGTGCCTTCTCACAGTGATAGCGTTCGATCGTTCGTCTAGGGATTCTGCTCCTCCTTTTCGATGTCTACCTAACCTGGGCGCGTCTCGAAAACTCACCGTCTGTATCGACGACGTTTCTGTCCGACACGCCTATAATCGTTCAATACCTGTTTTTCCTTACTTTGAATACAATCTCCACCCTCGTTCACCACATAACAGTCCGGCTATTAGCGTCAATTCTTGTTCCTGGATCCCGCCGCTCTCCTGTGTCCGGAAGTAACGGCACCGCTGGCCACGGCGACAGCAACAACAACAACAACAACAACAACAACAACGGCAATTATGGCAGCTCCAGGGAACCATCTATTCCCTCTACGCCCTTCTCCCCACCCTTAGTCTCTCCATCAACATCGTCTGTGAATGTCCCGACGCTGCAACAGCAACAACCGTTGAGTGGGCCCGCGTCTCCCAAACTCAGGTCGAATGGGTGCAGCCCCGAAACAAATAACTCGGCAGCCAACTCCACAAGTCCAGATACAGGACAAGGAGCCGGCCACGGAAGCGATGTCTCTTCGATCTCCAGTTCTGCCCTTCCTCCTCTGCCCCGTCAACCTTCCACTCTTCAACCACTTCCCCCTCCGGCCGCGGCAAGCCCGACAGCCATCTCCACCGCGCTGCTCTTAAGCAGCTTCCCAAAACTCTTTCCTCTGGTCCTTGTCATCTGGGGCCCGGATGGCAGCAGCCGGGTTCCGGAATCCGGCAGTCATGAAATTTCTAGCTCGCCATTGTCGCCTGCCCTCGGTCTACACGCCGGCCACGGATCATCTTCGTCGTCTTCAACGAGCAGCACTTCGAGATGGCCTCCCTCCCCAACCTCGTCCCTTTTCAACGAATGGCTCACGAGAACGTCAGCGAGCTACCTTGGAGATTCCCAAGAGCTTGTCATGTCCCTCCTGTCAGTGGGAGCGGCCGATACCCACCTTGTGCTGTTGAACAACATTGAAGCGCTGTATATCTTACTCGGCTGCGGGCATATGCGTGCTGCAACAATAGCAGTTGCAGGTCATGTGGCGCGGTGGATGGTCCAGAGAGCAATCTTGAGAATGATTGGATTTGGCTAGGAGCCTTGCCGAGCTTTGAATCATACGAATTGTATCAATAGTTGTATATAGTGTAACCATAATCCCAGTAATCTCTATAGTAGCCAGATTCCTGACAAAAGCATGTTTCCGACGTCAGTTACGTGCCGACAGTAACGGGCAATCAGAACTATACACACAGAAGCCGGTAGGAGTGGCCATATGTACCGATTTGAGTAAAAGGGATGATGCATCAGGTCGACCAGGAAGAGAAAACAATATTCAGTTGAACAGAAGGGAAAAAATCGATTCATAAAATTAACCCCAAGGAACGTATATACAGTCAACAAATGCACCCTAACCAAGACGAATCTCCAAACCCGATGCACGAAAATATAGCATCGCATCGCAATAAGCACACCTGATCAATGCGGCACTCGACCGGGTCGAATATCCGACCTGATAGGCGCGATGAGCGGATGTAGCTGCGCGAGCAAGGTGATAGCTATATGAAACATCCGAATTAGCCTGGCGATGAGAACGAGTAGTTACCTCTCCATCTCCCGCATCAAGGGAAAGGAGAGAAAGTATAATGGAAGAAATGACATGACACGCACCCCACATCAAATAACAGCAGGCGAACGATAAGATGAGCGAGCTGCGGAAGAGTCTGTCCTCATTTTGTATATACGTCAGCTAAGTTCCATAGGAGCCCCGGGGGGAGGGGATTCTTGTCGATCGAATATGGCAGGGTAAACGGCAACGACGACGAATAGTGCAGTATAATCAATGAATACTACTCACGTCTGGTTTTCGCCCTTGGGGCTAAATACCCAGGCAGCGAGAGAAGCGGCCACGACGACAACAAGCCCAATTAATAGACTCCACCTGAAATTGACGGAATTCAGTTAGCTGACAAGCAAGGCAATAGCACAAAGATCTCCGTGAATAATTCTGTGCATTGCCCCGATCGAAAACAGGGTGTGAAGGAGGATGAGACGAGACGAGACGATAGTCGATAGATACCACATACCCATTTGCCATTTTGTCTTCCAAGTCTCCTTTATTTCGCTTTTCCTGTCTCTCTCCTCGTCCTTTCCACTAGCACTTCCCAAGATGTCGCCGGACTCCCCGTAATAAACAGGTTTTCCACAAACCGATAACCCAGGGTCCGGGCCTTCGAAAATAGAGTCCGTTGCTTCTTCTTCTTGTCTCCGTCGATAAAGATGCGGCGCAGATCGAGTATCGCTTGCGGGGCAGAAACCAGAGTCGTACGTAGTAAGGTAATTCCGTAGGCACTACTAGGCAACGAACACAGCAGGTTATTTATCCCCACTATCTTCCCGGATCCGCGGGCGATCTCTCAATTGACGCGAAGGACAGGAAAGTGGATGTGCGTCTAGGGGACGGATGTCGGGAATGGGGATCAAAGCGAATCCTTCGTCCCAAGTCGGGGGGGTATCTGGTCGTAAGAACTCCCGAATTAACGAAGTAGGTCCGTGACGGGCGTCCGCAAGTCACTGAGGAAGCAGGAGTATGTATATTAAGCTGAGATGCGGGCAGTGGACGAACTTCCGCCTGGATAAGAATAAAGTGGATGCTGCCCAGGTGGACTTAAGTTCCAGAGCTTGGTGATCAAAATGCCAAGAACCGCGGCTTGCAGCGACCCGCGTGGAAATAGAGCATGCCCGCTACCAGGTTCAAGTCACGCTACGTTTGGACACTTCTGGTTGAACCCATAACAATCGTATATACTATATTCATCGCCTACTCAAACCATAAGTAGCACTAACGAAGCAAGAAACCCGTAATGGACAGTGGAGTTCGGGAGAGACAGGTAGATCACGGTCACAACTCGGAGATAGGTAAGGAAGTAAAACAAAATCAGCTGCAGCAACAAAGGAAAGACCACGCCAAATAACTTAGCTACGCCCTATGCACCTTCGCGACTCTTGCGATAATTGGCCTATGACGGAGCAGTTAGAACACGCCCCAAAAAGATAGTGGGAAAACACCATACCTCTTGTTCAACCTGCAGCCCATCAACAACAGGAGCGAGCTCACTGAGAATATCATAGGCCCTCTTGTGGTACTCGAGCTGTGCCGCGATCAAGTCGGCAAGATTCCGCAGGGGCTCGGGCGTATCAAGAACCTAACAGACAGCATCGCATCAGTAATCCTGAAAATAAGTCGAGCACAGCAATCCGAATAGGGATGGAAGGAGGAGGAGGAGGAGGTCAGAAACATACATTCTTCATGACGCTGACGGCCTCCTCAGTCTGACCGACGAACTCGTCCTCAGCCTGCTCGATCTCGGCACGAGCCTCCTCACTGAGATTGTCCAGGTCGCCCTTGGCAGCAGCCTTCTTGCTAGCCTTGACCGAGTCCAGTATGAGCCTAGCATTTTCCACATTCTTTCGCGCCTTGGCAGCGAACATCAAATTGGTATGAAGGGTAGTGTTCCACCCAGCCAGGAAGCGGGACTGAATTTGCGCATCCTGAGAGAGGCGAGCTTCGCCTACTTGTTCGGAAGCCAACGCATACTTCTCCAGCGCGGTCGCCAGTGGGTCATCGCCGTGGGAGCTCTGCGATAGGTCTTGCGAGCCGGACAGAGAGGCCCGGGCAATAGCATGGCTGAATGTCTTGGGCTGGGGCTTGGCCGACGGAGGCGCCGTCAGGGCAGCCTGGACTTCTCCCGGGTTCGAGGCATGGGAGAGAAGCTGGACCTTCTCGCTGATGGTGCGGCCCATGTCGTTGAATGACTCGCGGATGTTGGGAGGGTAGTCATAGGCTTCGTTGGAGTATTGGGATCTATGTCGCACGAAAGCATCAGAAGACACTAGCCTTTATCAAGTTACTGGACCCTTGGAACAGAGAAGAAGTAAACACTCACGTCACCTGAAGAAGCTTCTGGTGGACCAGCTTCAGGGCATCAACACGCTTCTCAAGTTCAATGTATTCATCTGGCAGTTGAGTCTTATCCTCGACCTGACCGAACTGCTCCTTGATCATCTGCTGCGTCCGCGCAGCAAAGGGCGTGAAATTCGCGCTGTTTCAAAAAGGTGTCAGCTGGCGGCTGGCTTCTACAGTAGCTAGTGGGCATTGCAGAGCGGACTGTGACACTGCAACAAACGGTCGAGGGGAACCGCTGGAGGGGGGAGGAGGGGAGCGAGAGACAACTTCGTACCTGATGTTTTTCCCGAACGCTTGGAATTTATCCATGATGACGGCAGTTACAGATCTAGGTAGGCTAATGAAGGTATAGCGACAGAGACAGGTTTCGTGATCCTGGGGACGGGGTGAAAGGGGATAGGACAAGCAGCAGACTGCAGGAGATGCTCCCAGCGCTAAGCGGCTTAATTAGCTGGTACGACGAGGGACTGACCGATAAGCGACACGACAACGGTCGAGGCCGTCCCAGCCACAGTCCGACCGGAGTCAACGCACCGCCACACTTCATCGAGCTTTCGTGACACCTATACCTAGGTACCTACCTATAGGTAGTCATCGAGTGTCACACCAGGGGAAGGGTTATTACATGTTAATGTTACGCATTGTCATGCACATACACTCAATTTGAACTGCATTGCAACTTAGCACCCAGAAGAAGAAAACCTCCCGATTCCCATAATACGCAGGGTATCTATCATACATAGACGAGGGCCAAAGAAATATCGAACATCTTCCAAAGTACAAACCGGAGACGCCACAAGGAGCAACTGAACGATAAAAAGTCATTCTAATAAATCGGCATGACGTTAAAAGATGTGCCATAGGAAGGTGCTGCTTGAACTAGCCAATATGAGAGCAGGAGGAGTATAGTGTCAATAGGTCTAGGTAAGCGTCGCCATCGCTGCTCGAATGAGTCGGGGGTGAGGAACTAAATTTTCGACTGGTCAGAGCTTCCATGGTCACGAGACTAAGATTCACGGTTCATGTTCGACTTACCCCTGCGATCTTTCCGTACCTCGATCAATTTTGCTCGCTCGCCGTCGTCCAGAATAGTCTCCGTTTTGCTCTTGATGTCTACGTGATCGTAGTCATAGTCATCGTCGAAGTCATCGCGGGGACGCGCAAGGACGGTAAGAGGGCCAACACGGAGGTCGTCAGAGCCCGCAACAACGTCATCATCGCGAAGCTCGACAATTCGCCGAGGAGGAGGTGATGAGTGACGACGACTGCGGGGATGCACTGATTCTGAGCGCGTCCGTGGGCGGGAGGAAACGGTTGTAACTCCGAGAACCTCTGGCGGTGAGCGGCGACGAGAAGGTGACGGCTCAACAAGCAAGGTGTCCCGGCTGGAACGGTGCGAATGAATGGGGCGGCGAGGAGGCGGCGATGCTCGATGATACGTGATACGGGCGGCTAACGGGATACAGTCAGTGGCGTTTTCTGTGGTCAGGCCTCCTCGACACTTACCTTCCGATCGTTGTTTCATTTCGCGACTGAGACCAATCACCTCGTCAATCTGGTCCTTGGAGAGGGCTACCAGTATGGTTATTTTGTCGCCCTGCTGCTAGTTAGGCACAATTCATACAGGGTTCAATAGAGCAACAGTGCGTACTTCTTCCTGGAAAGGATACCCCAGCTCGATGATTGCGTTGGTATTAACGAGCCGCCGAGGAATACGGGTCTTGCCTCGGCGTGGGTATGGCTTTTCAAAGACCTCTTCGACCACACGATCATGGTACCGTGAAGGGCTCCTAGGACGTCGCCTAGAAGCTAGATGCTCCCGATCGCGAAACTCTCGATACTCTTCATCCCCGTAGTAGTCGGGTTCTGCAATGCGGATGTCCTCGTAGAAGTCCGCGTCATACCGACGAGGAGAGAGGGCACGCCGTCTGGGCGGCGTCGGCACTCTACTGATCTGGGGACGATCGTAGTAGTAATAGCCGTCGGTCCGTTTACGGGCCGCAAGGCGGTCGAAGGTGTCTAGGGATGACTGTCGCCGCAAAAGACGGGGGTGGGGTGGAGGGCTCTCAACGCGGCGGCGGGGGTTATCGGTATACACAAGGAAGTCATCTTCCTCATCGCGTGGCCTCGGCCGCAGAGCTGGCGGTCCATAGCGATCTTCTTCGCGCAGACGGAATTCAAAACGGTCGTCATCAACTCGACGTGGGCGTTCGGCCAAGGGGGGGCCCCGAGAAGCACGACGGGAGTGACTTTCATATCGAGACATTTTTGGGGGTGTGGTCCACCAGATGGCGGGGAGACACTACCAAATCACGATGGTCAGTAACTGATAAACAGGCGTGGTTCACATGAGTCCCTAGGATTAGCAATGGAACGAACCGTGGATGAAGGTAGTGGCGTCCGGTTCCTTGGACGGATGGTGGGGGGAGAAACTCAAGGCAGTATCAAGACTCAAGAAGCGTCGGAAAACAAATCGACAAGTGGCAATCAGGTATGTCCAGTGTAAGTAAGCGAGATTCACGGCAAGAGCAGCTGAGGAAGGACAGGGAACAAAGGATATGGGATGGCGACTGCCGCGGAGAAGAGACAAAGAGGCGAAAGGCAAGATATAGTGGACACACCTGGACACACCTGCGCAGGAAGACGGCTGCGCTTATGACGCATTGTCAGCGGCTGCCCGATGTCGATCACTCGCCATGCTTCCCAACGCACGGTCTTAGGCAGGTGCGCCTACATTAATGTCCCTGCATTGCAGTCTAACTAGTTTGCGTTGGGCTGCCAATAACAGGCAGTTCAGTCGGCCCAACCGTCACAGGGTGAAGGGGGGAAGTCGAAACGTGGCGTCAGTCGCCAACGATACCGAAATAGCATCAGCACTCCTGTAGGGCTAATCCCGCCCAATGCTCGAGCAGGTAGGCGGCCAGACTCTACAGCTACGAGATCCGCACCTATTCTTGGATGTTGTTCTTTTACAAAACAGTCCTTCCGCGTTTGACAATGCATATGCACATGCATATGCATATGCGCTTCATGAATGCCCTCCCTTGTCCCGAAGTTGTAAATGCAACATGTCATCCTCCAAGCCCATAACTCCCAAGGCCCAAGAAACAGCCGGAGGCCGGGTCAGAGCGACCCATCTCCGCTCTGGATTCTTTTCCGATGGAGCTGTTTTCCAAACCCCGCTTTCCCGAATGGTATCGTCGCGGCTGGAATCATCGTGGCTCTCGGGGCGGCGGCGATAAGGGGGTCCTTTCCCCTTTTCTGCGGCGGCGATCCAGCACCTTTCGCACCCAACTGCAATGCTGGAGGCGGTTCCCCAACCGCTAATCCTTGTAATTTCCTGCAGAGTAGAAACGGTCCAATTCCTCTGTGCGGAGTCCACGTATTGTACTGCGGCCACAAAGAGGGGAACTGTCAATTCAGTGATGACAGCGGACAACGCTGGATCCAGGCTCCCTGGACCAAGGTTATGCCGGAGCGGGTGGTGGCAAACCCCAGCCATAATGTTCCCAACGATCTGTGCATACTCAGCTGTCGTTGGCGCGCAGGCTACGGCTGCTACCATCATGGCCGGTGGCATCGACGGGTGCAGTCTGTGCAGAAGAATCCGACCGCAGTAGTAAAAGCTCCAGATGACGGTTATGTTACCGGTTGCGTACCTGAGGGCCGGGCCGAAAGGGGTGGATATCGGTGGGATTTCGTCAGAGGGAAGAGGCTGGTAGTCATAGCCCAAGGCACCAGCAAAAACATCAAAGGCAGAGCGGATGGATTCCCATTCTTCCTCCGCTTTTTCATACGCTGCCTGCTCGTCCTTAGGTAGCTCAATAGTGGGTGTCTGCGCCACATTGGTTCCACGCCTTGAAAAGCGGGCCATAAACTTGAAGAACCCTGAGCGCGGGACCCATTCACCCCCGGTCGCTTTTGCCACTCTAAGCTTTCGTGTTCGATCGCGATAACCGAAGTCTTGCAGCCGCCCAAGTAAAAGCCATGCGTGATCTGCTGAGCCATAGATGGCGTCTAACCTGCCAGTACCTGCGCGAGGGGGGCATTGGCCCCACTGTTCGTAAGGTATCCTGCACCATTATTGTTAGAAGCTGTGCAATTTCAGTAGAAAAGATGATATAGAAGACATACAGAAGCTTACTCCCACTCACTATACTTTGGAAAACATCATTTTTGACAAAGAACCAGTACAGATCACACTGCGTTCTGTAGTCTTCGATATCTTTTCGACTGAAGAATTTTCTCGGAGTCTGAGAGTGTCGGTCATTGAACTGACCAACCATGTCATAATCGACCGTTCGACCTAGGAGGGATCCAATGAGATCTTCGTCGATTCCGCTCTCTTGATCTGCGAATGGGTCGTCTTCAGATGCTATGCTGCTAATTGACCAGCCGTATTCTGACCGTCGATACGTTCGAAGGACTTGCTTTCGCTGCATCAGGACTCTGCGTCGCTGAGTCCGGAGGTCGCGGGTCATGCCGGCAAAGTCAATCTCGCGAATCAACTGAGCTGCTCCTGTAAGATGGTCCTTCCACTTAGGGTGATCGGCAGACATCACTTCATAGTAACCTAAGACTAGCGTCGCAGCCAGGGTACCAATATGCCTTCGTCGTAGAGGAAGGCCAAGTGCAAATCGAACCTTCCTCAAGGCGTAGTGGTACTGCTTCAATGCTAAGGATGGAGGCAGCTGGTGCATGATAGAAATATTCAAACTGCTTATCGCGAGTATAGCCCTCATCAATGCAGGGTGCTCGAGCGCCATAATAGGCAAGACATCTGCCCACAGACTTGTCATTGTCGCCGGAGGGGAGCCAGTATGACTGACCACGGAGTCACTAGGGTATCTCTCGAATATAGAAAGGAACGGCCCGATTGAGTACCTAAAATGAAAAAAGAGGCGTGTTGCGCTTGGGTTGTTCAGTATAGAACACCCAGAGAACGTATTATAAGATGTAAGTATGTTCGGGTCATCTGTGGGGGTCACGAAAGAAATCAACTGCGCCGGATTCCAGTTCCCGGAAGCCACGCGGCCCGAGGGGTTGACGTCCCCCGCCTCAAGCAGTTCTTCATCGGAATCAATGTCATAATAATAACCATCATAGTCTTCGGGATATGAAATATAAGAGGAAAGGAACTCGGGAGGACATAGCGGTAAGGAATGAGATTGTTGCTGGTATCAATAGAGTCAGCACGAGGCGGTTCTACAACTTGGAAATGGTGATGACATTGACTAAGAACGAAAAACTGGACATAAGAAAGACAAGTCGCAATTACCTGTGGCCTTGAAAATGATTGAGCCCCGGAGTCGCCAGGGACCCCATGGGTGAGAAAATGGGATGAAGAAGCATATGGATACTGCCCTGTCGACGACGGCGAAATCGAGCTATCACCTTGGCTCAGATGCTGTATGTAATTCCGTCAGAAGAAAGCGCCAGAAGTTCCAGCCTCTCCGGGCGAATGTAGACGATGCTCACCTCAGGAATGGTTGCTGCGGCTCGCGATTGAAAGGTAGGACTAGGAGGAGATTGCGAACCTGACGGGTCAACTGCAACGGCATCACCAGGATAAAGAATATCAGAAGACGATCCAATTTGACCGTGTCTGGACAAGGGCACTGTTGGTACACCTGTCCCCTCCGCCCCAAGATGGGTAGATCCCCCTACGACGCCGAAATCGGTCGGGTTCGGTGGCAAAATCTCAAGTTGCTGCCCATGCACTTCTGGTCCCGTTCCACGAACAGGTACAAGATTATCATAATTTCCAAGAGTCTGCCCCCATGCAGGAGTGGGCTGGCCGACGTTGAACGTTCCCAAGCGGCCTGCGGGCAGATGGTGTTTGAAGACGACGCGCGGAGTATACCCTTCACATATGCGGTTCGACTTGTTGCAATTATTACAAACCGGCTTCTCTTCGCCGCATTTAATACGTCGCCTTCGACATGCTAATACTACAGGTCAACCAGGCGCGGGTTCACAAGGAGTATAGTCGAGATAGCACGTACTTAAACAACCTGTCTTGGTGCGCCGTTTGGGACCCTTCCGGGGGGGTATTTTCCTAGAAGAAGTCTGCGGATTTGCGACTGTTGTGGAGGCGGCCGATATAGGGACCTTCCCCTTCTCATCGGGGAGTGTGTGATCTCTTCCCAGCTCCGGTTCGTTCTCTGCTCTCTTCATTACGGTAGGCAAGGGGAAGGGTCCGAAATGCCGCGGTGGGGACCAGGGACACTGGTTTGTATACTCAAAGAACTAGCTAGCAGCATGAGATGAGGTGATTCTTGATCCCATAGCTCAGGTAAGGGTAGAATGATGCGAAAATAAGGACACGGGATGGGGAAGACGGGCATGACGAGGGCGGAGGAGATGGGGTTGGCTCATTGGGACGGCAAGTCGGTCTCGGCGCGGTAGGGCCATTGCAGAGTCGACCAGCTGTTCTTTAATTGGGTCCAGCGTAGTTAAGGACGGGAATGGATATTGGAGCCTACCAAGGTAGCCTAGGCCAAGATATTAAGATAGCCTTGAACCGACGGGTCCAAGATTTCTTGGCCTGGAACAGCCACCGTGCTATCCGGCAATGTCAAATCTATTAATTAGCAGTCTGCGCCCGCCCAGCGCTCGATGCGGCCGCCGCAAAAGCTGATTGGCAAGGCAGAGAGCTGACAGGGGAAAACGCCTACCTAGGTAGCCTTACGCTATAACCCAGTCGAAGGGCGATGTTCCTCTCATCTTGAGTCCGCCCCAAATCCGGTTCTGGCAACAGACCTGCTCCCACGACCAGGGCGAGAGCGCAATAATACCAATACGGAGGTAACCTTGCACGGCACAAGTACCGGGTCCGTGCGTTACCTCCGTCGGTTGCGAACTACGGCCCAGCACGTGATCTCGGCTCTTCCCGTGCGGTATCGGCCGCAATTTCATTTACCCGGCCACTTTTTTTTGCACCCTCAATCGATTTAATTACTGAACGGAAAAGCGAAGCCTCTGGCCCTTTGAAGTTATCTTCCACCTCCGCCCGACAGATGCGCAAATATGTTTGCCGTACCAGGCTGGTCAGTTCAGAGCTCCGCTTTAAAGCAGCAGAGGGAGCCAGCAACACAATCGTCTCAGGACCAGTCTGGGCCCGCAAAAGAAACACCCGGATCCAAAAAGCGCAAACGCGGGAATGGCAATGTCACAACAGCTAATGTCGAGGACATGTACTCTCGCCTTATCGAGGCTAAAGGAGGCGCATCCAATACCGGCAAGAATGGTATGGCCAAGGCTGTGACAACAGGGAACAAAAGAAAAAGGGAGGGGAAGGCACACCATGGAAGTTCCAGCGATTCTTCTACCAAGGAAGCACATACAAGGCAGGAGAAAGGCAGTGAGATAGCAGAGGCACACTCAATTGACGATGATGGCATGAACAAGGACAAAACAAATAAGAGGGAGAAAAAGAACAAAGCTAAGAAACAAGGGTCCCAGAAAGAACAGCAAAGCGGAGCGCAAGTCAATTCAAAGGCAGCTTCCACTGGCATATCTGCCTCCGGATCTTTTCCGGAACCTCCTGCACCGCCAGGGCTCACTCCTCTACAACAAGCCATGCGTCAAAAGCTAATCTCTGCACGATTCCGGCATTTAAATGAGACGCTCTACACAGCAGACTCGCAAAAAGCAATGGAATTGTTCGAGTCGAGCCCTGAACTTTTCGAAGAATACCATGCTGGCTTTTCCCTCCAAGTGAAAGAATCTTGGCCCTCGAACCCCGTCGATAGCTATATCCGTTCCGTTCTAACCCGCGGAAAGGCCCCCCCTGCTCCCAAGAAACCTAGCAATGAGACCCGTCCCCAGACACGCCCTCTTCCCCGCCGCCCTAATGGGCATTGCACTATCGCCGACCTTGGATGTGGCGACGCCCGGCTTGCACGGACCCTGACCGCCTCGGCGAAGAAGCTGAATCTCAATCTCCTCAGTTACGACCTCCAAGCCCCTGACCCTCTCATCACGAAGGCGGATATCGCCAAGCTCCCAGTCCCAGATGGGAGCGTGGATGTGGCCATATTTTGCCTTAGTCTCATGGGCACTAACTGGGTCTTTTTCGTAGAAGAGGCCTGGCGCGTTCTTCGCAGCGACGGCAAAGGGGAATGCTGGGTCAGCGAGGTCAAAAGTCGATTCGGGAAGGTTATCCGCAAAAAGGGTCAAATTGGTGCAAAGAGACCGCTTAGTAAAGCTGAGAAGAAGAAGCTTAACAAGAAAAACAAGCGTGCCGCTGACGACGATGGTGGTTCTGATGTTGACGATGAGGAGCTCTATGCTGAAGACTCTCGTCCGTCGGATAATGACGAAACTGATATTTCCGCATTTGTGGACGTCTTTAAGGCGCGCGGATTCGCGCTCAGACCGGAGTCGGTTGATAAGTCCAACAAAATGTTCGTGGCCATGGAATTTGTGAAGCAAGGCGGACCACCTACGAGGGGTAAATATGTCCCCGTTGCTGGCAGTAGAGTGGGATCCGGCAAGAAGAAGTTCATCGAGAAACCAGGCGAAACTGGTAATGATATGTCTCCAGAGGAGGAGGCTAAGGTCCTCAAACCTTGCGTCTATAAGACTCGATAAGGGGCAAGGGCAAAAAGGGGTTCTACTGGAACGCTGTATATATGCTAGAGATATCCTGTCCAAAAAAAAAAAAAAAACAGAGAACGAACCGTTGGCGCAATAGATATTTTCGAAAGTCAGTTCTTTTCTATCATGCCTAAATTAAACTCCAGGCTACCCGGAAAATGAGTAGAAAGGATGACTGATATCGATTGCCTGTAACTCTTCTCTCCACATTCTCCACGAGTTTTCGAGAGACCCCGTTCATTGATTATTTCCGTCAAGCTGCGCAACCGCCCTGCCCATATCCTCCTCATTATAGATCCTGAATCCCTTCTCCTTGGTCACACTAGCAAGCTGGACATTCTTGGCGTCAAGCTTCTCCTCCATGACCTGCTTCAACGTCTTCAGAACTAGTGTCTCGGCTTCAGATAGTGTCAAGGAACGATGGTATTCGTTTTGAAGTTCCGCCTGCGCACCCTCGCTTCCAGATCCGATAGCTTTAGCATCATACCGGTAGAAGGTACCCGACGGCTCTGCATGATAGCTGTTTTCATATACCAATTAGCCTCAGTCCTCGACACAAGCAACCGATCCGGTTCCACAAAACAGGTAGCGAGCGAATGCAGGTGAGAAGGATATGCACATACAGCTGAGGTCCATCCTCATCATAACCAGCAATTAGCAACGCAACCCCAAAAGGCCGACTCATGACGCTTTCTTCTTCATCCCCGCTCTCTCCGAACCGCAAGGCCAAATCGCATATTGCCTGGGTGCAGCTATCCACTCGCAGGGGCTCGGAATAGTGGAAGGCGTGATTCTGGCATTCGACGCGGGCATGTTCGACAAGCGAGCGGGCATCGGCTTGTAACCCAGACATGGCACAGCCGATGTGCTGATCTATCTCGACGATCTTCTCAACGGACGAAGCCTCCAGGAGGGTGGACGTGACGCGCTTCTCGACACCCAGGATAACACCTTCAGACGTTGCGACCTAGCCAACGAAGTCAGAAATTTCCCGCGTCCGGGACTCCCCAGATACCAAAGAGAAAAAAGTAGCAAAAACCCAGAGCCATAAGACGTACACCGATGGCTGTTGAGCCCAGCTTGATGGCTTCAAGAGAGTATTCGACCTGGAATAAACGACCCTCAGGCGAGAAGGTGCTGTGGTGCGTTAATGTTAGACATATACGTTTGATTAAACGGTGCGCTGCAGTTCAAAGGGCAAATTCGAGAGGATCCGTACTTGATTCCACGGTCTGTAGAAAGCTGTCAGAGACACCGTACCGGAGACCATAGGTGGTTTGGAACTTACCATATTCGGATCGTGCAATGAACATGTTGGTTTACCTGCGTATAGTAGTAGCAAGCGAACAAGTAGAGCACAGTAAGTGTAAAAAGTAACTGGTATTCAAGAAGACGTGGAATGTGAGTGGAGGTAAGTTTCTATGTCGAGCTGTCTAGCGATGAGCTCCAGGCGGAGCTCCAGCGAGGTCGACGCAGGCGGAGATGCCTGGCGGACTGTGTTTATCTAGCCTTAGATTTCAGGCTCAAAACAGTGTTGGGTTATGGTCCTCCGCGCTGGGCATCGGCTCATAGAACAACTGAAACGCGCTCTGCTCGCCGATGCCTGTCTGTTCATCTGGAACTCCCTTCTCCATTCCAATGCCGTGTACCGCCTCTATTGTTTCTTCGATATCCTTGAAATATGTCCTTCGATGAGCGACATTCCAGCTACATGAACCCTCCGCGGCCCCGCGTCGCTTCCTGGCGCGTCGGTGAGAAAGCAAGTCCACGCGGTGCAGCGCCCGGGGACAGCGAGAATATGGCCAGAAGCCCGGTAAAGGAGTCCGCGACTGCTGGAAATCGAGGGGAACGGCCCAAGAGGTCCAGCTTGCCTGCCAGTAGCAGCGTCAATGTCCGCAAAAAGCAGAAGGAGCCTGCGGAGAGTGAGTGCTCCTTTGACTACTACAAAAACGTCCAACCGGTTAATTATAGTAATTGTTTTTTTCTGGTGTAGTTCCGCCATGGAATCCTGAAGCGAAGTTAATCCCTCACTCCATGGCACCTTTGGCCTGTCGTGTGTCGGTACCCCCTTTGGCATCCGCAGCGCCCCAGCAGCTACAACCTAAGGCTTTCCGCGAACTTCCTCTTGATGCGCAGGAAGCTGCGATTCTAGATGACCTGCTCTATGTGTTTATGGGTTTTGAGGGCCAATATATTCACTACCACAGCTCCTATGACCCGTCGGTAGAAAAGGATCGTCTGGGTGGCCCCATATTCCAATTGGCACCGGGGTTGGATCCGACACTAAAAGACCTCACTCTGTCTATGTTGAAAATGGCTACGCACTATAGCGCTATGGAGGCATTTGTGGAAGTTCAGAGTCGGGCAGAATGCGGAGCAGTTAGTCATGCTCTATGTGCCGCTATCCGCAAGATTTTGAAAGACTACTTGATCCTCGTTGCACAGCTCGAGAGCCAGCTGCTCAGCAATCCCAATTTCACATTGCACGTTCTACATCTACATATCATGCCGACTAGTCAGTACCTGGCTCAGCTCTATTCTCTCGGTCAGGAACTCCTCAAGCGGAATGGGCTTCTGGATCAAGATCTGGATGAGTCTATCGATGATTTTGACGATGTGGATAATATCCTTGAACAGCTTAAAGAGGGAGGGGATCTTGTCCCAGGTGCAATGTCTAGGAAAATTTGCAAAGGAGGCAATATTCTCCGATTATTAACTGAACGACTTACGACGTGCTCCGGTGACCCGACTACGAAGACTCTCCTGGAAACGCTCTTGCGTGAAGCTAGTCGGCCGTACATGACTATGTTGAACGAGTGGCTGCATCATGGGGGCATCCGAGATCCGCATGCCGAGTTCCTTGTCAAGGAGCAAAAGTGGATCAAGCGGGAGAAGCTCGAGGAAGATTACACAGATGAATACTGGGAGAAACGATACATGATCCGCGAGAATGAAGTTCCACCTCAGCTAGACAGCGTACGAGACAAAGTCCTGTTAGCCGGTAAGTATCTCAACGTGGTTCGCGAATGCGGCGGCGTCGATGTCAGCAAAGCGGTCAAAGATGTCCCTAAAACTCTGGACGATCCACGGTTCCTGGACAATGTCAACGCAGCTTATACATATGCCAATGCTTCCTTGTTAAACCTCCTCTTGACGAAGAATGAACTCACAACTCGCTTTTGCTCTCTCAAGCACTATTTCTTTTTGGATCGTGCCGAGTTTTTTCCATACTTCCTCGAGCTCGGTTCGTCGGAGCTTCGAAAGCCGGCCAGGCTTGTCAATGAGAGCAAGCTCCAATCCCTTCTAGATCTGGTACTGCAGCAGCCGGGCAGTATTTCTGCGCAAGATCCGTTCAAGGAAGACGTCAAGGTGCGCATGAATAAGGTGGGTCTCACGAAATGGTTGATGCAGGTTGTCAGCGTGTCGGGGATCGACCAAGACAACCCCGAAGCAGCATTCGAGAAATACCAAGCCCCTACGTCGCAGTCTGCGGAAGATGACAAAGATATCGCTGGGTTCGATGCTTTGGAGTTGGATTACTCGGTTCCTTTCCCTCTCTCATTGGTCATTGGTCGTAAAACTGTCCTTCGATATCAACTTATCTTCCGTCATCTCCTATCACTCCGACACCTAGAGGATCTGCTAGTTACTTCGTGGCTGGACCACAGTAAAATTCACAGTTGGCGGCACAAATCCTCAGACCGGAGATTGGAGATGTGGAAACGACGAGCATGGAACTTGCGCGCCAAGATGCTCGTGTTCGTGCAGCAGCTTCTTTACTTTTCCACTGCGGAAGTAATCGAGCCCAACTGGCAGATTCTGATGAATAGGGTGAACGGCACGGATGCCGACGGATCCGAGGTGACCGTGAACGGCACCAAGCAGGCGAACCGGACTGTGGACGAGTTGATGCAGGACCACGTTGACTTCTTGGATACTTGTCTCAAAGAGTGTATGTTGACACAAGCAAAACTGCTGAAGGTACGATTTGTCCATTCACTGTGTCCTGTTGTGCAGCAAAATGCTAATTGCAGAGTGTAGATACACGCCAAACTGATGACTTGCTGCAACATGTTCGCAACTTGGACAGCCTCGTCGCTCGCAAGAACGTTAACCTCTGCTGACCCCGATCTATCGGCCGACAAAGCCGGTGTCGGGGACGTGAAGTCTTATGATCCAACACGAATGGGGAAACTTGAAGATATACTGAAGAAATATGAAGACCATTTCAGTAGACATCTTCGCATATTGATGGACAGGTTCGTCTGTAGTATAATTTCTTGTTTAATTAGAGCGGAAGACACTGACACCAATTTCAGTTTGAACTATTTCGCAGCAACGGAGAGCGTTGTGTTGCTGAAGCTTGCTCATTCGCTGAGCGCAATCGGAAAAGAGGAACGGGGCCTTTGACGAAGCTTTAAGTTGTCTTGTTTCCCAATGGAGTAGTAAGGATGTCCTTGAACGCCGGTGTAAGGGGGTGAGGTTCTCTATGACTGTACGAAGTTTGATTCACAGCGACACCTGGGAGTCTACGATGGCCACGATGGCCACGTTCTTTCTACAACTGGTCAGATACTAGTTCACTCTTCTACTCATAGAAAGGATGGCCCAGCAGCCACTTTCCGTAATGCCCATGAGGTATCTCTCGCGGACTACCTCTCTAGCAAGGCTTCCCTGCTTCAGGCCGCCAGCACTCGCGACGCCGATATCATTAATAGTGAGATATGGGAGGGTCTTGGCCGTAAACTGGCTCTGATAGTACACCTGATATACATGAGTCCTTTGACAGCTATCGTCACCGTTCGCGACGCCTAGGCGGCAGCCCGACACAATTGAGAGACTGCCACTAAATTCGCTGCCCGGCCATCGTCTGACCGGCCTTCTGGTACACGCAACTTTAATAGTATACGACCCCCCAACGGGACTGATGCGCGGCAGAACAATTCATGCCGGGAGCCGGGCATGATCCCCGGCCGACGTGCCACCGCCAGACTCGGTTCTCGACACGATCTGTAAATAAACCCATTCCCGGTGGTACTGCAGCTCCGACCATGAAACAAGAACAACGCTAGACGATTCAGGTCATGAATACCACCTCCGAGGCAGCAGAATCTGACCCCGATGAAGCTGATCTTCAATCCGCGGAGGCCGCGCTCGACTCTGCATCCGATGCGGGTTTGGAAAACTAGACACGGAAGCTCCGTTGGAGGGCGAGCTTCCCCCTATGGGACGCCCTCGAGTCCCCTCATGCACCTCACAAAGCGCATCAAACATTGCCCTGTATGCGAACTGTCCAAACTAACTAACCACACCCGTATGGTCAAATGAAACCCGTATCAATCCCAAACGCCGTTTTTGAGGTATTCGTGGTTGACTTCATTAATACTCTACCCAAAAGTGATGGCTTCAATTCTCTGGTGACAGTCTTCTCCAAATCTGTCAAACTGGTCCCTGGATGTGAAGATTGGTCTGCGGATGAATAGGGGGACGCCTTTTATGCCACTATTGTGTCGCAATGGGGACTCCCCTTGGCCATTTTATCTGGGACCCGAATTTCAATAGTCTTTTGGCATCAGATTATGACTTGATGTGGCGTACAACTCATGATGACCACTATGTACCATCCCCAAGCTGATGGTCAGTCAGAAAAAATTAATCAGCAGGTTGAAGTGGTACTCTGATGTCTTTTAAGTGGCAAATATGCGGCTTCCTGGCATGGTTTTCTTTCTGACATTGAGCGCACATTGAACACTCTGCCATTTTCAACAACTGGCCTGGCTGCCTTTTGAACTCTTGCATAGTGTCCCTCCATGTATCCTCCCTACAGAAGCAGCAGGTAGAGATTTTCTCTATAAGTGGATAGTCACGCGACAGGCCGTCTTGAAAACTATAGATTTGGCAAAGGCTTTGGATGTCAATGGTGTATGACGCAAAATATGACCCAATCAGCTGACAGGGTCTGTCTTTATTCGTCTCAATGGATACATCACTAGGACGCCAGATACATGCTGCTTCACACGCCAAAGCTCTTTCCCATCAAATATGGATTCGTTCCAATCAAACAACGTGTGGGACTATTAGCGTACGAGCTCAAGCTACCAGCCCACCTCAAATATACCCTATTATATCTATCGCCCATCTGGAGCAGGCACTCCATGACAGCTTCTGACATCTAGTGCCCTGCCCATAGAACGCATGTCCATACTAATAGATGGTCAGGTAGAACATGAGATCAAGTCATTCATCCGACAGACCGGCGATCAGGTTGTCCTGAAGTGGAGGAACAGTGACATCACTGAGGAACCTCTCACGCATATTCAAGAAGACGTGCCCGAGCTCCTAGAAGTATCTAGCAGGGAGAGCGTGCTAAACGCAAGCAGCAATGCGACTAGCTCAAACGACAAAGGACTCTACCCCATTCGCCTCTGATTCGCCTCACGCCCGACATCCTTCTCGCTACTCTAAACCTGCATCTTTCCCTTCAACCGACCCTCTCCTCAACCAACTCAGCCCACCTCTCATCTTGATCCTTCCTTACCTCGTATTCTCCCCATCTACTTCATCCACGGGCCGACAATATCTCATTACCTGATGCTGAAAAGGTCCGGCAGCTCCTTCAGGAGCATACTCACTGCAGAAATTGGTCACGCCAAAGCCTACCAGGGGCGTCGATCAATATCCAGTCAGAGCATCCTGGTTTAGCCGCCGCCCGCCACTGGAAAATCGTACGCGAAATCTGGGATCACAATCTCTGCGGATACCCTCCACCTAATGTCAAGCTCTCTGACGCCTGGGCTTACATTATCTTGAAGACCACGACACTCCAGACACATAAAACAAAGCGGAGTTACGACTTCGACGCACATGGTGACCTGCGTTCGAACCGTGTCCCACAGAGCCCCACCATCTCGTCTACCAGGGCATTCCCTACTTCCCCACCTACCGCTGATATGTACTTTGTGGAAGTTTGACCGCAAAATCGGCGGAGAGTGGCATATTGCCCAAACCACATCCATACCCAAGAATTTCGAGGCCCTGGACATCGCAAAACACGACCCTCCAGCATGGACACGTTATCAGGAAAGCATAACTGCTCTGCTTTTGGCATTCTATCCGACTCTCATCTTTTCTTCTTTGCTATTTAGATCGTCACCGCAAACTGTTGCTCTCAAGAGCTCATTCCTTGCCCGGTGAGAAAGTCAGAATTCTCCAATGGATTGACAAAGTCCTTGCGGATGCAATCCATGCTTCTCCACACACAACCCCTGTCAAAAGTGACAATACCAGTTTGATGGCCTATCAAACCTTTCTCGGTCAAAGGTATCATTTCTGACCGCAGAACAACATCTCTTGAAAATCAAAATGTATGGCGCGATGTAATAGCCAGTTCCCCTAGGAGTGGGGGTTATTCGATGGATGACACAGAAGGCGATGAGGGATCAGCTTCTTAGGTGGTTAGTTGTTGAGCAGATACCAGGGCCGTTAATGAACTATTAGGAACCAACTAGAGCCTTTGGCCCTTTTTGGTCCATTAAGTTCAACGTCAGTGTTACAGCATAGTGGTGGTTAAGACCAGAGAGGTATCAAAGGACCGCATGACCATGTACAGGACACATGCTCTGCATTTGCGGGGTACATTTGCCGGGTAGCACCCATTTATTGTAAACATGGCCGCTTTGTCGAGGGACGGCCGAGCTCGGTCCCCCGCGGATTCCGTCGAACATGCCATGAATCGCTTATATGTAAGTTCCCCGAGGGGAAGATCAGGAGACCCTCGGGATATGCTGAGCAAGTTGGATATTTCTCATACGGCATAATAATCGAGACTCTGTTCACGTCCTGCACAATCCTACACTCCACCGTGACCATGGCTACGATGAAAGCAGCTCGGTTTTATGGAGCACGCGATGTTCGAGTTGAAGATGTCGACGTTCCGCAAGGAAGCGATGAGAAGGCGCTCGTGGCTGTTGAATGGTGTGGCATCTGTGGGAGCGATCTCCATGAGTATCTCGTAGGTCAGTCAGTCCTAGCAACGCCCCGAAGCATTCTTTGGCTATTCCAGCAAACGTTTCACGTCGGCTTAATTTCTTCCCACTAGGACCTCATACAATCCCGTCCGACACGTCTGGACCGCACCCTTTGACAGGTGAAAAACTGCCAGTTATCATGGGCCATGAATTTTCTGGCCGCATCATTCAGGCGCCACCGAACTCCTCTCTGAAGAACGGACAGGCAGTCATGATTAACCCGCTTCTACACTGCTCCTCATGCTCACGCTGTCTCGAGGGCACCCCGAACGGGTGTAAGTCTTGCGGTTTCCTCGGCATCTCTGGGAGTGGAGGTGGCTTCTCTGAGGTCGTCTCTTTGAGTCCATCAATGCTTCATGTTCTTCCGGATTCGGCCGATCTGAGCGTAGCTGCGCTTCTCGAGCCGCTCGCTGTCGCCTGGCATGCTGTCAAACGAACCCAGATCACAGACTGGGAAAATGCCCCAATTCTTGTCCTGGGTGCTGGCCCTGTGGGTGTGGCTACGATCTATGTCTTGAGAGCCCACGGTGCGAGGAAAATCTGGGTCTCAGAGACGAATGGGAAACGCATCAGTTTCATTCGGGATATTGTGGACGCAGCTTTCAACCCGCGAGAGATCGACGTGCCTTCTGAGACTAGTCGGCTGACTGATGGCGACGGAGTCCCCTATGTGTTTGACTGTGCCGGCACACAGCCAGGGATGGAAGATGGCTATAAGAGTCTCGGATTCCAGGGATCATACACCAGCATAGCTATTCCAGCATCCCCGGTATGAAGTAGTTCAAGAACTCAGCAATCCCTAGCTGACCTAGTTTCCTTGCTACTGACAATTTCATATTCGCAGCTGTCGTTACCATTTCCCTTTCTGTTAAAGGATGTCACAATGAGATCTTCGCTCGCCTACAGTGATGGTGACTTCAAAGAAACTGTAGCAGCCTTTGTAGCAGGTAAGAGAGACTGCTCTTTCTACTACCTCCCATCACCTTATAGAGAGAGAGACTAATTCGTATATAGGGAAGTTCCAAGGCGTTGAAAGAATGGTCACAAGTCGGATCCAATTGAAAGACGTTGTAGAGCAAGGGTTCGAGAAGCTTTTGAAAGGCAGTGAGGGAGACGTCAAGATTGTTGTCACTCCAAAGGCGCTGCCCTAAGTTAGCTAAGGAATTAACGTCACCGTTTGCATTTCTAGTTTCCTTGGCTTTCATTACTTGAGATCCTTGAGAAGCCTAGCTAGCATAGCCACTATCCTGAGAGCCAGTGAATTGATAGTCAGGAATCTCCATAGGACTGGCAAGCACTAGGTCTGGGGGTGAACGCCAGCGGCGTTGATTCAGGGTTGATTCAATTCCTCAATATCCAGGTCTAATCGATAGGCTTTCAAAAACCACGAAGAAGCGAGCTATTTTGATGAGCTTGCTCAGAATGGGAGGACCATCCTCAGCATCCCTCCAGCCATTATGGCGGCGCCCTAAAACTGCTAGGCACGCACCAGCGCACAATCATATTCATGAACCTGAATAAATCGGCTCAGCAGCTCAGCACAGAGATCAAGCAGGCTTCTTGTAAGGGGGTTAGGGAGTGAGCTGGTGCCCTAGGTGCTTGCTCGGCTGGTTCAGCTATTTCAACTCGTTCAGCTCGTTCCCATAGAATTCGCCACTTTTTTTCGTTGCCGTGTGGTGAATCGATATCCTGGCTCTCCCACTCGTATTCCATCTGCGTGCCAGCAAAAAACATGAGAATCTGCTGCCAGGGATGCATATGACGAGCAATAATCTCAGCAGTTAGATAGGCCACACCCCATGCGGGCACTGGCGGCATGGTGGGGAGGGATTCAATATGTGTGAATAATTCACGCTCCATAGTGAATGAAACTAGTGAATTCTTAGCATTCCCCTCATTTGAAAATTCTTAGCTTAATCCCCCGCCAACCTTCTCAGTCATAGGCTCAGGTCGAACTTACTGGACCAAAAACGCCAAAGCCTCTAGTTGGTTCCTAATAGTTCGTTAAGGGCCCTGGTATCTGCTCAGCAACTCCCTACATAGTGACCAAACACATCGCTCTTCTCGTCCTCAACTACAGCTATTTGTGAAGTCCTCATTCCATCTATCCTGCCATTACGAACCTCATCCTCTTGACATTCTATCTCACATGGCGATGCACCTTGCTTCTGGCGACGTCGATTTTTACAGGACATAATTAACCTGCCCCGAGATGCCGCCCCGCGGCCAGAACCCCTCTCGTGGTGGACATACTGTTTGTAAGGGGACAGCTGGGTCGCCTGCGCTCCCCAACAAGGCTAAAAAGACCATCATTATCCGCGACAGCGGATAAGACCCAGACCTGGCTTATGTAGCGCTCTGGGGGACTAGCTGTCTCCTTGCACTGTTGAACTTATTGGACCAAAAAGGCCAAAGACATACAACCCCTTCCTTTGACTGGGTCAACCTAATTTTTGCTGAACGAAGACAGTAACATGTATTTTGCATTCCAGGATCCTCATATCAGTTAGCGCATTGTACTGACTTTGAATGTTGATTACAGATTCCACTCAGAAATGCCTGGCAAAAGGATCAGCGCCAGAGGGGCAACAAGATCCCACATCCCCCCTCTTTAGTAGGAGATTGCCCACACACAGAATCCAGTGCCATCTACAGCCTCAAGTTTATAGGCCCTCTCTGCCATTAGTCCAATATTTCTGCGGGCATGTAAGTGACAGACAGAATCCAGGACTGGAGCCAATGGGTCATTAAGTTTACCGAAAATCATGCGACATTGAGGAGGAAACCGTGGAACTCAGTGATGAGCATAGCATCTAAGGCTGCTTTCAACAATCGTTTAGTTCCGTGCTAAGAAAAATCCTGAAAGCCCGGTCAATTGATCTAAAGTTTGCAGACTTCAAATGTCTCGGCAGCCCTTACCACGGCACGCCCGAAGTTATTTTGAAAAACAGCAACCACAAGCTAAAGGTTGTTGGGGAGCTGAAGGCACCCTGGATTTCAAAGCACCGGATAGTCGGTGCCTACACGGACGAAATCGAGCTCCGAGGCTCTAGTTGGTTCCTCATAGTTCGTTAAGGGCCCTGCCCAGGACTATAACAAGTGCTCGCAGTCGAATCCTGCGGCCGGCATGACCACAGTGAAGGAGCTTGAGTATGTGGCTGTGATGATGTTGAACTCACTGGACCGAAAATACCAAAGGCTCTAGTTAGTGCCTAATGGTTCATTAAGGGCCCTGGTATCTGCTCAACAAATGAGGAATATGCCGGGAAGGAGAGGTAGGGTTAATGTGTGGCGTGGCTCCAAGACTTACTTACCTCCCCCACTAACGTTCCTGCATCTCTACGCCTAGTGTATGGGTGGGTGTTCTCAAGGTTTTGGCAATTTTCCCTTGAAGGTGGGCTTCTTATGGTGTTACGGAGCTACTGGCTCACATGGAATGATGACTCTACCAGGTTCCTTACATGAGGATGGCACAGGTACGTAAGGTTGCGATTTGCATAGTCCGAGACTGAAAAGAAAAGCCTAAGAAAAATAAAGTCAAGAATATTGTCACTCCAAAAGAAGCTGCCCTAAATTAGCTACGTAAGCAACTATCGTCACCGTTTGCATTTCTAGTTTCTTCAGCTTTCATTACATTGCCAAACAGTCAGTACTTTCCAGAAATCGGACGTCGATACAAGGTTCACTATCTTGTAGACGATTCACCCTCTGAATTTGTAAGGTTTCGTGGACCATCCCTTGCAGCCTAGCGAACTACAACTCTGCATTTTCCCGTACCGGTTCTCGAGACATCTTCGAAGGTAATTCCTTTAAAAATGCAGGTTTGTATTTGTAAGAGAGGTCGTCACAATCGGTCTCCAACTCCGCCATGTCCGAGCCGAGTCTCCGAGCTCTACGCATCGGAATCGGGCATGTCCCGACCATGATGTAAAGCGTGACAGTTATGACTCCTCCAGACGGAAATGTCGACAAACAGGAAAATTATAAATACGCAGCACACGTCCTTCGAACCGGACAAAAGACCGTCTATCTGATATCCAATCCACAGAACAATGGCTGAAACACTCGCCTTTATCGGGCTGGGAAATATAGGGCGGGTTGGTCCCCTCATGCCGTCACGTCACAGGAACTTTCCCCGCAATCGACTTTCTTGTGCACACCCATGGCTTAGAAAAAGGCTAACCAGCCCATGAATCGCACAGGGAATGGTCAAAAACCTGGTCCAGAAAGGTCCCCAGTCCAGTCTAATACTGTACAACCGTACCATCTCCAAAGCAAATGCCTTCGCATCGACTCTGGAGACGGGCAAAGCCACCGTCGCCTCCACCGTCTCCGACGCGGTGAGACCGGCTTCTGTCGTCTTTATTTGCGTTGGGGACGACCCAGCTCTGGAATCGATAATAAGCGCGATCCTCGCTGACGAATCGATCGATCTCTCCCAGAAGACCATCGTGGACTCCTCGACCGTCCACCCAGACACATCACGGAAAATCAATAAACTGCTCGCCGCGCGGGGCGCAGCCTTCGTCGCAGCTCCTGTCTTCGGGGCCCCTGCCGCTGCAGATGCAGGACAACTAGTCGTGGTTCCCGCCGGCCCCGCCGATGCAGTGAAGAAGATAACACCGTTTCTGACCGGCGTTACGGCTAGGGGTACTATCGACATGTCCAACCAGGAAGTTGGAAGGGCGGCCACGCTCAAGCTCATCGGGAACACTTTCATCCTGAACATGGTCGAAAGTCTAGGTGAGGCGTCCGTGCTCGCGGAGAAGTCTAATCTGGGCTTCGACGTGTTCCAGCAGTGGGTGAATTGGTTCTTCCCTGGTCCTGTAGCCGGTTACGCAGAGAGGATGAGGTCGGGCGAGTATTACCAGCGTGAGGAGCCGCTGTTTGCAGTCGATCTTGCTCGGAAGGATCTGCGCCACGCCTCGGCCCTTGCGAAGGATTCAGGGATGAGGCTGCGTAGCGTCGAGGTGACTGATGGCTATTTGCAAGAGGTCAAGGCCGATCGCGGAGCGAAGGGTGACATTGCTGGTGTCTATGGGGCTATCAGGAAGGAGTCGGGATTGAATTTCGAGAACCAGAGCTAGGAGCAGAGTTCCATTGATCCACAATACGTCTGTGCCTTTCGTATACTGCGACTCTGCACCATTATGCCTACATAGAGGTCAATATCGGTAGACTCCAAAACGGTTATTTGTCACGCACTTGTTCCTCCCTGTAAACAGCCGCTGATATATGTGGATCGGATATCTGAATGACGGGCTCTAACCGTACATCTGTACCTTAGTCGGCATTCTGTTCTTGTATGCTCATACTATAGCTACTGGAGCCGGCAGGAGCTTTTGGTCAATCTTCCGCGCCGTAGTGGCTTACAACAAGGCAAAGCACATCCTATTTCCGTATGGCGCTGGGCGCAATATCTCCAATAATCTATTCTAATGACGGCCAAGAATATATATCTTTCATTTATGGAACAGCACTGACAGAATTGCTATCACCTTACTTTCAAATTCGGGACTCTTAGTTCCGTAGGGTGTAGATCCTAGCTTCGTAAGGTCTCAGTCTGACCTTGTGACAGAGAACATCTTCCTTGACGTCGTAATTAGCGATAACCAAAACCGCAAGGTCCGTATTAATCTCATCGGGCATCTCAAATTCCAGATTATCCGTGGACCAATTGCAAATAACAAGGTTACGCCACGGACCCTGATTCCGTAGGAACGAAAGGACTTTGGGATGAGTAGGGTTCACCGGGACGTAAGTTCCATATGACTGAAGGATGGAGCGTTAGAAAGCATCATCAATTCAAATTCTCCCGAGAGGGGGACACGCTACCATAACTGGATGCTGTTTCCTAATATATGTCAATTTTTTGTAGTAGTTCAGGATGGAGTCTGGATCGTTTTCTTGCTTCGAAATGACGATGTCAGGGCATTCATCATTGAACCTGATCCATGGTTTGACTCCTTGAGCAGTAAAACCTGCGTTGGGGGAATTATCCCACATCATCGGTGACCGTGCATTGTCTCGGCCTTTTAGCCTAATCACGTCCATCACGTCGGACATGTCGGGTTCTCTTGAAGGATCCTTCTCCTTGCGCTTTTGATACTGACTGTACAGTGCATACTGTAAATGATTGTCGGGCAGCGACTTCGCATAGATATATCACTTACGCTTTGTAGTAGTTCTGCGTCTCCACGTCTGGATAGTCTTCAATCTTCCAAGTCTGTGGATGACATGTACCCAGTTCCTGCCCTTGGTACAAAAATACAGTCCCTCGCAAGGAAAGCTGCATGGTCGCCAACATTTTCGCGGACGCCACTCGGTACTTCGGGTCGGCATTCCCAAATCGTGAAATCATCCGAGCTTGGTCATGGTTTTCAAAGTAGATAGAACTCCATCCTGCAATCGTGAGTCTGTTGGCAAAGAGGCCACGGGATCCTTGATCGCAATCTGAACATACCGTTGTTTCCGAGCATGTGCTGCTGCCAGATTCTAATGACCTTCTCAAATTCCCAGAGTTCCCATTTCCTAGGTTTCCATTTATCTCCACCTTCGCCATCCAGATTCATGTGATCAAACTGGAACACCATTGACAGCTCCTGGCTGTCTTTGGCAGCGTATAGGCTCGCCTCGTACTCATTCACGCCACATGGCATTTCGCCTACAGTGCAGTTTGTGTATTTCCGAAGAACCTTCCGATTCAGTTCATGCATGTATACGTGGATATTTGGACTAAAATGAATCAACGTCTTTGACCATGTTGCGAAGCATGAAGGACTACATACCCATTTGTGAACATTGGTACGGCTGGTTGCTCGAATTGGGTCGGGACCGTGACGGGAGCATCCGGGAGTCCAGGAACTTTAGAGACAAGATTGATGACGTCGAACTATCGCCAAATTATTGTCTTGGTTAACTTCGGCATCAATTACTGCGGTAATTCTGTCAGTCACCTACCCGGAACCCGTCTGTCCCCTTTGAACCCCAGAAATCGACCACGTCGTGCACGGCGTGGCGGACATCTGGGTTATCCCAATTGAGATCTGGCTGGGACTCCGAAAACAAGTGCAAGTCTTGTCAAGAACTCTGTTAACCGATGAAAATGGCACGGTACCCAACAATAGGCTCGTATGATCGACTTACACCATTCATCGGTGGCCTCGTCGTATTTCCATGCGCAACCTAATTCTGATCAGCTAGAGTCACTCAATGTACGCCAGTAGGACGAACCTCCGAACAAACATTCCCAGTTATTTGGGGGAAGTTTCTCCCCGTTTTTGCCAATTTTGCCCTTTCGCCAGAAGTACCAATCCCTCTTCGGACTGTTCCGACTCGACTTGGATTCCAGGAACCATTTGTGCTGGTCGGGCATGGCATCATCAGCGAAAAGGGTTTATGCGCACCAAACAGATTAAAATCGCGTACCTGGGAACTGGTGTGGTTGAACACCATATCCATCATCAATTTCATTCCCCTCTTGTGTACCTCTGCGATCAGATCCTCCCAGTCCTTCATAGTGCCGTACATGGGGTTGATCGCCTTGAAGTCAGCGATGTCGTAACCCTGGTCCTCAAGCGGAGATTCATAAATGGGAGTTAACCAGAGCATATCGGCCCCTAGGTCCTTCAGATAATCCAGTCGCATTATGATACCGCGAAGGTCGCCGATTCCGTCGCCATTGCTGTCCTGGAATGATTGTACGTAGATCTCATATATGATGATTTCCCGCCACCATTCTCGGTCCATATCTAGGACCATGGGTTTATAGGCAAAAGAAGAGTCAACCTCGCGTTTTGACGCCATGTTGCGGTTCTTCGGTTTCGCGTCTGCTGAGAATAGTCGAGGGTTGGAATTTGGATGTAAATGAGGCCTGCGATACTGATGTTCCGATGTAAATTTGCCAGTGAGTATAGGAGCCCTGAGTATTCGCGATGGAGCACGAAAAGATCTTTGATAAAGCAGCCAAGTTCTCAGATGGAACATTCTTGTAACCAGGGACCCGGTCGAAGGAAAGAGGCTGGCGTCTTTAAAATGACCAGAGCATTCCTTCAAGGAAGGCTTCGCCACGCTTGAAGAGGTGGTTCCTGATATAGGCATTTTGATCCAAATATGACGACGAACCATAATTTGAACGGCGGAACCCATACTCCAGGGAACCGATTCCCGTCATGCTGGGACTTGCGGGCCATTACCTTCTTATTACCTCACGGAGAACATGAACCAAACTTCGAACTTCCGGTAGATAGGGCCGAAAAATGTAGGTAGCGGAAGCTCATTTGTTCGAATCGCCTTCCCTTAGTTCGAAGAGAGAGGCATCATTGCCTTATCATGTGTACCCCGGACAGCAGGAGCAAGTTAGCAGGCAGTTATAATATATTTAAGTTTTCTCAGTTACCTCCTCCTCTATAACACAACCCTGGCGACCCCAATGGACGGCGACGAAAAATGCGATGATATTGACACCACAGATGACTGTGGAGATATAGACAACTTAGACAAGCTGAAATGGTGGCAAAAGGCAACAATATACCAAGTGTTAATCCAAAGCTTCCAAGATACCGATGGAGATGGTAAAGGGGATATACAAGGAGTAATCGAGAGACTCGATTATTTCGTGGCGTTGGGAATCGACGTTGTCTGGATCTCTCCAATATTCGAGTCACCGATGTGCGATATGGGGTATGAACAGTAACATGTCGCAATGGAGTGAGAGAGGGCTGGCACTGAATGTCTCTTTTATAGATACGATATTAGTAACTACCGAGCGATCAATCCAGTCTTTGGCACCATGGAAGATTTTGAACTTTTGATTCAAGAAACGCATAAAAGAGATATGAAGGTCATTCTTGACATCGCCCTGAATCATACATCGGCACAAGTTAGTCTCGACCAGTTGAAGATGATCACTCTTAGTCTGGTTACTAACAGGTTTTATTCCAGCATGAATGGTTCCAAACGTCACGTCGAGCTCGAAAGGACCACACTCGGGGGAAGAGAGACTGGTATTTCTGGAATCCAGGAAAACAAGACGAAAATGGCAATCGAGTGCCCCCCAACAACTGGGAAAGCACCTTTTCCGGTAAGTTTTCATTCGACTGGGAATTTTCATTGTCTGACTTAGTTGACAATCTTTGCTTATCTCATAGGTTCTGTTTGGGAGTTTGACGAGGTAGCAGACGAGTTCTGTAAGCAGGCAGTCTTCCTGTGTCAATGAAGCTGCAAAGAGTTCTAACATGAAAGACCTACATATCTTCGGGAAAGGTCAGCCAGATCTCAATTGGGATTGCGAAGATGTCCGCAAGGCATTATATGATGTGTTGAGGTTCTGGCTGGATAAGGGTGTGGATGGGTTTCGAGTAAGTGGCAGACTTCCCGCGGATCTATCCGACGCTGACCACTTCTTGAAAAGTTGGACACTATGAATCTCGTCTCAAAGACTTCCGATTTTCCAGATGCTCCCATCACTAAAGAGGGCTCTCAATGGCAGCCCGCAAATTTTCTATTCGCGAACGGGTGAGTCCCTAATACTGTGCACACGTCGCCCTCTCCGAATCCAAGGGGGCTAACACCAAGAACTGCAGGCCGCATATCCACGAGTATCTCCAAGAAATGTATCAGGAAGTCTTTGCGCACTATGACGTTCTCACTCTGGCCGAAATGTCCTGCGGAGTCACCCCAGCACAAGCAGTGGAATACACATCACGTCACAAACCGCGTCCTGAGGTGTGCCTTGTGATTCAATTCCAGCATGTAGAGCTCGACTGCCACGACGGAGACAAGTGGCTCCTGCGCGAATGGGAGCTTCCAGAGCTAAAGCACATCATCACGGAATGGCAGGAGACCCTTGCTAACAATGGTGGATGGAATACACTGTGGATGGAGAACCATGATCAACCCAGGGGTATCTCTCGTTTCACTACCAACAGTCCACGCTTTCGGGCTCTGTGTGCAAAATTGCTGGCTCTGTGGCAGTTCACGCTGCAAGGCACGAACCTTATTTTCCAGGGGCAGGAGCTGGGGATGGTCAACCCGGGCCTCTTCTCAGAGGAGATGAATCAGGACATTGAAACGGTCCAATTCTGGCATTCGTAAGTCCCGTCTCCCTCGGAGGGCATCTCTCTCCTTATCTCGCTATTCTCATCCATCATTTATTTCCGTTGCCGCTGATCACAATGGAAGAGCATGCGAAGCCGCAGGATCAGGCCAAGCTGAGCGGCTCGAAGTGGCCAAAGAAGCAATCATCCAAAAGGGAAGAGACAATACTCGCGTTCCGATTCCCGTAAGTTACTTGCCAAGGGTCTTCTCCACATGTTCGTAAGCGAAGCTAATCTGCCCGGACCATCAAGTGGACCGCCGATCCGCATGGCGGCTTCACCACACCCGACGCTAAGCCCTGGCTTCCGCCCTGCGATCATGGCCACCAGTGGTGCCTCGCGAGCCAGCAGAAGTCTCCGGATTCAGTCTGGTCATTCTATCGGGCCATGATCAAAATGCGAAAGAATTATCCTACACTGGTAACTGACTATTCTGTTGCTGCTCACCAAGTTCTGCTGCTGACCGCTACGATGCTCTAGTATTACGGAAGATACGAATGTCTGGATATAGAAAACACCCGGATATGGGCCTACAAGAGACGATCAAAACATACGTGTTTTCTCGTAGTTCTCAACTTCTCGCATAATGCTGGTTCCTGGATTTATCCAGAGCACGGGATCAACTTGGTCGGTTCCAAATTACTCATCTCTAATTATCTCACATGTGAAGAGACGTCAACTGACGACATGCTCTTGTTGAGGCCGTTCGAGGGGCGGCTATACATTTTAAAGATCTAGGCGTAGAGCTTACTGGAATAGAATACGCTAATTGAAGCTTGGCTCTACGGTCGAGTTATATAAATGAGGCAGTGGCTAAATCTAGACTCTAACTGGCCTCTACCGTTTGCTTTGCTGTCCTGTTTACCGTACATACCTCTAATGCCTCTAGGTAAGTAATTTGACCGTAAACGTTGGCCCACCACTACATCTAAACAGGGCCAGGCCATGCTGTATCTCTGCCCAAAGACCTTGAATAGACTACTACGTCTTGTGCGAATGAAAGACGATGCTAAAGTCATTCTTGCGGGATATATATATATATAGGGATATTAGACTGGAGGCGAGCCTCAGACCCTTGGCTGGCGCCTCCCACACAGGTAGAGAGTTCGAAAGCCTACTAGGTAGCATTACAACGGAGAGCCGAATCATCCAGGAATCATTTCCATTTCTGAATCGAAAAAGAATATAACTACTAATAGTGTCGCTCATTTCCAAGAAAAAGAACCGATCCAAGAATAAGTCCAAAGTCGTAACAATTTGCCCTTCACATCCTACAGAAAGGACACGCCATTCAAAAACAAAAGAGTCCGAGAAAACGCCCGAAAACCAGAGAAAAAGAAAACCTCCCGGACCAACGTGGGCAATACATCGATTCTAAGCACAAACGTTTGCGAGGGCGGTGTTTGATACCAATACGTCGTATCGGATAAATAAGTGCATGTCGGGGTATCAAGTCGCCAATCCAATTCCGCAGTCGGACATCGTCATACACCAAGGATAGAGAGATGAAAGGAGCTAGTAAACAAGGAAAAAAGCAACGAAGATTCTCCGCATCGTATTTAATCGCTGTCTTCCAAATCCATATCTTCAACCTCGACACGCGTCCCGAGAGCTTGTTTCCCTTCCCTGATCATGTCTTGGAGTTGCTTATTCAATCTTTGTAAACTGGCATCTTCTTCTCGCTCCATTCGCCGCATCTGGGCAGCGTATCGCTGTGCCTCGGCCGAGATAGGACTTTTGGCGGTGGACGGCGCGATTTGGCTCTTCGATGGAGTCGAGGGCCTACTGGCAGACGCAACCGCCCTTTTCCCGAGCCGCGGCACCCCGGACCGCCGTCGTCGATGAAATGAACCTGGACTATTCCGATGGGCTCGAGAGGTTGCGGTAGCGGACGGGCTACCCTCGTTGAATGAGCCCTGTTCTTGGCCGCTAGGAATCACGACCCAGTTGCGTTGGATTTCATCCTCGGGATATTGACCGGGAATAGGTGTCTGCTCGCGTCGGTCATCAATGCCTGTCGCAAGGGCAACCCCTCTCCTCATAGTTGGCGTAGGCTGCCATGTATTCTCTTCAACGCGCGGAGGCGGACTAGTTGTTGTTAAGTCGTACCCTCGACCTCCACCAGCGTAGAAGCCTCGAAAGGCACCAGAACAGCAAAAGTTCCAGACCTTTCCCACCACATCTATCACAGTCTGACTCCAGCTTGCCGTCGACAGCTGTAGATTGGCTCCTTCATCAGCCTTGCAGGAAACAAGTGGTTGCGAATCTCCATAGCTGCGTTTGCGACTCTTCCCAGGAACGGCGACTTCCATCGAGGTCAACGAATCGAGACTGACATCTATCGGTGAAGTCAGGGTACGTTCGCGATAGCGATTGGGCCGGTAATCAAGTTCCACAGATGTCTCCCGCCTTTCAAGCCGGGTTGGACGAATGTCGCCTCCCCCAGCCAGCCGGTAGTCTGTGTTCACAAGGGATGCGGGACTGGCGAAGTCTGGCTGCGAATCAAGCAAAGGGGATTCATCGTACCGTATGCGCTTGCGACGAAGGTTGGAAATGGAATAATACAATGACGAGGAGGGAGATGAACTCTGAGGCGTTTGAAAGAGCTGCCCTCGAGCGTCTGCGAGGTCAAGCTTTGGAGGGACAGGCGAGTCGAGGAAGAAGGACCCCGGCATTTTTCCAAAGACGTATGGCTTCCTTCTCCCTGACTGCCCTGTGTGTATTTCGGATGGGAAGTTCAGTTGTAAAATAGGCCGGCTTCTCTCAGCGCTTGAAAGCTAGTCAAAAATTATTTTTCCGGCGCTGCCTGGTCTGATCGGGATAGTGGTGGTGGAGCAGGATACGGAAGGATCTCGTTTCTACAACAACGGGCGGAGCGCCTCTTATCTATCACCGTCATCAGCATGACACGGCGGTGTCTCAGTGGCCTGTCATAGTTCGCCTCCGCCCAGAACCAAAAGAAATCAATATTCTACCCTGTTTTCTATGTCTCGCATATCTATCTTTACCTCAGTGACCGGTCATTTACTCTCTACAGGCTAATTACAGTCTTTGACCGGTCCAATCAACTCCAGCCGCTTGCAAACCCTCCTCCCCATCCACCAACACACACCAGCCTTCACTTCCTCGTCCCCCGTCGCCCGCAATCACACTCTTGAAATTCTTGCGAGCGTACTCGAGCACGGCATTGTCAAATGTGCCTGGTTGCAGCCACACCGCCGGGATACCCAGCACATGAGCCTCTTCGAGTATCTGAAGAGATACCGCAGGAGGCGTCACAAGGGACAACGACGTCTGCGATGGCGACGGCAGCGACTTGGGAGAGGGAACTGAGTCGTAGGTTTTCGACGAGAAGGTGATCTTCGCACCCCGAGGATTGATAGGCGTCACGGGCAGAGAATGCTGGTGATACCAGGCCAGGACTATCGACGTTTTAGAAAAGCAGATCGCCAAACACAGAAATTGTATTATCATCGTATTTGCCAATAGGGAGCTTACTCTTGTACCCAAATTTCTTGGGATCGTTACTAGCGCCAGCAACCGCAAAGCGGGGAGACGAGAAGAAACGCGTAACGGCATCCATGGTCGACTATACTAGGTCTCCTTCAAAGACAAGTGGAGAGTACGATGGAGTTAGAGGAAACTGAGCTCAGGTTCCGTCTATTGACTGGAGACTGGAGAATCAAAGAGGACGATGCGCGGAGAGAAGAGCGGGGGATACCGCGATACCGAGGTGTTTTATATCATCGCTGTTCGGAATTACGAATTAGTCTTGTCACATCTTTCGGGCCCAGGAGCCGAGTGCTATCGTAGCTTCAAGCTACTAGTAGATGCAGATGGTTGTCTCTCTACATCAACAGTGAGAATACTGTTTTCGGCATTTCTACAAACTGCTTAGAGCAGCATCATTCGCTGCGTTCTCCAGGCCGTTGTCTGCCCCATGCTTCTACCGCCGTCTGGAACGTGGAGACTACTGAATCCTTCCGGCCGGATTAGATAAGATATCGAAATCTCCAAATCTCATCCTCGGAGTCGGACTCATCCCCTTCCCATCCAACTTCGGCATATTTCCCCTCCCATCCGTACTCACATGCCGCCCTTTGTTCCCCGAAAGCGTTTCTCTTCAGAGGACAACAACCCCAGCGCCAAACGACAAGCGCTGTCTCCTATCAATGGGCCTTCCAAGCCGATCGTCGATCTCGCCGACTTTGGCTCCGATTCTGATTCCGATTCACCCCTGAGCGACGCGCCCGGTTCGGATGGGCCTAGTGAAGGGAACAAGGGCAAACAAAGCGATGACGATGATGACGATATTGATTGGGAAGATGCGATGGAGACAGAGACGAAGGCACCAACCTCAGCGACTCTTCTGACGCCTGCAAACGAACCCCAGGATCTGGAATTGACCCTGAACAAGAATGAGGTACATCTGTCTGACCTCCTTGATGGGAAAAAGGGCCCAACCAAGATTGAGCGTCAAATTCGAATTCAGACGCACTGCATGCATGTCCAGTGTCTGCTCTTTCACAACGCTCTGCGCAATGCCTGGCTGAACGACGCGAAGATCCACGATACGCTCCGACAGAGCCTACCGGCGGGCATCAAGAAGGAGATACAAAAGTGGCGCGTATCGTCGGGCTTGGAAGCACCAGAGAAGAGAAAGCCTGAGGCAAAGGACAAGAAGAAGAAAGGGAAGAAGACTCGAAGACAGGAGCGGAATTGGGCCGAACAATCCTCTCCTCTGGAACCTGGACAGCCTGACATGAGCCGTGGTGATCCTATCATCTCGTTGCTGAAGATACTGGCAGCTTACTGGAAAAGGCAGTTCAAAATTACTACTCCCGGCCTCAGGAAGAATGGCTACCGACCCTTATCTCTGATCGAGGCCGACATATCTTCCATGAACAAGGATGATCACGATCCGGGCCGGCATGGCGAAAAAATTTGTGATCTAGAAGAATTTCGCACTGTCGCGGAACGCATGGAAGGATCTCGGGACGTTGGAGCACAATTATTTACAGCACTTTTACGCTCTTTAGGCATTGAGGCGAGGCTTGTAGCCAGCCTACAACCGCTTGGATTTGGATGGACGAAGGCTGAGACGTACAATGCGAAGCCAAAACAAGAAGCTGAAGCGGAGGCCGATGGAAATGCAAATGCATCTGCCGAAGCTGAGACGGATATGGACTCAGGCCCGGAAAGTAGTGACGCTGATGGTGCGCCTGTCCGCGCTAAAACCAAGAAGACCTATGACCGTGATCTTCCATTTCCTATATACTGGACTGAGGTGGCTTCCCCAATTACGCATGATATTATTCCTGTGGACCCGCTGGTCCTTCCAAACGCGGTGGCTACGACGCCTGATCTCCAGGCCGCCTTCGAACCCCGAGGTGCGAAAGCAGAGAGAGCGAAGCAAGTTATATGCTATGTTATTGCTCACTCTTCGGACGGCACGGCCAAGGATGTCACCACTCGATATCTACGCCGCCACACATGGCCTGGCAAAACGAAAGGGTATCGTCTCCCTGTCGAGAAGATTGCTATCCCGGGCCGAAGAGGCAAATTTATTGAGTACGACTGGTTCCGAGTAACCATGAGAGGATATGTGAGACCAGAGAACAAGAGAACAGCAGTTGACGATACCGAAGATGCCAAAGATCTTATTCCCAACAAGCCAGAGAAGAAGAAGCCGACGAAGGAAGGCGACACACTGCAGAGCCTTCGTTCCTCCACGGAATTCGTCCTGGAGCGCTTTCTCCGCCGAGAAGAAGCCCTCAACCCTGGCTCAAAGCATGTCCGTACTTTTGTCACTGGCAAAGGTGACAAAGCAAAAGAAGAGAAGGTCTTTAAACGGAGTGATGTCTTGAAGTGCCTCTCTGCCGAAAGTTGGCATAAGGAAGGACGCCGACCCAAGTTCGGCGAGACACCACTCAAACTTGTCCCGATCCGTGCTGTCACCCTCCTTCGAAAACGGGAAGTCGATGAACTCGAGCGGGAAACCGGTGAAAAGCCCAAGCAAGGTCTTTACGCAAAGCATCAAACGGAATATATTATCCCGGACCCGATAAAAGACGGCGTTATCCCAAAGAACGAGTATGGCAATATAGACTGCTTTGTTCCTCGCATGGTACCTCGAGGAGCCGTTCACATTCCTTGGTCAGGCACAGTCCGCGTCTGCAAAAAGTTAGGAATCGACTATGCCGAAGCCGTAACCGGGTTTGAATTCGGATCCAAGATGGCCGTTCCCGTTATTGAAGGCGTGGTTGTCGCGGCCGAGAATGAGGACCTCGTCAAAGACGCCTGGCGCGCCGACGATGCAGAAAAGAGGAAGCGGGAGCAGCTAAAGGCAGAAAAGCGAATTCTGGAAACATGGCGCAAATTTCTTTTCGGTCTCCGTATTGCAGAGCGCGTAAAGGAAGAATACGGCGGCGATGATGATTCCAAGGATACGGAAAGGGATATGCACAATCCATTTGCAAGCGGAAGAAAGGACAGGCACAATCGTGAAGAACATGTTGAACCAGAAGATCGCGAGGAGGATCACGGCGGTGGATTCCTTCTACCGGGTGAAGATTACGAGGCCGACGAAGGTCTAGTTGTCGAAAGGCACGACGACGCCCAACATCAACCGGCTCATCCTCAACCCGGCTCTCAGCATAATGCCATATCCCTCGACGAAACGGATGATGATTCAACCTCAGATTCTACTCACGAACTGTCTTCCGTACCCCCATCCCTCCCAGAGGATGGAGGTGGTAGTCTAGCCGGATCCAGCCCTTCTGAACCTGAGTCCGAGCCCGGTTCCGGCTCCGAATCTGACTACGTGCCCGATACGCGCAGACGGACACGAAACAGCACCAAAACAAGGTCGAAATACTTTCCTCATAAGTGATTAGCGGGAGTAACTTTAGAACCTTCGACGATTTTATTTGACTTGAGCCTATGGCATGCATTAATCTAGATACCGGTGTTCAGTGATTTGCATTCTTTGCTTTTCTCTGAGATAAATGGAAAATGGGATACCCTGGTAGATACCTTTGTGCTACCAATACCAACCATACAATACCAATTCAAAGAATCTAGTTTTCTTGTTCCTTTTCTGACTACTGTACTCTAGATTAAAGCACGTACCAATTATGGACCAAATTAACTGCACCTGAATACCTAAGACTGAATGAATGTAGAAATGGAACACCACCCATGCATGGAGTATGTCAAGAAGAGATCGTGCGATGCATAGACAAAGGGTCCCTAGAAACCCAACTCATGCCCTAGTACTCCAAGTTAATGCATCTGAAAGCGGGGTAATGACTATAAATACAAAAGAAAAGTGCCCCAGTTACCATCCCCTTCTCCTAGAAGCCAAGGGAGAATCATGCAGGTCCTCTGCGCTGTAATCCCTATTAGCTCCCCATGGAGAATCATTCCCGTCCAAATCAAACTCCTCAAGAGGACCAACATGCACTGCAGGGGAAGAAATCGGACTTTGAGCAATCCGCGGTCTGGACTTAAAGACGCTGGCGTAGTCGGCAGCATCACCAAACGAATCATCTCTGGGATTGGGTGAATCTGAACGATGCGCTGACTCCTTCCGCGGAGTCTCGAACTGGTTCACAGGGAATGACTGCCGATTTCTCCGGGGAATATGGTGGCAACTCTCCCGGGTTCTTGCAACTGGTGGAGCGACCAAAGACAAGGATTTTCTAGTGCGCTCGACAAGGCTGACTTTATGAGATCGCAGATCTGGCCGAGGTGGTATGAATTCTGGGCTGAAACTGTCCTCATGGGCTTCCCGTTCCAGGGTATGTTCCACGGAAGGACGGGCGGCCGAAGATGATATATGTTCATAGTCCCCTTCTGTGCTAGTATGCTGCGGAGATCCAATACCCTCTGTTGGTGCTATATATTTGGTATTCGTGTCAGCTGGAGCCATTGGGCCTCGCTGAGCCAGTTTCGCAGTTGATGATCCAGGACGCTCAACTGTATTGCTAGCTGCCGTAGTTGAACGCAGCGGAGAGTCAGCATGGCCGGACAGCGGTCGCTTCCTGTCAATCTTTGCTAGAGCTTCTCGCAGAGAAGATAAAAGTACCCGATCCTCGAGCCTAAGAGTACCGGTTGTGGCTAGACTTCCGGTTGTCTTGGAGACGCTCGCAACGGTGAGTGGTTGATGATCTCCGAATATGAGCGGGGAGCTCTTCACGGTATCAATCTGGGCTTGGTGAGTCGGCCCATCCCTATTGCAAATGGAGCTGCTGAATTCGCGCCACCTCCTTAGTCGACTCCGTTGGTGCAATACACGGGACTCCAAGTCCATCAACAGGTCCTGAGCTGGTGCATGGGTAAGACCCTGTACCGTAGACTCATTGGCATGAGTCCAGGCCTTGGAAAAACCCAACTCCAGGAAACCGTCAGTGCTACTCCGCGATCCTCCATAAAGTAAGGTATCAGCCCATTCTTCGCCTCCTAGCCAGTTTTCTTTCACCTCTCGAGGGATAAAGCTAGAACTTGTAGGTTCGTCAGGTATCGAAGGGCTAGATTCATTCAATCGACTCGCAAGCTCCACCTTCTTATTCTCCAGCAACTGCGAGAACTGGTCATGAGTTGTCCGCACACGAACACGTCGCTCATCCATAGCACCAAGAGACACCTGGTAGGCGAGTATGAGCGGCACCATCATCTGGTGTTCTCCCAGAGTGATGCTCTTGGAAGTAGATATTCTGAGCGCCGGGTTGGCTGCCCACTCCCTTGTAGCAGCCAAGACCTTGCGGACGATGGCGGTAGAGAATACGGCGAGCACTTCATCGAACTTGTCCCCTTTGCAATCGTCCAGCATGGTTTTACGCAGTATTGTTTCCTTTCCCAAGTCGCCATTTTTCTTCAGATCGGACAGAGCACGGAATAAGGCGGCACGGAGATTCACGGATTGCAGAGGTTCCAGAGGAGGGAAGAATGGACGTAGTTTCTGATGAAAGATTTAGCCGAATACAAATAAAGCGAGCCGGTTGAAGTAGTCAACTGACACTTTGAGCGCCCTCTGGGTCCCAAATTGCAAACAGATGATATAATGCCCATTCTACAGCTTTTACCCGTTGGCGCTGGTTCTGCGGGGCAGGAGACAAAGTGCGGGCGCTGATATCCGGCCAGTCTTCGTATTGGTCCAGCTGGAGTAGTTTCAGATTGCGGACGAACACAGCAACGTGAGATGGCGGGGACCAATTCAACGGTTTCGGCCGTGGTGCTGGCGCGAGCCTGGAGGACTGCATTCTGCAAGGAAACCGAAAGAATCATCCGTTCATTGTCGACTGCGCCAACAGTTCAGCGTGGATGCGTTTTGTTGAGATGCGCTTTCGTCTGGAACCTTTGGGGATAGTGAGGCGTGCCTGCTGTTTGCACTGTTTGCAGCCCTTCCGCAGCAACGCCGTCCTCAACAACTGCTCTAGCAATTGCTCCGTCACTCTTCCCCTCACCATTCAGTGTATTTTCTTCTTCTTCTGAGCCGTTGAATTTTTTCGATACGATCTCCACTCTTTTCTCATTTCTTTTCCTTTCCTTTCTTTTTTTCCCGCTTCGTTCTTCATCCTTGGGAGTGCCTTGATTGTCGCCCTGCGGCTGCACGCTCATTTTGCTCTCCAGCTGGTCCACTCGAATCTCCGCATCGCAACCATGGGCTCCGAAGCGTCGCCTGAAGCATTGTGGACCACAGAGTCTGGTGAGTATCCTATGCCGTTTCTTATTGTTTTATTTGGCTGACCGTCTTCTTCCGGCAGTACTGTCTACTCTTCCTCAACGACCAGAAGAGAACTCTGCATCCCCGGTACCCTTCTTCCATCTTCTTGAACGCCTCAAGACGACGAAGCGTGAAGGATGGCGGCGTTTCGGCATCAACCATGGAGAGTCGATTTCCGATCACATGTACCGTATGTCTATTATGACCATACTAGCACCCCCGTCGCTGTCGTCGCAATTGGACATTCCTCGCTGCACGAAGATGGCCCTGGTCCACGATATGGCGGAGTTGCTCGTTGGCGACATTACCCCTGTCGATAATGTGACGAAGGTGGAGAAGGCACGTCGAGAGGCATCAGTAATGGAATATTTGACCAAGAACCTGCTGGGCAGTGTTCCCGGTGGAGCACTATCTGGAGATGAGATTTTCAAGGTGTTCCAGGAGTACGAAGATAGCGAGACTCTGGAGGCCAAATTCGTCCACGACATTGATAAGATGGAGTTGCTTCTTCAGATGGTTGAGTACGAACGGGCTCATGGGACCAATCTGGAGGAGTTCCGTCACGTTGCGACCCGCATTCTACTACCAGAGGTAAAAGAATGGGCAGCTACCGTACTCAAAGAGCGCGAGGAATTCTGGAAGAACAGATAGTCTGCAGACTTGGTCCCGCAAAATTAATAGTGCATTATTGCAGGGACCTCATCATGCGGGAGAGTGGCTTGTTGCAAATGGTGTTGGTATGATGGCGGCACTGAATGGCCAAGTTGGAAGGGGCGTTTGGGCTTGTCGATTTCATGCCAGTATGAATAAAGGTGGCATCCGGAGCTCATTACCATGTATCATAGACATTATTAATGTTAATTCTCGATTTTATCTTCTTTCCCTTTCCTTTTTCGTGCTGTTCGCAAAAACAGAACCCATGAACAACGGGAACCGTCTATAATCTATCTTATACTCATCAGCAATAAATGCAAGCGGATCCCAGCCGAGAATCAGTCCAGCTCATTCTCTATCTCCTCAGCCAACATCTCCGCCTCAACTCTCATTTCCTCGTCAGTTCTAGGTCTCCGCTCCTCACTCTCAATGACCGGAAACCTATGCCTCCTCTCCATCCCCCGCTCCTCTCCACCTTCTTTCCGCTTGCCCATTTCCCTCTCCTCCTGTCTTATCGCCTGAAAGTTCCCAATATCGCCTTCCTCCCCATCCATCATCTCATAAACCGCATCTGTACCCCCCATGTGATCCAGATCCGCCCTCTTCCGCGGAATGATATGCGTGTGGACATGAGGCACGCTTTGCCCCGCGTCCTTCCCATCCTGGATCGCGATATTCAGTGACGTAGCGCCGTAGACCCGTTCAATCATCTTCCCGACTCGCTGCGTCGTGAGGAAGAGATCCGACGCCTCGGCCGGTGTAAGGTCTCGGACTCGCGCGACTACCCGTCGCGGTGATACGAGGACATGTCCCGGGAGAATAGGTTTGAGGTTGACCAGAGCAAATGAGAGAGGGGTTAGGTGGAAGACCTGTTTTTCTTTTCATCGCGCATTTTTTTCTCATTAATCTCTGGGCCGGTGAGATATAAGCTAATTATTACCGCAGACTGACCTGGGATGTAACGAGGAAGGGACCGAAATGGATCGCAGCCCCCCTTACGTGAGAGAGGGGCATATTGGACTTTTCTGAGCTACTGCTTGCGTTCATAGACGCGTGGTTCGCATAGGAGCAAAGAAACGAGTCCTTATTATGGAGAGATCGGCAGAGATGTGGAAAAAGACTACGAAATTGCGGAGTTGATACAAACAATACGGAGAGAAATGCTCTTTTAGTCATCTCGATTCTCATGTGTCGAATGAACTTAGACTGGTATTTACAGCTACCTTGGGCACCCAGGATAATAAATAACAAAATGATGGTTATTCTTATGCTTTGAATTTTATATTCTAGGGGAACGGTGTCGTTTAAGACAGTACGATACTTACGCAATTAAAGGTCGAATCTATTCCTGATACTGCAGCAGCATTCACAGATGTGCAAGGACTTCTTCAGCTCCTGAAGCCTGTTTGTTCATAAGTCATTAGCATACCCTTGTCCTGTCGATAAAACCAGATGCAAACAGTCCCAGTAAATGGCATACCTTAATGACACCTCTCTCCGTCTCAATGCCCGAGTAGATCACCTTTCCATGGTCGATGGTGAGAGCAAATCTCTGCGTCCGACCAGACGACGTATCAGCCCAGCCAATGCTTTTCGAGAATTTAGCATCTGGGTCCGACAGGAACAGCTATACCAGGAACTTGTCAGCACGATGAAGTGTCTTGTGATGAAAGCCATCGAGATGGCTGATGGACTCACGATGTCCTCTCCCTTGATCTGATTTGCTTTACCCCAAGCACTCATCACAAAGGCATCATTGAAAGCAATAACTGCAACAATGTCGACGCCCTTCGCCTTGAGATTTGGCAGGTTTTCGATGAACCCAGGCAGGTGTCTCGCGGAACAGCCTGGAGTGAAGGCGCCTGGTACAATGGTAATCAGTACGATGGACATTCTGGAAACCCCCCGAAACCAAAGCGATACTAACCAGGGACAGCGAACAGGACGACCTTCTTGTTGGCCCATTCTTTCGAAGCGTAGTAATTGATGGGTATGCCGCAGGCTGTGATGTCACCTTTCTCCTCCGTCCATGGGATGTACCTTGGGTTGTACAGTAAGTAGGAGCTCCCCATGGTGGTATAGTCCGGACTTACTGGAAAACAACGTCGTCGGGGAACTTATCTCCGGGCTTGAGGCCAGCCATGTTGTCTAAGTAGAGTGATCTGGATCGATTTCTATGGAAAGATAGCTTCGGATGCCACAATGTTGGAGACTTGGTCGAGAGTTGATGGTGTTTTACCCCTCCTGCGGGGTAGCCGATGGTGTTATTTGCTCGGAGAGCTGGATCAGAAGCCCTGGCTTCACGTCGAGCTTACGCTTATGCTGTCTAAATCAACGCTAACCTGGTTCAAAGCAAACACACTTGGCCAGAAATGGCAAATTCAAGTATCCTGAGTCCTTTTACGGACCTTCGTAAGCCCGTTCATACTCCGACCTCGGACCGCATCTTTCACGAACTGCTATTACGGAAAAGGATTCAGAAATCGATACTGACTAGGAGGTGTGGCATCTACTACACCAACTAGCTACGCCCTTGCAAGGACGATCATGGATGTTGAGTGAATAGACAGATGGGTATCTCATTGTCTCAAATACAAACTGGACTCTTGGCCTGCTTATGTTACACAACGATTCATCATCCTCTCAAGTCTTTCGTGTCAAGGCCGCCATTGCTCGGAAACCGGAAATATGCATTAAGTACATAAGATGCGTCGTTCAATAGTACAGAAGCCTGTGTATTACAATCATGATCAGATAAAACAATAGGGGGAAATAATGAGCATGGAAACAAGGTAGCCTCGCACACACATGAATGGGAACGAAGAAAAAGAAAAGTGCACGAATCGAATCGAAAGACATCACTCCACAATCCAGGCGCTGGTCAAGATTCCGTGGCGGAATCTGGGGCCGTCTCCACCTGTTGCTCGGACTCTGTCGCTGAACTAGGAGAATCCTCTGTAGCCTCTGTAGTTGGCCCCGGCTCTGATTCTGGTTCTGCTTTCGAATCTGTCGTATCCCGTGTCTCTGATTCCGACCCTGCTTCAGCATCCTGTTCGTGCTCAGCATCCGACTCCGCTTTAGACTCTGCATCTGCGGGTGAATCGGGTTCCGGCTCCGGATCTTCCTTTGACTCGGGCTCCAAGTCCCCGCTGGGAGGAGGTTCTGTAATTTGGGTCGTCTCAGCCTCATCCTCAGATTTAGCCCTCTCGGGTTCTTGTTCTGACGCGTCAGTCTGCTCTATCTCAACCTTCTCGCCGGGCTCGTCTTGTTCCGCATAAGGATTCGCCGACTCCGGCAGGAAAAGCTCTGTTTCCTTCACTTCGACTGTGATCTCGGACGAGTTGCGACTTTCTGATGGCCGTTTGCTGTATTCATCCTGGGTCACAGGGGTCTCTGGTAGAGGCTCGTGCAGCTCTGACTTCTCGTCCACCTGCGGTAGTTTCGGGTGTTCTTCGCTATCCTCCGTAATTGTCGTAACGCGGGAACCTGTCGATGGGCTATGTTTGTGACGTCGTGTATTGGTGTCCGTTGCACCTGGAGAAGCCTCCGCATTTGAATCCGGTGGAGTCGAGCCTTCGCCATCTTTTCGTAATATCGCTAATGGAGGTGCCTGCACGGGCTCAGGGACAGCTTGTTTATGTGGGTCGGCACCTTCAGCCTCAGGCGGGACTGTGTAATTCTCTTCTGGGATAAGAGTATACATATCGCAAACTGTCTTGAAGAAGACGTAAAGCCCCTCGTTACCTTCCACCTGCCAGAAAACATCACGGTGCTGGAACCAGGCGTGGGCAAAAATACGATACAGCCGACGGAAGATATTGGTGAGATGCCTTATGCTTGCTTGTGCACCGCCGCCAGCTTCCGATCCCAGAACAAGACGGCTAGGGAAGAACTTAGGAGATGTGAGAACGTTCGTAGCCCAGTCTAGTGTGTGACAGCAGTAGTCGATGGCGCAGCAGGATTTAGGAGGATCGTGAACAGCACACAGATACTGCCAGTCTGCGGCGCGCATCTCCGGGCAGATCTGAGAGGAGCACGGTGGATCTTCTGCAAAGAAAGCGATGATGAGATTGTTGACCTTCATTGTCACGAAACGACAGAGTTCATAAAGCCAGAGAGCACGCTCGACACCTTCAGGCGGTTGTGCGATCTGTATAGCAACTTCTCGAGAGATAGGGATGACTGTATCGGAACCCTCTGGCTTCGTGTAGCTGTTATACAGCGCTTTCAGGTGTTCCTGCAGTTGAAACGGCGAATCGACCTGTTTGGCATTATCCGTCCAGTGTTAGCCGTCACGCTGACCCCGCCCTTCGCCAACTGTCGCAGACTTACCTGGTGAAGTGGAATCAGCGGAGGACCAAACGCCATGTCTGAGGCCCGCGTTCCCGGTCGAATTCTCCGCGTTGAGCCATCATCTTCGTCAAGGGACACACCCAGCACTAGTTCCGCGTCCTTGGTGATGGACCCCCCGATTGACGGTGACTTTGGCCCAATCTGAACTTCCGTGAACGGGGGAGGGCTGGGCAAGCGGGGGGAGCTTCCCGGAGAGGTCCCCGCTGCAGTCATTGCGAAAGCACAGATGATACGTCGCCGTCTGTCGCGCTAGAGAAGGTGAAGCGACGCGGGTCTAAGGTGGATAGCTGGCTGCACGTCGGCCAGGAGTCTGAAGGCTAGGTCGGACTCGGAGCTCCACTCCGGATAAGCCCTAAGCCCTATGTTGCCTGGCACGTCACTTCTTACGCCGAAGGTAGCCATCTTCATACTCAGAGCAGAGTTTTGTATTGATTCCCTGCTGCTGCACTTCTTTTTACTTTTGTTAGAAAGAATTGTGAGAGAGGAGGTATAGACAAGAAGGAAGGAAAATGGATTCACATTTAGAGGACGACGAGGCCCCTCCCGATCTAGTCGATGTGTCGACGCTGCCAGAGACGGAGAACCCGTCAGTATCAAAGTGTATAGAAGGACCAGAGCAGAAGGCCCGTGTGCCCATCACGCTTGTCACCGGTATGAACATGGCTAAGGAAGCTTGCATATACCATGCAACTCCGTGACACCTTCGTCTACATCGGGCTAACTATTGGCCTATGCTAAGGGTACCTGGGTGCGGGCAAAACTACTCTGCTCAACTACATTCTTTCTGAAAAGCATGGCAAGAAGATCGCTGTTATAATGAATGGTAGGTACTTGAAAACCCCGGTAATTCGGATGATTTCTAACTGCTCTACAGAGTTTGGAGACAGTAAGTCAGATATCTAACCCAAAGGAAAGAGATGGCTGAATCAAAGACTCTGCATCGATGAGGACAGAAGCTGGTCCTAGAGCTTACCTGGCGAAATGGTGCCACACCATGCTGAAATATGATCATAGTACTAACTTCTTCTCCTAGCGACGGACATCGAGAAACCCCTGACAGTAAACCAGGGTGGCAAGGAAGTCACAGAGTGGATGGAAGTCGGAAATGGCTGTATCTGCTGCTCCGTCAAGTAAGTTATAAACAAGAGGAAGAAGTAAAGAGACATATTGACAAACAACAGGGACTCAGGCGTCATGGCGATCGAATCCCTCATGGAACGCCGCGGCAGCTTCGACTACATCTTACTAGAAACTACTGGACTAGCAGACCCCGGTAATATAGCGCCCATTTTCTGGGTCGACGATAGTCTCGGCAGCTCCATTTATCTAGACGGCATTGTGACGCTTGTCGACGCGAAGAACGTCCTGCGACTCTTGGACGAACCGACACCGGAAGAGATCGTTCCGGACCAGGGTGGCCATCGTTCCGACGAGCATGGGCACGAGCACAAAGGCCCGGTACTATCAATGGCACATATGCAAATCTCTCATGCCGACGTGATCATCCTTAACAAAGCCGACTTAGTATCCAGTGTGGAGCTGGAAGTTGTCCGGGATCGAGTCACGGCTATTAACAGCGCGGCCAGGATCCATGTAACGGACCATAGCAAGACGCCGCAAATCGAGGGCGTTGTGCTCGACTTGCATGCATATGACCATTTGGGGAAGCTAGATGTCGATGTGGATTTTGGGGGGAAGGGACATAGTCATCTTGATCCAGTTAGTAGATCCCTTTTCCTTCTTGATTTCTTCACTTAGGAAGTTTTTTTTTTTAAAAAAAAAAAAAAAAAAAAAAAGAAGGCTCGACTAACAAGTGGAATGAAAACAGGCTATCTCGACCGTCAAAATCACACACCCTCCCATCGCCTCCCAGAAATTACCAAGAGTAGATGCCTGGCTCCGCTCTGTGCTCTGGGAATGTACCTTGCCACTCTATCCACCGGAAAACACGTCCGCATCACCCGACCACCACAAACAGTCTGAAGATCTCGACTTCGAGATCCACCGCTTGAAAGGAATTCTCTATCTGGATGATGGTACGACCAAGATCATCCAGGCCGTCAGGGACGTATTTGAGATCCGAGATGTGGAGGGGACCGAATCCAACTCATCCAATGTCGATCCTTCGGTTCAGTGTAAAATTGCCTTGATCGGACGTGGCCTGGGCCAAAGTCCGAGGCCATGGCAGAGTAGTTTTGAGACTTTTCTGGAACAGGAGTGAGTGTGAAAATGGATGGACGATTGTAAGTAATTTATTTAAATTGGAAATGTGCATATGAAATAGAAGTTTTTGACATCAGCTCAAATGGTCAATAGTAAATTCATTCATTCATTCATTCACTCATTCATTCATATGTTTCTTCGTTCCAATTTATGTGCGTACTTTATTTTGGAGATAGGAGTGTTCACATAATGCATGCACCAAAGAGATAAATGTATCCAGGGTGGGCTAATGCTGAGGTGACCTTCATGTCAGGCTCAGTATGTGTGCTACTCATAACAAAATGGCAAGAACAAATATTTAGATGGAAAACAGGGGCTTAAAGAAAAATTAACTAGAAATATCAAACCCATGCACAGGAATTTGACTTTGGTCAGACTCTCCAAAAAGCTGTTCTAATGCCTCAAATACAATCAAATAAAGAGCAGTAACTATATAATGACAGATTGAAGTATGAAGACAAAGAAAGGCAGCCAGAGACAAAAGAGATATATAAAAAAAAAAAAAAAAAAAAAAACCAGAAATGTATGTACTAGTCAACTAAAAGCCCGATTTTTGTTCAAAACTCCAACTCCAATTTCGCCATGAACTTCAGTCATTAATCACCTCGCACGTAAAAGAATTAACTTTCTCTCTCAATCGAGACTCTTTGCCAGATAGTCATATGAAGGAAAGTAAATATACAGCTCAGAATAGAAAATGACAGTAAGCAATGTGGGGGGTATCGAAGAAAAGGGAAGAATGGACTGTCATCTTTTGCTTTAAAAGCGACGAAAAACAATTTGTGGCACTGGACCCAATTTGTTGAGTCATGGGATGTTGAAGTCGGTCCTCCTCAGCGCTCTTTTATTAACTTTTCGTTTTACTTGTCTGCGAGTCGAATAATGATGTATAAGTGCGGGACGCCGGGAAATATCGCGTTTATTGTGGTAATGACTGTGTTCTGCACAGTCGACAATCAGTCCAGAATTTGGTCTGCAAAGCGATTTCTTCACCGTAATGCGGAAGATGCAGCCTAGGAGAGAATTTCACGCTGGAGCTAAACTTAGCAGTCGTTCGGGTATGGGCCCCTGCGTCAACGACCCAGGGCAGGGTTTATCGGCAAGGCGGAGTGAAAAAGGGAGCCGCGGTATGAAGGCGAGAGCTCCCGGTTCGATCGGCTGTCGGACAAATGTTTAACAGAGGACAGGGCCACTAGTTTTGAAGATGGGTTGGCAGCTTGAGTCGACAGAGCAGACGGTAGGGCTTCAATATCTTTTGTCGGGGACTCTGCCGTCATTTTATCTGCGGTATCTCTCCTAATATCCGAAGCAGGACGTCTGCCAACTTCAACGGATCCTTCGGGAAGAGCACGAACACTAGACGGTTGTAGGGTCTTCTCTGGGTCCAATTTTGGTTCGTGGTGCAAATAATCCGAACTGGAGCGGAGCCTGATAGCATCGCCTCCAAAGAATCGAGCCGATTCATTATTCGCGAGCTCGGAGCGACCCATTACATCGTTCGCGGTGCTCTGCAGGACGATTTCTTCCGGGGGAGATCCTACCTGAGGTTCACTAGGATCCTCCTCCAAGGCGCCCACAGGAGTCTCCTGTAGCTCATCAGAGAGAACAGAAAGTCGACCATTTGTATCAGATGGTGAAGGCATAAAATCCCGTGTTGAACCGCACTGGCTTGAGCTGTATCCATCGTCCAAAGAATCTGGAGCTGAGCCGTACCGCGCACTAATAAGACCCGGTGATGAAACACGATATGAGAAATTCCTAGGGATATCTCGATCACTCTTTGCCAATACAGTCATATCGGGGCTCAGAGTTCGTATCGAGGGTATGGGCTGCTCATAAAAGAGCTCCCGAGGAAAGAAGGTCAGGAGTTCCTTGGCCGAGAGCCTATCCTGAGGTCTGGGGCTCAAGCAAATAGCGACGAGTCTCCGGTAGTACTCCGGCACTCTGGTGTCTTCATCCAGAGTCAAAACACGTTCCTGTCGTTCAGGCTCGTCTTCTTCCATAGCTAATGCCCATAGCGTCATTCCCAGTTGGTAGATGTCAGTTTTGACTCCGATATACATCGAAATTCGCTGATTGCTTTCAATCTTGGCCGCAATTTCTGGCGGTTCCCAGCCGACTGGACAACCCCTCCGGTTTATATCAATTATCTTGGCGTTGTCATCTCTGTCCACGACAATGTTCGAAAGAGTGAAGTCGCCTTGGACATAGCCTGCCTCGTGAATTTCGCAGAGACCGTGGACAATCTGCTTGGCCCAGCGCTCTCTCCGTTCCCATGCAATCTCACCTCTATGCTCGTACAAGATGTCCACAAGAGCACCCTGTTCGGCATAACTGATCAGTAATCCCTTGACGACCTCCCGCTTGTCATCGACAATGATCGCTTCGAACTGGATGACATTCGAAGAATGAGTGAGAGCGTGGAGAGCGTTTATCTCATAAAGAAACTCGTCAACCGTGTCCGGTCCAGGAATCTCTTTCTTAATGAACACCTTGCCATCCAGCCGCACCTTGTAGACAAGTCCCGACAAGTGCGCGTCAAAAAAGAGCCGATCCTGCGAGACAAATAAGGTATTTCCCAAATGTCCAACACAGGATATGGGAGGGTAGGGAATGATCTCATTCACATCTTCCGTTACGTGAACATGTAGACGGCCATCTCTCGTCTCCAGTTTGAGGTTCGTGACTGTGTCGTAGAACTGGATCTCTGGCAGAGACTCGCGGATAGACTCGTAGATCCGAGCGGATTTATCCCGCTGGTATCGCAATCCCTTCAAATCCTCCTCCAGTGAATCGGGGGGCGCGTTGCGGTAGTCACATGAGATGGTAACCCTACGCCATCGATTGGGGGTCTCCACGAAGGTGACGAAGAATTTCTCCCGCTCTGACCGATCTCTGAAGTGCATGCTAAGGTTCAAAATCCATTTTTTTTCCAGCTCCAATTCAATCGTAGCATCTTCCTCCTCAAACCTGTCCGTCACGTCCTCCGCTTGGGCCTCGGGTAACGACGGCTCTGGATCTAGATCGAAATTAAGGTCCTCGTTCTCGTCTAGTAGTTGTTGTTGTTCCACCTCGTGCGGGAGCTGCCCGATCCACTGGACATCTGGGGCGGATAACCTGGGATCCACGGTTCGCTGTGGGGATCTAGACCCCGGAGCGCTCAGGGTATGACGACGGTCGGCGGAGACAGCTCGGCGCGGCTCCGGCTCAATGGGGGACAAACGATTGCAACGTTCCGAGTGCTGCCTCTTGAACGTCGATGCCCGGGGAAGCCCAACTCCAACCTTGCGGGAGAGTCTCCGGGTGAGTTTATCGTGGGGTCTAAGACGGTCACCACTGCCGTCGTCAGTGCGGGTGTCATTGTTACAGTTCTTGCTTTTCTCATCGTTGTCACTGGGATCGCCAGCGGTATTGGGCCTGCGACCTGTGGGCGAGCGAGGAACGTTAGAAGTTCGAATGTGGCCTCGATCGTCGCGGCCAAGCAACCTTCGAAGACCCCACCGATGCCACATGCTATGTTTATGAGGATGGTCGTGCTTCTCCGAATCAGCAGACAGGCCGAACGGCCGCCTAGACGGGCTAGTAGAACTGTCGGCAATAGAGATGGCCATGCGGTCGGCCGTTGCTCGACTTGGAGCTCAACTGCCTTTCAGGAAACGAGATGGAGAGTACCCCGCTGTCCGAAACTCGGCTGTCCATAAGAAACTAACAAAAAGAAAAAATCGAACCCGGAGTGTTTGTTTGTCGATTGTCGCTCTGTTGTATGTTTGCCACGCCTTCCACAGAGTAATAATATGCCTCCCTACATGTAAAGGCCAGAGCAGGGGATACCAGGAGGGAGTGCCTGTTCTCGACTAGGATCGGGCTGGTCTGGCTGGTCTGACTGGTCTTCTCGGTCTCGTCTCAGTTCGACTGGTTGCACGGCTTTGGTGGAAGGCATGGACGTGGGCATGGGAGAGACACAACCAAGACCGGGTGAAAAAGGAAGAAGGAAAGGCGTTGTAAGCGTGCAGTAGCCTAGGTTACTGGGACTTCTGGTGGTTTGATATTCCCGGTCGGATTGAGTCAAAAATCGAAGCGAGGCGAGTCATTCGGAATGTTTTTTCACCGCCCACAGAAGAAGAGTCAAACACCGAGTGAGATGCGAAAAAAAAAAAAATAAAATAAAATAAAATAAAAAAGTTAAGGGGAAAGGAAAAGGGGCGAGGAAAAATTAAAATTCAAAAATAGTACTGGAAAAGGGAAAAGGGAAAAGGGAAAAAAAAAATGTACCCAGTCCGCCGGGTTTTAGTCTCCATCCATCTTATTCTCATAATCTCTATGAAAATAGGCTTCTCCGAAAACTTTTTTTTCCCGCAACGACTGCAACGCACAGCGGCCTGACAGGCTTGTTCGCTGCCTGACCGGCGGGAAGAACCGCAGTGGGAAAAGAAGGACCATGGAAGCAAGCGAGGATCTCCCTTGGTAAGATCTGGCCCATTTCCGGTCCTTTTTCTTCTCCCCGGCCTATAAGAGCGGCCCGTTTGGCGGATGGATATCCAGCGGAAAATACTACCTACTAGTAGTAGTCTAGCATGTTGCTAGGCAGCACTGGCGGCGATTTGGGCACGCAGGGCTGCTGCTGCTGCTGCTACACATATTCGCGCATCTTCGCGTGCTCGACTTCCATATCCGCGGGTTCTCCGTCGCCAGTCTGTGTCCTGCATAGCTTCCTGTTACCCAAAAAGCAGCAGTCGAACTTCTCGTGTTGAGCAGCCGTCGAGCGCATACGCCCGACGGAGGCCTCCAGCCAGAACCACATCTACACGCCGCACCAGCGATGCAATGCAATGCAATGCGCAGTAGGTGTAGGCACAGACCAAATAGACGTAACGGGCGTTCAGCGTGTTGTACACATTCGGATCGCGACATCTTGTTATCTCTTGTACTAGCTTATGAAGCAACTCCATCTTCTATTTGTTCCTGTAGGAAGCCCTGCTTATACCACCCAAAACATATTTTATATGCTGGTGGCCGCTAGCTGAATGCGCTGGCTCCAATCCAACTGCCAATGCCTCGATATACGCCCAGCACTATGTCATTGTTGTCTGTTATCAAGAACATCTTTGTGTCGTCGATGCCGTCCTTCTCCCTCTGTCACACCATGTGCTTATTTTGTATTGTTTCACAGGTCGCTGCAGAAGCAGGGAACCCCAGCTCTACTTCCCATCACGCATACGATAATGCATTGATGGATGATTACCAGAGACCTAAACACGACTGTAATCTATATCTAACGCATCTTGGTCTGGATTGCTCTCCATATCGGGTAGGTATAGTGCATTGGTTAGGCCGCAAGTACAGGAGCCATGTTCATGTCTATGGCTGATTCTCCAATAGTTTCGAGCTACAAAGTGATGCTTGCATCCATCCAGAGGCAGTGGTCAGTGCAGTCAAACCAGCTGTACTTAATGGCTGAGACAGTTCACCCTCTTACATTTATCATTCTGCTCGCTAATTAGTCAATCGGTTAGCTGCAGACCGCATGCAGAAGGCATGATACCATGGACTGCAGTGGATTAGAACATCATCTTCGGAATTCATAGCTACGATCGTCAGATATGGACTGTACACACGCGATGAGGATAGCTGATCTGTCCATTGTATTCCCCCCGTTAGACACGCACAGAAAATGCAATCACACGACCTACCCATGTATACTTCCATACGGAACTCATCCCAAAGACTTCCCGTACATTGGTATGTCGGGTTCCATATGCATCCCATGCATTCACGCGTAGTACCCAGGCAAGATAGACCTGACGACTCTTCCTATTGCTTCTAATAGAGTGGAGATTTTGCTGATCCTGGACCAACTCCAGGCACATCCAAAGGACGGACAGCTGGCTGGCCCACTATATTTTTGGGCTTGAGGATTCTCCTCTCACTTTCTTGCAACACGAGTCTCATCCCCTTGTCAAGAAACCCGGAAGAGCGTAAGCTCTAAAGTCTAACCAAGCCCCAATGAAAGAAAAGGAACTCCGAAACCATGCGTTTTCTAACACCATACGATCAAAGAAAGGGATATTCAGTACGCCCGTATGCAAAGGATCTTGCAAGAGAACTGAAGGGGAATAAAAGGGAAAAGATATAGCAAAAGGCATTCTCGCCGACAAACGTATATACTATGCCGTATGCCCAAAATAAACAGTGGAAATTTGTCGATAAGCGTTCGATTCATTGCTCATCCTCATTGGCCTCGTTCTGCTTCTTCTCGGATGACGGTGCGCTGAGCTCTTTCTTCCAAAGATTGTTGGCCGCTTCCCTATCCAAGTTGGCAAAAAGGATTTCGAACACGTCTCCGTACCAGCTCACAGGGTGGCCTTCGATTTCGTGCTTGATGGTCTGTGTTGATTGCATATTATTAGCCAAAATCCACTAAAGATCAGTTAGGGCACACTAACCTCGGGCAGCTCAAGCCAGTCAGACATATTGTCTGCTGGGAAAATTATCTTGGTCGCTCCCGCACGACGCGCGGCAACGGTCTTTTCCCGCAGCCCGCCAATGCGCAGTACCTTGCCCGTCACTGTCAATTCTCCAGTCATCGCAATCGTGGGGTCAAGAGGATGGTTCAACGCTAGCGAGAGCAAAGATGTCGCCATCGTGATACCGGCAGACGGACCTAAACATGTAAGATGACGAAAAGAACAGATGTATGAGTTCGTGACTAACCATCTTTTTGGACAGCCCCTTCCGGACAATGCAAATGCACTTTGGCCTTCTCGAAGAACCTGTTTTCAGGAAATTCTCTAGCCAGTAGAGACTTTGCGAAGGAATAAGCAATATGGGTGGATTCTTTCATAACGGTTTTCAGGTTTCCGGTAGTTTCGAGTCCTGGCCGTGAGTGAGGCGACAACGCAGTCTCTAGGATCGACTCCACGTAGAGCGCTGCACCTCCCATGCTAGTCCAGGCAAGGCCCATTGTCACGCCAGGTGGGAATGTCTCGTACAACCGGTCGGACGTGAAGATCGGTGGCCCAACATAGTCTTTCAAGCTGTCTTTCCCTATGTTGAGGTGAACTGTATCCGGAACCTTCAGCGCAAGTCGAGGATTTTCCGTAGTCAACTTCTCCGGATCAATAGCAGCGCTGGTGGAGTCAGAGGACTCCTGTTCCTTTATCAACTCTTCCTGGGCAGCTTTGCCTTCATCAGTGAGAGCTTTATCTTCTCCCAAGACATCTTCACCCAGGTCCTGAACGATCCGGAAAGCAGCCTTTCTGTACACCTTTTCGATTTGCTTCTTCAAGTTCCGAACACCGCTCTCACGGCAGTACGACTTGATAAGTTCCTCAATAGCCTCGGTTTGCAGGGTCACGTCTACATCCTTCAAACCCGTTAGTTCCTTCGCAGCCGGTGCCAGGTACTTCTGGGCAATGGCCATTTTCTCATCCGCGACATATCCCGAAAGCTCAATGATCTCCATTCGATCGAGCAACGGCCTAGGAATTGTATCGGTTATATTGGCTGTGCAAACAAAAAGGACCTTGGAAAGATCAACTGGGACATCCATATAGTGATCCAGAAAGGACGAGTTCTGCTCGGGGTCTAAGAGTTCGAGGAGCGCAGAGGATGGGTCTCCCTGGTGGCCGCGTCCGATCTTGTCCACTTCGTCGATGAGGATCAAGGGGTTCTCAGTTTGACATTTCTTTAGTGCCTGGATGATACGCCCAGGGAGAGCTCCCACGTAGGTTCTGCGATGTCCCTTAATTTCTGCGACGTCTGTCAGGCCACCGACAGAGAATCGATAGTACTGTCTGTTGAGAGCCCGGGCAATAGACTTCCCAATACTGGTCTTCCCCACACCGGGAGGCCCAACAAGACACAGAATCTTTCCTTCAACGGTTCCCCTGAGCTTTCCGACAGCAATGAACTCAAGAATACGATCCTTGACATCTTTAAGGCCATAGTGATCCTCCTCGAGGACAGTCGTCGCATGTTGAATCCCGAAATTTTCCACACTCTTCTGGCCCCAGGGAATCTGAGTAAGCCAGTCAAGGTAATTGCGCGTAACATTGAATTCGGATGCGGCCGGCTCCAAATGAGCCAGTTTGTTGATCTCTTCATCGAACACTTTCTTGACTGCTTCTGGCATGGCCAATTTCTCAGCCTTCTCTTTGAACTTCTCTACCAGCTTGTCTTTTCCGTCGCTCTCGATCCCGAGTTCCCGTTTGATGCCCTTCATCTGCTCCATCAGCCAATATTCGCGTTGTCGCTTCTGGATCTTGGCCTCGACATCCTTGGAAATTTTTGACTGAAGCTGTGCATTCATTAACTCCTTCTTCAGGACAACGAGTGCCTTCGGAAGACGTTCTTCGATATTCATGGCCTCGAGGACTTCCTGCATCTCACCGAGCTCACCAGCAGACACCGCAGCCGCAAAGTCTGCCAGCTTAGCGGGCTCATCACTCAAGTTTCCAGGGAACTGGTCAGTGTAGAAGGCAGATATCTGGTCTCGAAACAGCGGATTCAGGGTTGCAATCTCCTTGCAGACGTTCACGATTTCACTTGTCACAGCTCGAATAACCGCACTCTTCTTATCCACTGGCTCCTCCACCAGGTTTTCCACGTTGACAACGCTAACGGGGTACTTCCGTAAGAAGGATGTGGGTTCGTAGTGATCTTTGGGAACCGGCTCCGGCCCACCCTCTTCAAAACTAGCAACGACGTCGCCCTGCTTATCGGTTACTCCGACTTTGGAAGAATCATTGGGAGGCAGCAGAGAGGAAATCTTGATGCGTCGATGTGGGTAGAGCACCGCCGTTACACCGCCTCCTTCTCCTCGAAGAGGATAGGAAGCTGTGATCTGAGCAAACACACCGACATCGTATACGTCTTCTGATTTCTCGATAACATCACCATCGGCATTCTCGTCCTTGAAGAGAAAGGCTCCGACGTACGGCTGTCCACGCTTCATCATTTCCTGAATAGCCGAGGCGACATTCGGGTCTCGGATGGTGATGGCTTTGTAGAACCCAGGGAACAGGGGTCGTTTCGCAATCGGTATGGCCATGACCTGGGGATAGATCTCCGGGACAGAGGGCTTCTGTAGAGCTTTTTCTGCCGACGACTTCCTGCCTTTCTTCCCATTTTCATCATTACCTCCGTTGCTGGAGCCACTCGGCTTTGAATCGGAGCTGCTGGCCGGAATCGGGGATGGTGTCTCATTAGATTTTCCTTTTCCTTCAGCAGAACTTGCTTCCTTCTTTGCCTCCTCGTCCAAACCTCGGTCTTCCTTGTCTGAGGCCAGTTTCTCTTTCCGCCGGGTGGAACCTGACGTGGGAGTGCTAGGCTCTACGCCTTGGCGTCGAGAATCGGGTCCATCCTTTTCTCCATCAACTTCCTGATCTTTTGGCTCCTCGCCCTCCTGCTCTTTAGCCTCCGTCTCCTCCTTGTGTCCAGGATGGTCCTTCTCTTTTCGCCGTACTGAGCTCGAAGAAAATGGTCTCGGGGAAGCAAGGAGAGGTCCGGGGAAACGGGGAGGAGTTAAGATCGGGCTGAGGCTCGCATGGTATCTAGAAGGGCCGACAAAAGTCCGAAGGATCAAGGGATGGTTTGTTTGGCGGAGCGCAGCTCTCCACGGAAGACGCTGGCCTCGGAGCATGCTACAGTACGCTCGGCGTTGGTGAGGACGAAGGAGGGTAAGGAACGCGCGGGTATGAAAAAAAGGGCGAATCTGAGGCAGACGGAGTAGTGTTCAAAAAGAGTAATTAAAAGAGTATACAGGATAATGTGCAAGAATGGTCTACTCCGAATGTCACCAAAGGAAAAGATTAGGAAAAGAAAACAAGATATGCATGGAGGACGTTGCTTAGTCGTAGGTAACCGAAGCCGGCGGGCGAGAAGAGCTGCTTTCATCATCATCGCGCCGGTTCAACGTTCATCCGATCCTCGGGAGACATTTTCTTCGATTTGGTAGCAACTCGAAAGTTCGACGCCGATTGGAAGGCAAGTTGAAGCCCAGGGAAAATTTTCTTGGACTGGCTCTTCCCAATCTTAAATTTCTATCGATTTTCTACTCGGAATCGATTCCGGTGATAACAAAGACACCGTAACCCTCACTATGAACCCCGTTCCTGCCACCGCAGCGATACCCAAAGCGGCCGCTATTCCCGCTCGCCTTTTTCGGACTTCTCTACAATGCTCTGCGAACCAGGGCCCAAATTCGGGTCGGCACCCAAACAAACCACGAACCCACTTCTTCTCGACACTTTCTTCCAGTGACAGCAGATATTTACGAGATGGTTCTAGCAGTAAGAGGAGCAGGAGTATTCTCTCAAGGGTAGGTAGTCAACTGTACATGTATTTTGATTTTGCAGAAGGATGTGGTGGCTGATATTCTTTCTTGCTCATGGCCAGAGCTTCCATACAACCCGTCCACTCGCAGCTATTCCCGATCCTTACAAGGTCCTAGGCGTTGATAGAGGTGCATCTGCAGCAGACATAAAGAAGGCGTATTATGGCCTGGCTAAGAAATATCATCCGGACACCAACAAGGACGCGGACGCCAAGGAAAAGTTCGCGGAATCTCAGTCAGCTTATGAATTGCTCTCGGATCCAAAGAAACGAGAAAACTATGATCGATTCGGTTCGGCCGCTTTTGACGCAAATGGCGGGTTTGATCCAAACGCAGCTGGCGGAAACCCGTTCGCTGGTGCTGGGGGTTTCCACGGTTTTGGAAGTGCCAATGGCTTCCCTGGTGGCTTTTCTGCGGATATCAACTTTGAGGATTTATTTGGGGCTTTCACCGGTGCTCGCCGCGCGGGTCGGGGAACGCGGGGTCCGTTCCAGGAATCGATCTTGGTCGGTGAAGATATCGAAGTCCAGACCAATATTTCGTTTATGGAAGCCGCTAAGGGCACAACAAAAACCGTTACAATATCACCGTTGGTCCAATGTGGTACATGTAACGGAGATGGCTTGAAGAAGGGTGCAAAACGGTCCCAATGTCGCCAGTGCAATGGAACTGGAACGCGCGTTCATTTTATCCAAGGAGGCTTCCAAGTGGCTGCCACATGCGATGCCTGCGGTGGGACTGGTCTTATCGTCCCTCGAGGATCTGAATGCGGCACATGCCATGGTAATGGTGTTGTCAGAGACCGCAAGACCGTTCAGGTGGATATTCCCGGAGGTGTCGAGGATGGAATGCGGTTAAGAGTCGTTGGAGAAGGCGACGCGCCTCCGTCCGGAACCGCTGCACCCGCTGGAGCCCGTACCAAGCCAGGCGACCTTTACGTTTCAATTCGTGTGGCTCCAGACCATCGATTCAGTCGCTCGGGGTCAGATATCCTCTACACGGCCTCCATTCCTCTTACGACCGCTCTACTGGGAGGCGAAACCACAGTACCAACACTGGATGGTGAGGTAAAGGTAAGGGTGGGCACCGGAACAAACACTGGTGACAAAATCACTTTGTCTGGAATGGGAATGAAGAAGCTCGGCTCTCGAGGAAGAGGATTTAGCCCCATGGGCGACCTGAGAGTTGAATTCAAGGTTGCTATGCCCAAATATCTCACCTCGAACCAGAGGACGATTCTGGAGGTTCTTGCAGACGAAATGGGTGACAAAACCGCCAAGCGGATTATGAACGTTGGCAAGGAGGGGTAGGAGCCCTCTATAACTTTATCCTCCAAGTCATTCCAATTACTGACATGGGCAAATACACAGCGATGCGGCACCATCCTCTGAGTCTCACAAGAACGAAGGATTCCTCAAGTCGGCTTGGCATAAACTGACAAACGCCGCTCACATGGGATCGGCGAGCGATGAGGGAAAGCATGAATCGGATACGAGCAGCGAGAGAGATGAGAAAAAGAAATCGTCGGGCTCGGGCTAATTTGACTAGGCTTCAAACCTCAGATTCCATTCATCATTTCGGCAATACTACAGCGCCGGCGAGTTTGGCGTTTCCCTGTATTTGAAGGATTCTCGTTGTCTATAGATTCTTGGGGCCTGTTTCTGGATAGCATATAAGCGTTAATAAAAGGACCGGGACGGTGGTTTAGGATGTATGTACTTGTACTATAGTACCCTGAAGACATCTCTGCTCTCTGTATGACTTCACTGACAGGCAGGTAGCCATTGTGGTGTTTTTGTAGTTATAGCAGATATCCCACATAAACTCAGAAACTGCACATATATGATGCATCCATTTAAAAAGATAAAATACTGCAATTTTTGTACATTGGCGTGCCTTAAAGAAGTTGAAAAGCGCTCAGGTGTGTTTGGGGCCTGGGCCCGACGGTCTCCCATCCTTAGCCTAATCAGGTCCAATGACCCCTTTGTCTCACATCACCATATGGATCGCCTCCTGCGCTTAAAGTACTTTGAGTGCTCACGGTGGACGTCCTGATATCTTCACGGCTGCAACTGAGGTTTATTGCCCTGGCTTCTCATTCTCCACACTTCAGCTCTCCCCGCCCGACTGCGGTCTGCCAAAACACAACCGCTGTTAATACCCCGCAACCCGGTAGATCGACTCGCTTCACTCCCACAGCATCCCAGCAGAATACGGCCTTCGCTTCGATCAGCTTTAGCTGTTCTTCCGCTTCTATCGCATGGGAGCGTCCTGCTCCTTTCGACTGATAAACGATGCAGTCACCCATGATCTGTTGTCCGCTCAAGCAGACTAACGAGATCGATTGGGTTCAGCCTCTGAAAGATTACATTAGACAGAGCTATGGCGAAGATCCCGAGCGATACAGTCAAGAATGTGCCACCCTTAACCGATTGCGACAGGATATGAGGGGGGCTGGCAAGGATAGTGCGACGGGGCGCGACCTCCTTTACCGATATTATGGACAGTTGGAGCTTTTGGACCTGAGGTTTCCCGTCGACGAGAATCACATCAAAGTCTCATTTACTTGGTATGGTGGCGAGCCTCTTCTTATTCTTCCCTCTTTCTTCTACCCGTGTTGTGAAAAGAGACTGCTAACAAGACCCGTTACTACAGGTATGACGCTTTTACTCACAAGCCCACATCTCAATACTCTCTCGCGTACGAAAAGGCATCAATCATTTTCAACATATCTGCTGTTTTGTCCTGTCATGCTGCGAACCAAAACCGCGCCGAAGATCTCGGTCTCAAAACTGCGTACCACTCCTTCCAAGCATCCGCGGGCATGTTCACTTATATCAACGAAAACTTCCTACACGCGCCGTCCACGGACCTCAGTCGAGATACTGTCAAGACGTTAATCAATATCACGCTGGCACAGGGCCAGGAAGTCTTTTTAGAGAAACAGATAGCCGACAATAAGAAGCCAGGATTGTTGGCCAAGTTGGCGAGCCAAGCGGCATATCTTTACGCTCAGGCGGGGGACGCGATGCAAGACTTTGTGTCCAAGGGTGTCTTTGAGAAGGCGTGGTCAATCCTCGTCCAAGCCAAGGCAACGCACATGGCGTCATTGGCATCCTACTATCAAGCCGTCACGGAGGAAGAGGGTGGATCGTACGGAGTAGCCATTGCCAGGCTCAGGCTTGCCGAGAAGCAGTCTACCACCGCTGTTGGATGGGCTAAGGCATTCCCATCTTCTCCCCCCGCCAGTTCGAATCTTACTTCAGAGGCAGGAACAAGTCTGACCGACATTGTGAAACACCATCTCGCAAATGTACAAACCCGCCTGAACACCCTGACCAAGGACAATGATTTCATTTATCATCAAGCCGTACCGAATGAGGTTGGGTTATCCGTCGTTGCAAAACTCCCGGCAGCCAAGGCTATTCCTGTCAGCGAGCTCTATCAAGGGCAGGATATCCAGCGTATCATTGGACCCGACATTTTCCAGAGACTTGTCCCTATGTCGGTTACTGAAACTGCAAGTCTGTACGATGAGGAAAAGGCTAAACTGATTCGCGGAGAAACGGAGAAGGTCGAGGTTGCAAACGGTGAAATGGCAGCTAGTCTTGATTACTTGAAACTGCCTGGTAGTCTCAACGTTCTGAAAGGCGGAACGGATCAGGAGGTGACTGTCGACGAAGATTTTCAACGCTGGTGCCAAGAGCTGGCAGGGCGTGGATCCTTCTCCAAGGCCCTTGACGACCTGCAGGAACGTAAAGCAGGGATGCTAACGCAATTAGACCACTGCTCTAAGCAGCTGGATTTGGAAGAAAGCGTGTGCGAGAAGATGCGCTCTAAGTATGAGGCAGATTGGAATCAGCAGCCTAGCGCAAGACTGAACACTACTCTTCGCGGTGATATTCGAAGCTACCGAGATACAGTCAACGAGGCGAGCGCAAGCGACTCCCAACTCATTAGCACCCTCCGACAGTACGAGGCTGAGATTGATGAGATGCGGTCTGCGGGGGAGATTGGGGAGGCGGATGTTCTCTTTCAGCGAGCAATGATCAAAGCCGGATCGAAGCAAAGTCAGAACAACACTCCCGTCAGTCCAGAGGGCACACTCCTAGATGATGTGTATGATGAAGGTAGAATGTCGGTGGCACAGCAGATTGCGAAAGTGGAGGAGATACTGAAGAAATTGAACTTGATCAAGAGGGAAAGGTCTCAAGTTTTGAAGGACTTGAAGGAAAAGGTAAGGAAGGCCGTCTTTTTCCTTTCAGGGATCGGCAGCAGATGCTCATGGCGCATTATATAGGTCCACGAAGATGATATCTCGAACGTTCTGATTTTGAATAAGAAGTCTATTGCTGGCCAAGAGAGCCAGCTGTTTGAAGCTGAGCTGGAGAAATTCCGGCCGCACCAGAACCGCCTGCTGCAAGCGAATCATAAACAGGCTTCCCTGATGAAAGAACTTACAAAGACCTATGGCGACTTGCTGCAGGACAAGCGAGTGCGCGCCGAACAGTCGAAGTATGAAACCCTTGTCCGACGGCGGAGCACAGTCATCGCGCGATACAAGAAAGTGTACGATGCGTTCAACGACCTCGTATCTGGCATTGAGCAAGCGCAGACGTTTTACTCTGAGATGACTGAGAATGTGGAGAGTTTGACCAAGAATGTCGAGTCGTTCATCAACAACCGGCGGGCCGAAGGGGCAAAACTCCTGGGTGACATTGAGCGCGACAGAGCAAGCGGAGCGACGGAGCAGGAAGATCGAGAACGTGAGAAACTAAGACAGATGATGGAGCGGCTGTCCACCGACCAGAAGCCTCCATCCACTGGCCCATCAACGGCTAAATCTCCTCCGCCTCCTCCACCTGCGCCGGCCGGGCCTTCTCCATATCCTGCATCGACAAGGCCGCAGTCGTTGACGTCGCCGCAGTATAATCCTGCAGCGCCAGTGCAACATTCAACACCAGTTTCCGGAACCCCTGGTCCTTATGGACAGTACAGGAGTTCAACCGGTGGACTTTCCTATGTACCCGGCCAGGCGTTCCAACAGGGTGCGGCAGCACCTCTATCGGAAGGGTACAATCCAATGAACTATCCATACCGTGCGTCTGTGTCTCCTCCCCCGAATCAGCAATTCTTCTCGCCAACTCCAAACCCTTATGGTGGCTATTCCGCCCCATCCAATATCGCACCGGGCCCGACGGCATCCTTCATTCCTCCAGGTTACATTCCCCCTCCACCTCCTCCCCGACCGCAGCAGACCAGCGTCCCGGCGGCCACCGGGCCATACCCTTCAGGTCCTGGTGGTTACGCACAGAGTAGGCCGTACGGAACGAGTCAACACCAGCAGGCTCAATCGCAATCACAGTCACAGTGGCAGCCCCCACCGCAGCCGCAAGCGCAACAACCTCCTTCCAACGATCCATGGTCTGGATTGAGCGCGTGGAAATGATCTCGTCGAAAAAAGAAGACGGCATGTCGAAACTTCCCTTATCAGAGATGTCCTGAGTCGCTACAAGTCGCGTGGCTTCTTGATGATTATCATGGCAAAGGTTAAAACTGTCGATACCAGACATTCAACTATTATTGGTCTCTATATATATAAATAAAGCATATACCCATTGAACGTATCTGATGAGCACAGAATCTTTCTTTGAACCTTGAGTATACACACGAGTACGTCAGTCGTACGCAAGGAATAATATATGTCGCATATTTCACAGATGGCGACATACGAACCATCCTGCTCCGCAAACCGAGACATCGGTCCATGAAAGCCTGAAACAATCACATGCAAATCCGAGGTCGTTCTCCAAGAACCCCCCATATTAGTCTCATCCCCCGTGTATTGTGTTCTGTTTAATATTTATTTTTTTATTTATTTTTATTTTTCTATTTTTGTTTGATGACGCCGGCATAGGCCTAGACCGATCCACCGATCACCCCATATATTCACATGCGACGATGTGCGTCCCCATGTCTCTGCGTCTGACGTATGCAGGGATAGCTGATCTTAGTTACATGTCTGTAACACAGGAACAGGTTCTTTCATGTGATTGTCCTTTTTTTCCTTTGGTTTTTTTTGTCGTCGTCGATTTATTGTACCTGGCCCGCGACCTCGGGGTCGGTCGTTAGTTGCATTCCGGATTCGAATATTTCGTTACGGCTTACTACCGACTGTTCTACGATCATCGACGGTCGTCTCAGGAGTTATTAACTACTAGTGTTTCTCTGTTCCCCTGAGCATGACTCGGTGCTACTTGGTCATATACAACGCTACTGGCAAGCGTGTGATTTGTAAGATCTCATCGATCGTAGTCAGGGGTAGAATCTACCCATTTATCATAGCATTCATTCTATTAAAACACGGCAGAAGAAGAACACGACTGACTAGCGTCATCGTGATTGTGCTAGCAACCGACAAGAAGGGGAAATATGGTGATTAGTAAATTAAGAATATTTGAGTCGAAGAAGTGAATAAAAGGATCAGCTCAGCTAGTCTATCGCGGAGAACCTCCACAGCGACAAAACAATCAAACGACGATAGCCACCCATGTCAGCTTCCAGGCCCAGTACGCAAAAGAAATAAGTCCAGCCCAGTCTATAAAGTCATCCAGTCAACCGAAATGAGCTGCCTTTTTTAATTTTTGGGATCTGCTCTTTATCAAAAAAGTAGATGCACTGTCTTCCCGCTTTCATTTCCGGACGGAAAGAAATCGAGACGACGCCACGAGTCATTGGTAGGAGAGTTCGCATTCTGGACCACGGGTGGTCTCGGAGGGGAGATTGAGATTAATCAGAGGAAGGTGACATGACGGTTGGAATCGTGAGATCTCCAGCGTAGTATGAGAAGGGTAAAAACAAAAGGGGCACAATCAGAACAACTCCCGACCGTCTATTAGACTCGGCGCCTCGCAAAACAAAACAATAACACAAACAATAGATCGACCCTGTCGACACCGACGATGCCACTAACCCGCACTGCACATTGGTCTATATCATTTCATGGCAGACGTTAAAGCGTAGGATGGGTTGTAAGGTTCCAGCCCCGACGATTGGATTACAAACTGATCAATTAGAAGCGATCAGCTAGATCATTTCCCGCTAACGAGTTGGCAGCTGACGACGTTAAAGACGAGTATCCACTAGGAGCATGTAGTATGTCTTGCACCGCGACTTTCGGTACTTGAGGTACCGGTAGCTTTCGCTGCGTGCCATCTGACTTTGCCATGATGTCTCGAATACTGGAGCTGACGGGCCCCTGGCTGGAATTGTAGTAGTTCGGTCCCTCTGGCTGAGGCTCCATCGGGGCTAGTGCGGGAGTGTGGTGAAGAGAAAGGTGTCGAATCGAGGGCAGATGCAAGTCGTTCACACCCAGCGGCCTGAGACGAGGAGAGTGCGCAGGAGTGGCCAACGGTGTGTGGTCAGGAGTCGGCGACAGCGAATCATGCGAGAATGTGGGTGAAGAGGGAGCAGTCGAGTTTGGCGAGTTCGGTCTCGAGCGCTTGATCCGATGCCCATAGACATCTTCATCTTCATGGGAATGCGAACGTGACATGTTATGAGAGATCGCGTACGCTGATAGTGATGGAAGACGGCCAGTTGAGTGCTGGCGAGAAGAGAAAAGCGGGTGGTTACGGAGTCCGCTGTGGTATCCTTGGTGATCATCGTGCTCAACCTGCGAGGCTGCAGTCGCAAGAAGATTGATGTCCATGCCTGACAAGCTTTGCGCGCCACCCCGTCCGATCTGTCCCGGGCTTGCGCGCATGTGGCTAGCGTAGTTGGAGTAGGAGTGAGGGGGCGACACATCAGGAGAACCAACCTGCGACACCGGTGCAGATCGAGTGATCGGCTTGCTAGGTGGCGGCATCATAGAACCAGTATTGTTCACCAGCATGTTGTCTTGGCCGGTCGCAGCGGCCGCAGCGACTGCGAGGTGCTGAGCCTTGTTGCTGCGCCTCGAGTTGGGGTTGTTGTGAATTCTCGAGTGACGAGTCAGCTCATCAGAGCGAGAGAAGCGCTTTGTGCAGCCAGGGAATTGGCAGGCATGAGGCTTTTCGCCGGTATGCGTGCGGATATGGCGAGTCTGGTGCTCTAGACGGTGGAAGGCGCGATCGCATAGAGGGCATTTGTAGGGGCGAGGAAGATCCTGTCGAACCTCTTCGGCCGCAGGGCGCGCTCCCTTCAGGAGGGGAGGTAATAGACTGACAGAGGAGGCCATGTTGGAGTCGGAATGCGCAGTGGAGGGTTGAGACGGGGTGGATTGCGTTGAATCAGTTGCACCCCCAGGATTCAGCAGAATATTAAGATCAACTGCTGATGCAGGGGGCGGCATCAGACCACTTCAAGTCACTTGAGACACGATCGATCAACGCTCCTTTGAATAGAGGTAAGGTTGGGTTGGCCGTGACAGATTAGGCTTGGTATATGGCTGTAGAGCGTGCACGGTATAGAGTTGTGTGGCCAGAATTGTTGGAGTGGTAGAAGATGTAAGTGGTTGGCACGATCAGTAAGAGCTGGGAACCGAGAACCGAAAGGGAAATCACAAAATCTGGAGAAGGGAGCAGATCTGGGGAGCGGAGGGGAGGGAGAGGAAGATATAGGAAGGACAGGGAGGCGGAGGAAATATGAAGGAGACAGAGCAGCCCGAGCGGATCGGGAAGAAGGAATGGAGGGGAAGAAAAAGCCCGCCGGAAACAACTCGGGGGAGGGGAGCATGAGGGGAAGCCAAATTGAGGGCTCGGAGAACAGAAAGCCCCATCCACTGGCTTCCCTTTTTTTGCTTTTTTTTCTGACTTTTTTTTGCCCCATTTTTAAATTCCCCACATCAGAAAAACAATTAAAATAAATAATATATATATATTTTTTTAAAAAAAAATATTATTTTTTATTTATTTATATTTATTTATTTTTTTTTCCAAAGACAACGTGCCCTCCACAAGACCCGGCTCAGCCTCTGTCCTCCCTTCTCGGAGATTCCTCCGTCTGGTTCACCCATGCTATAGGAAATAGCCTATCCATAATCCCCCTAAACTTCGATACCTAGGTATTAGAAGGGCAAAGATTGCAAGTTAGCCCGCGCGACGGGAAAAGTCTGAGCAAGCTAGGATTGAAAGAAGCGCAATCCGGAGAACTACCCTGGACTCTCATCGACGTCATCCGCGCAGTTGTGCCGATACCAGACCACCACGCAAGCTGGCCGGGGAATTATATAAGGCAACATTGTCCGGAATACGGAAGAAAGCGCTGTGGAAGTAAGGAGAGCGTGGCGTGTAGCCCGATAACCCCACGTAGAGCGATTGGCGTAGGCATAGGCAGCCATAGCAGAAGAAAGACGAAATCAACCGAGAATTACCACGGAGGATCTGCCAGCGACGGCTCCCGAGGCCGCATGTCCGGCTTTCAATTCTCCCCGGCTATCGCGGGTGATCTGGACCGCGCGCGACAGGCTATTCTATTTTAATTTCTTTTCGCTTTTATTATTTTGCCAATTATCCCTATACGATGTCCCAGGAGCAAAGAACAAAAAAAGCAAGTGAGCTTGCATGACCGTGCAAACAAATCATAGCTAGTAGTCCAGACGCTGCGTTCCAGGATATGGTGGGACGATCCCTCCATATATGTATGTATCATCGTAATAGCATCCTTGCCAGCCGCCCTCCGCAGCCGCTATCTGCCTGTCATATCGCAGTCCGAGCAGGGCCAGCAGTGCTGGCTGCATGATAGGACGTTCTGGACACCGCATGTCCAGAGACAAAAAAATTTCCGCCCCGCGCTTCGCGGTTATTCGCAGCCGACCAGTGAGAACCGACTCGGACCAAGAAGTGCCGACAACACACTGATAATCGTGACGGTGGCTACGGCTAAGGCTAAGGCTACGGCGGTGACGAGTACGACAATGATGACAACAGCGATGATGAAATGAGGTGACGCGCTGACGAACGGGCGGACACAGCTATTTCTCGAACTGAGTGTGTACTCTCTACGTCTGGAGGCTTCAGGCTCAAACCGGCGACTGCCTGGACATCTCCCCGAGATCCAATCCTTTCCCCGGTCCCCCCTGGCCGAAACGATCATCTGGGGGGCCTGGGGCACAATCAGAGGAAGATCCCAAACCCCTAAAGGAGACGGACGCACCACGGCCAAGTCCAGACCTCACCATCCAGATGATTGATTCATCTAGGCTTCCATCCAACTGACGCTGCAGGATGACCAAGGGAAGAGAATCCCGGACTTGCGCCAGCACATGGAGCAACTGGATGACTCTGACGATCTCAGCGGTCATGATTTTGCACTTGTTTACCTAGGTAGTCATACGACGGGAAGCTTTTGTATGGGGTAGATTCGTGCGGGTCGTAAAGTTTGATCCATTAATTCTGGCAATGATGACTTGCTGTCCTCTTTCCTTTCTTTTTTTTACCTGGTCTGCGCAATTCAAGAAGGTTATTCTGACTGCTCTGGCTCCGGAAGACGAAAATGAACCGGAATCAGAGCCAGCGGGTACCGCGACTATCCCCCGCAACGTCGTGGGGTCGGCAACAATGGCGATTTCCGCGCGTCGCTAATTGTTACACTGAGAGATCCAATGTGCACCCCATGACCACGGCAGAAGACGGGTATGTGGTGGCCTGGCACGGCGTCTGACACTCGACCTTTTTGACTGTGGATGTCTACTTAGGTCATGATGTTATCTATGGGGTGTGATAATAATAGACGAGGTTCGACGATGTGCTGGTCGCGCCCTCGTCGAAGATCGGAGCCGCCCTACGACGGCGCCCTAGACAAATAGGAACTTCTTCCTAGGGCGTCTCAGATCCTGCATGATGGAGGTGATTGAAACTAGCAAGGAGTCGGGCATCTTTTTCTTGACGACCCGCTGGCCATTCCTGTTGGACATGGTCTGGAGATGAGCAATCGATGCTGCAGTGTAAAATGCGGAGATGAGTCTATCGATAACACGATGAACGGGTTAGTCAGTATGGGGCTTCGAAGTCATCATCCCGGTTCCTGGCGTCGATGCCGGACACTGTGTCTCTAGTAAGATTCAGTGTAGTTCGTAGCGCCGCAGTGGGTTGTTCAAACCAACTGCTCACAATCCAGAAACGGATGTTCCCCGACTCTCCGCAATCCCCAGATTATGGGCGCCTTTTACCTAGGTACGACCCCATTCAGCCGAAAATGATGCCGCGTCGCAGCAAAGAGCACTGTAGTAATTACGACAGACGCCACCGCGGCCCGGAAGACCCTGGGGTTCGCAGGTTACACGCGACTGCTCAGTACCCGGGTAAGACCACTCTCACCTTGTCCTCTCTTCTCAACTAAAACGGGAAGGCCAGGCTCGGCACCGGTTCGGCACTGGCTGTCGGCGATGCGGTCCGCAGCCGCTGTGATGAAAAGCACGGAGTACCACCAACCCCCGGTGCCCAGCTTCGATTTACCCGTGGTGGTCTTTTGCTGATCTGGCACCGAGGTAATCCCTACATAAGCATTACCTTTATATGATTCGTGGCCGCGCGTCGTGTTCTCATTCATGCTCTAGCCAGTCATGTCCATTGGATGCAATACTTACTTCCGAGGCTCACACTCAAACGTTAACCAGGGCGTCCTCCCCTATCACAACTCTACCAGACCCGGTGAGCTGGAAGACGATGCAGGAAGCCGCGCTCAACTCGGTAGCGGCGGGTCATTCGTCCAAGGGTCTTGAATCTGGACCAGGCCGACGAAGCCTACACGATTTGCATCGTACATTCATAGGATGTTTCATGACCAACCCCGTATCCCAATAGCCTTTCGGGCTGCATTATTATTCATCAGGCACTGTCGCGCGGTGTAGCGCAGGAGGCGACAATGCGGAGTACAGTGATGCGTCAGATTACACTCGCTCTGTGAGAATGGAGATAAGGGGGGGTGGGATGAGATGGCAAAATAATAGATACTACGGAGTAGATAGTGGCTGCTTCACTCTATCCACGGCCCCGCTTACTGTGCTAGGCATTAAGTCTGACGGACAGAAAAGGGGACAGACCGAGACTCGCAATCGCGTCCGTTTACGGATGCAAAAAGCCTCGAAAGAGGTTTCCCGGAAAGGAAAGAATGGGCAATCGCGACGAGCACCCGCGAGTTGCGGGCGAAAATCGGAAATAAACGGAATCCACAGCCTGGGCGCACCCCTGCATTTGCGAGTCCACTCGTGGGGTTTCGTGCGTGCGCAGAAGGCGCACTTTCCGTGGCAAAGTGCGTCGCTGAGCACTGAAGGCGGCTCGCTCCACAATGCCGGCCCCCCGACTCCGGACTCTCTTGGCTGTTGCTGCCTATGAAGAATGATCTGCAGGCACTCTGCGGAATCTGATGGGAATCGTGCGCTGCGACACTCGGCACTTTTAGTTCTAGGACACAGCAAATTCATTGGGTCGCTGGCGTCTGCCTTGCCAACGATAGACCTTTTTTTACACGCTTGACTCATCACTCGGGGTTTCCCGTCCACCTTGCAGGACAAGACAAGCCACAAGCGGCCGGGTAACCTTAACAGCTGCTTTTCCTCTCCGCACCCTATTTACCCGGGGGTCAGTTGAGCCTTACACACTACTACTTTGAATCCTGGGTTTCTTTTCTTGCATCTGCATCTCGGACTTTGACCTTCCGACGGGCCAAGTCTTCCAGAAGTCATGCACGCTGAATGGTTTCCGGCCACCGACCACCGAGTCGCGATTCGATATCGTGACGGTCGGCTACGGTGTGGCGTGATCTTGCCAAGTGTGGGGTACTGTAATTCTTCAGAGGGACCCCATGGAGTAATGAGCAACTGGCTGAGACATGTACGATCTGTCAACGGCTTTTGTTTTGTTGGTCTTTGATTCCGAATCTAACGTTCAGTACTCCTCGACGGGCTGTCAGGATTTGACTTATCTTTGTTCCTTTTCTTCATTTGTGCTTGGTTGCAAAGTTGCGATGATGACAAACACTGAACCGGCAGGTGTTCAAGTCATCCGGCTGTCATCCGTCACATCATTCTTGAGCGGAAAGAAAAAAGAAAAAGAAAAGAAAAGAATACAGTCACACCCAGCTGCGACTTGCAGGGTGACCCCTTTCCGTGTGACAGGGATTGTGTCATGAAGCACCCATGGCTACCCTCCAACATAATAAGCGACCCTCACCGCCAGAATCAGGATATTGAAGCCAGCAGCCTACTCTAAATGCCCGGGGGATACTTAGTACCGTTCTCTGAGGTAAAGATTGCAGCATCTACGAATATTTTAGTCTTCGAGGTCATGACGCGCTCAACGTAAGATTAACATGAACCGCCAGTTATCGACCTCAGCATGATGAGGCTTGTGGGTGAAAGTGAGTTAGTTCTGTTGTACCTGTCAACTTCAGTTCTACTTCCAGGCCCCAGCTCAAGTCTGCCTCTGTCTTGCGCCGTCGGTCATACTAGGACATTCCGCCTTGTTAATAGGTCTTATCTTTATCCCCAGCGGATGCACATTATTCTTGCCACATTTACCCGGACGTAGGATTTGGTCGCAAGTCGGAAAGACTACGTAAATGTACAGGGCAAGAGCTTGGCACGGTGCGGGGAATCCGGGGAAGACTGCGTAGTGCGACACGGAGTGCTCCGTCATCCCTGTCGACCTAGATTCAAACAAATGAGGGCATTGGGGTTCTTGCCCAAAGCCCGGAGTGGCTTTAACATTATCTGTATTAGACTTTTGTGTTCAATGAGATGTGCAAGCCCGCTTGTGTGGGGTTAGGGGGTGAGATTGGGGAGCGCAGGCGCAACAGGATCACAGCGCCCGACAAGTTCGCACAAAACAAGTCATCGCGCTGCAATTCTGATCGGCGATCAGCGTCTTCTGAAATCGAGAATATTCAGCCGGTAACGACACAGTATCAACAGCATTGATCGATGGCGGCACCCCCCCCAATGCGACCGTCGCAGGCAAATGTCGACTCCACCGGATAATGCGGAGCCGCGCTTTTCAGGCCGATTAGGAGATCTCTCACCAGTGCTCCGTATCGCCATTTTCTTTCTCTTTCTTTTTCATTCTTTAAGGTTTGACTTTTTTTTTTTTTATCGCCACAGGCGCACTCTAACAATTCCCTAGAAAAGGGTGGGCTTGCAATTACTCGTGTCATATTTATCCCCACAAGAAATGAGTTTGGGCAAAAACTTGATAGCAGCATATCACCAATTGTCTAAGGCTGCAGGAACGGGACAGCCACGAACGTAGACCTGAGGATTGTATCGGAACCCTATCTGCCTCGTGAGGCCACAATAGTATCGATGCGAACGGGCGGAAAGTAGGCGAAGCTTGCTTACTCATGTCGGAAATCGCCGACATAACCGCTGGTGTTCGTCTTGCTCCTGATAACAAAATGGTACCTTGTCGTACCACTTCGCGTAAGAGATTTCTATTTATTTGCCCCACCGGAGTGTCGATACCTCCTAAGCTGAGGCCTGAGAGGCAAGTTGAACTCTCAATGACACCCCCCCGAATCAGCAAGGGCGCATTTTGATTGAAGATGGACAAGCTCTCTTTCTCAGCACGAGTTCAGCGTCTTGTTATTATGTCAAAGTCCTCCCCGGATTCTCAACTGCTGTTATCGTCAAGTGCGTGGGATTACGTTCTTATCGACCAAATGTATGCCTCAGGCATTACTGCCTTAGTGTCATGATATTCACATGCAAGAGTCATGTCACCCCAGCTGAGTCCAGAACTCCACAGATAGACACCAGCTGCCCGATAACCAGATAAGGCTCAGTGGCGCCGTCAGCACGAACTCTATATCTTAGTAACGAACAACAAAGCAGAGAACCCCCTGTTCGTTTGGTTGGAATCTTGACCAGGCTGCCATGACAGGTAACGATGACATGATGGGCGGCCTTCTCTCTCTTTTGGATCCAGACCAAAGGAAGGTGAAAAGTTTTTCTTTTCAGGCCCATCCAGGGTATTATTTTGACCGAGAAATATTGCGTCATCTCTACCGCTCACGGACATGATTTGCGGCAATCTCTTGTTTTCTAGCTAGAGCCGGACTGCTAGAGCGCTAGATGCTCATCTCCCGTCCCAGGTAGCAGTGCCGTCCTATGAGGGACTCATTCCGCACCCATGGTATCACCATGGCGAGTGAATCAGAACCCCACTCGTCAGCGCTCCACATTTTGGCGCCTATGACAATTGATAGGTAGCCACCCCCCCAGACCTCAGTTCCATTTCCGCAGTTCGAGGCCCACCATCGACCTCGGATGATTTCGGACCAGCGCACCTCCGGATCTTTCCCTGGCCTGTTTCGGGAATACTCCTACGCTCCTACGTAAGGGCAGTTGGGAGAGCTGGGGGAGAACCTTGGACTCCAAGCACGGCATCCGCCTTACATACAACCTTGCAGTAGGAGCCGCTTAGCCGTCACACTGAGCTCCCAATTCTGCCTAGCCAAAATGGGTACCTCGGTGATTACCCGGAGTACTCCTGCCCTTGTCTGGCTGCCTCGGCATACTATTTCCCTTGTCCTGCACATCTATTGGCCCCATTTCTTGTCTGGATTACCCCAGCTTCGCCTTCTCCTTGCCTCCTTGCCATTGCGACCCCCGAACTTACTCCGAGACCTCTCTGGGGCGTCTCCAGTGCTCCATATTGTCTGAGGCCGTGGAGCCTGGGAACGGTGCCGTTTTTCAGGTTCTCCGGGTCTCCGTACCATACTTACAACAACATACTACTAGCATTCAAGAAAATTGGATAATTGTCCCCCAAACTAGGTTGGGGACTTCATTCCCCGGATCATTGGGGTAATTTGATATTGGTGTACCCCATAGCCGCGGTTACAAATATACTTTTCCTATGCTAAACGACAGGTCTGACGCGCATTTTGTAAAGGAAGGTTCATGTCTACCTACTCTCAGTGAGACCAGAGATAGAAATTCTCGACTGCTCATGTCTCGACTCGTAGCATCCGGACCGAGATAAGGATTTTCTGGCATCGAAATTTGCGACCGTCCCATTCGGAATTGCCGACTGCTACTGCGACATCCCGGGAGATTTCCGGTCGAACAGAGGCGAACCCGGTTCTGCCTAACGGCGGTCAAGGACAGGTTCTGTTTCGGTCCGCGCACTCCGGTCACCGCAAGTCCGCCCGACGCGCTTAAAGGCTAACCGTAAACGGCTAGATTATTAGGGTCTACAACCCCAATGCACCACCGCGTTGGCACGTGATGGCGCGAGCTCAGATTCTGCCGCGTCCTGCCGCCCTAGCCAGAGACGGGGATGATGACCTTACTGCCTCGCATGGACTGTGGCTGCTACGATTTCTTTGGATGCTGAAAACATTAGATTGGCCTCTGTTTTGATCGAAGTCTGAATTGTTTCTCTCATCTTGTCCCCATTCGCTTTCTTCCCCTTTCCATCTCCCAACGATGGCCCCGCCGCGCAAGGGAGGCCCTTCCGTCATCGACGACTCGCGATCCGAAGCATCCAGCGGAACAAGGGAGTTCAGAGGACTCCCCTCCAAAGGTCGCAAAGGTATCAACGTTTCAGGAATGTCCAGATCGGTTGCTGCTGTTCCCAGCGTCACTAGTGCTCCGGCTATTCCAACTGCAGAGGAATCACAGGAGCCTGCCAAGGTTAGACTGATTCTTACGCTCCTACCAGTTTGCCCCCAATACGGTTTCAGTGCGTTGAATCTGAATTGTTGAATACTAAGTAAAGTTCCTCTTGCTTGCAGGTCGATTGGACCGAAATGCCTATCCAAATCCTGCACTCCTACCGCCATGCCTACAAATTGCCTACCTCTAGCGCCTTCTCAAATGAATACTCTCGCATCCTCCTTTCTCAAGGCATTGGCCTTCGATCTCCTACGTCCATAGCTGCAAGACGTGCTCAGCTGTCCCACAAAGATGCCCAGGAACTGCATGTCCGCTCTCATACTTCATTGGCATCGAAGGGCCACTCCGACTCTGGATACTCGCCAGCTTCCCTGTCAGGTCTAGACGGTAGACAACAGCAACAACAACAGCAGCAGCAGCAGGGTATACCCAGTCAAGGCCGGGACCGCCTGAATCGCATCAACGGTCAGGGACGAGTAAGCAAGAACCAGCTGGCACTAGCCGTGCGGAAACATTTCAACAGTGCCGGCCTGGTGGAACAAGAGGCCGTCGCCCGGTTCCTGTACAAAGTACGCGAGGAAGGAAGGGGACGACAATTTCGGCTTCGGTTTCAGCCGTAATCACTCCGTCTCTCTGATAATTTTCTGCCCCATGACGTGATCTCCTAATGTGCTAGTCTGGTTGCTTCATGGTGGCGGGGTGAAATCGTAGGGTGGAATCGGCACCTCGGACTCTGTGAAATTCCCCCGCTTTCCTGCTCTGGCGTGATGTGACAGCTGTCGAGACTTCAGTCTTCCGGCGTGGTTCGACTTGTCGGTCTTCCATTTGATTGCTTTCTTTTTGTTTCTTGCCGAATTTCAAATGTTGTGATACCCCATTCTGTTGATCTCGGCTTACATTTCCGTTGCCGCTCGGGTTGTTTGTTTCAGGTTCTTTCCGTGGAGTTTAGTCAATGGCACTGGTCCTCGTTCATTTTCCTCAGTCTCTTAGCAAGTTGGATAGAAAAGTGCACATCGCATCTATGTATGTAATATTATACGCGATTATGCGTTTCATAACATAACATCTATAGGCGCCGTGCAATTAATAGAATGTAATACTGTTGGAGCCTCCAATATGCCACTACCAGGAGAAGCATTACTAGCCTCGTCTTCGACGTCATCTCTTTGAAAGAGATAATTCGAAAATGCAGTATACTCTCAGCTTACCGGGCGTACAAGAAACCGTTAGCGACCACGATTCTACATCACAGATCTAAGATATCGTCTCTCAACAGGTCATCGCCATTGACATCCAACCCCTTCCACCCATATTCTTCACCTGAGCTGTCCCCTTCCTCTTCATCTTCATCCTGACTATCCGCGATTTCGCCGACCTTCCGTTTCCGCTGGGAGTGATGGATCGATGAATCGGGAGTCTCCGTTGGCAGTTCCTGAGACAAGTCCGGGATGTCTTTTTGAGTCTTTTTCAGCTCTTGTAGGCCGCCCTGAAAATTGTAAGCGGACTGTCGATATTATATCGCCACGTAATTGGAATCGAGTGGAAATAGTCACCACCTTACTAACCTCTGTAATAACGAAAGAAGTGATATGCGCCTCTGATCGCAAGGCCATGGCCTTCCCATCCCTCTTCATTACCTCTGCGAACCGGACTTTTATCATAGCCGCACCGATGTCTGCTGTCGATTTCTCGCTATCGGCTAGTACCAGGTCGTAATACAAGACAATCCTCGCATAGATACTAGATTCCCAAGAACCCCCGGCAAGCGCCGGAGAGAGGACCGGGCGCGGCTGCCCCTTGATCCTGGTCTGCGTCTGATTGACGACCAGTAGCGCCAGACCATGCGTGGCTGCCAGTTTCGTAAGTTGACTCGCGAGGTCGCCCGCGACGTTCCACTTCCGATTCACCAGCCACTGGACGTGGGACTTGTCCAGGGTCCCGCTCTGGGAAGGGCGCGATCGCAGCTCTGTCGGGTTGGGGAAGTATGAAGCGAAAGGCGCAGATACAGAGTCGATGACTAGTAGGGTCGTTCCATCTGGCGGGAAACTTTTTGGTGGACGTAGAAGTAATGCGAGTAGATGGGGGAGAGACTGCGCGCGGAAATAATCCAGTCTCTGCATGACGTCATCTAGAGAAGGACTTGTAGATGGCTCTGATGATGAATTCCTTGTCGATTCAACTGCCTTCAGAAGCATTTTCTCAAGACGTGGCCTGGGCAATGGCGAGCCGGTATCTAGGTGCATTTAAGAGTCAATTAATGCCAGGGACCATGCAGGAGACAGGGACATACCGATCCAAACAACTTTCCCTCCATCCAGAAGGGCGTTAACAGCAGTAGCCAGGCTGTTCGCCCACTTAGCTAGACTTATGCAAGCAAGGTATGGAACATAAACTTACGCAAACGAGGTCTTTCCCACCCCTGGAGGTCCGAAGACTTCAGTGACGCGACCAGATGGAATACCCCTCAGCTTCAGGTCATCTTTCAGGCCGGTTAGGTTGCGATCCAGCACTGGATAGATTGCCGAGTCTAGACGAGGCAGTCCCGTTGAGACGGCTCCGCGAGTTCGAAGGGCGGTTGAAGCATGCAGAGACTGAGATGCAGAAATGGGGACCACGAGATCTGCATGGCCGTTAGATCCTGCAATGTAGCGAATATAGAGACGTATGTCAACTTACGCGTTTCCGGGCGGGAGAGACCTAGGATATCCTGGTCGTTCATGGCGTGCACGTAGGATGCAGGGATGCGAGTCCATCGATCTGAAGCAATCTACTGCTTTCTTCTCCAGGCTTTGACAACAGTCTATGGTTTTTCTATCCGTAGTATTCCATATTATTCAAAGATACCGAACCAGCTGCATGAGGAGTCGTGAGGAACGATGTGCCTCCTCCTCCTCCAATTGCCCATGTTCGCATGGTCGAGTTGGGCAACTGGTGAATACGCGACAAGGGCGGTCAGAAAAGGCAAAACCTCCATGATTTTGGCCATAAACGGTTTAGCGGATTAGATTAGGGTTGCGGTCCGCGTAGACGTCATTATCAGCTATTATTATCCGCTCGGTGGTGGATTACGTTAACCAGTGGATGACTCATCAAGTACTAGCCCCACCGTTAACCAACTGAAGAAACGCAGTCTTGGAAGACAGCCTTGGAATGACAATCCCGAATCACCACAGAACTTTGACTCATTTCCGCCGAGGTTCAGACCATATACCCCTTTGCCTTGTGCACCTCTATTTTTTTAACATGAGGTGTTGAAATGTTGAGCCCAGAGTCTGAATTTCCCTATTCATTGTATGTATTCCAGCCCACGAATACGCTGCAAACCTGCGAGAGACTCTTGTATCTTTTTTTTTTTGGCTCACTATTCCTTGACAGAACCATCTACCTGCCACTCCCTGACCACCGCCTAGCATCCTCAGCTCTTCGCGCGCTGGAGGTAGATGCTGAACTCTCCCCATTTGTGAGGCGCACTCTCGCCCTTGTCACGCCTGCGGCCAACTCTCCACTTGAATCAGTGAAGCGAGAGCAAAGTGAGGCAGCAAAAACCGTTTTGGAAGTCACATACCAAGCCACCACAAATAGGATGCTGCGTGTTTCAGTGAATGGGTTTATGGAGAGTCTAGGCGTTGTTCTTGGAGTGATGCAGGAGTTGGATGTGGATATTCTGCAAGAGGAGATGGGCAAATGAAAATGAAATTCGGGAAGGAAATAATAATATTCAGAGCCAGCTTTCATAGGTATATCCCTGTACGCTCGTCCCATTAGTCGAGACTAGTTTCAACCGTCAAGAAGGATCCTTGGAGGACATTTCTGAGACTGTAGTCAAATACACACATGTCACTCATCCTATCATGCCCGCAGTCTCTGCAATGTATTGACTGCTCTACCATTATTCAACTCATTTGTTCACGGTCAGCGTATCTTGCTGCACTAGACCAATATCCAAGGCACCCAAGCCCACCCCAAGCGCATTTACTTTTTCTAGGCTCCAATATGCTATTACTACCACTATCTGTAATGACCTGTACTATCCCAAGTCCTCTTGATGAAGATCGTGCCGCCAACGGTTTCATTGGCCTGTGTCAGCACATAAGTCTGGACTCTGATGGAGTAAGCATCTCCTAATATAGAAGGCTCAGCGCACGCCGTTGAAATCTAGGTTCTGAAGTATGTGACATCCTTAGCTGCGTAGTCATACCAATCAATCGCAGTCTCCAAGTTGTCGACCCAACGAATCTATTTCTGTTTCGGCGCCGACGCGCAGATCGAGTCTCAATGTGACCGGCGGCTAGTTAATTGATATCCGGGGATGAGACAGGCCTGATCCATGTAGATTCCATTGCAGTAAGTCGGAAAGCCTTGCCCGCAGACCCGAATATCCTTGGCAATCAAGTCCAAGGAATCAATGCCTGACTCGCTGACGATAATGAGGCCTCTTGACTCTACTTGTCAGTCCTGCAAGATTTGCTGTCTCCTAACCCTCAGTGGTCAAATTCAGAGTGTCAAACATTCCGTTCGAACAGTCCGTCGAGACCAGTTCCTAGGTTCAGTTAAGTGGTATCCCTGATTAAATGCCCGGCATTAGTGTCAGTGTACCTGTCAGAATTCTTGACGGCACTTCTGCTGTTTCGCTCTGAAATTGTGGTTAGCTATGGCGATGTTTAACTGGCAGGACGCTGGCCATTTGACTAGTACTGGGGCCTTGGGATTCCTTACCTTCCTTGGAATGAGTATCCGTGATACCTAAGCAGAATCCAGTACCCTTTACCTCAAGATCGAGAAAACTAGCCAAGATAAAAGAACAAGGTGCATCAAGGGGCCGATCCACTATTGTAGGAGCAGAGCCGCCCAAACTGCCGATCACCGTACAAGGACAGCAACGAGCACAAGGCAAGCCATTTGCATGCGACTGGATTAGCCCATATGCCGTGGTTGCTATTTATAAGAAAAAGAAATTCAGATGCCGATCCCACAGTGTAGATCACCGGGGACGTTGCAGAACTGTTTCACTCATCGGGCACCTGAGCCAGATATCACGGACAGGGTTGCATTACGCTGCCTTGTCTGCTCAGGACCCTGAGCACAGGGACCTGCGAGTGGATATAATAAATTTAAGTATCGTCACGCTCGTGTCAAATGATCTCGTAGAACAAATATCACAGAGTCAGACCGGCATACACGAAATATCTTCATTGCCACTTACCTACCGCTGTATCAAAGTTCCTACTACAAACAACGCCCTCGAAATGCATTGCGAATTTCTCTCTATCATCTCCCTCATGGGAGCCGCCCCCATGGTCGTCCTTGGTGCGACCTCCCCGTCCTATCTGAAAACACCCACGGGAGGATATTTCTCGTCCGCAGTCGTCAGCCGAGGCGTGGAAATCGGCCTCGTGATTAACGATGCAACCAAGGCCGAGAGAGCATACGTTGACGATAAATCCCAGCTTCAAGTCGTGAGCTCTTACAATGACACGGTGCCTTTGTACTTCATCAGCAGCGAGAACACCGTAGTCGAGGTCGGAACTACCTCGTTGTCCGGCGGTTCGCCTGTTTCCGGCTTCTCGTTCGCGGACGATGGGTCTCTGAACGTGGATGGCGTGAGCGGTGTCGATGGAATCCTGGCTTGCAATGATGAGTTCGGTGGAAAGCAGCTGTATTGGTCGATCAATGGTGGAGTGGGGGATGGATGTGAAAAGACGGTTTTCTACAAGACGAACTCTGTTTGAGCCTTTGAGGAACATTGGAATTGTCCGCTTTCGTTTTGGGTATGTATATTTTGCTTCTCCAGATGACAGTCGAAAGCATGCTCACTTTCATGATACAGATTATGCGAGGATACTTGACAACAAGTTTGACGAATTATAGGGCTGGACTGCCTTGAATATATGGAGCATGCACTGGAGAGAAAAAAAAAAAGAATGACTGCCAAATGTCTTTTGGCAATTTGCATGATGTTTGAGATCAGAGCATCGAAAGGCCTGTCCTGTATCGTGTTCATCTTGTGTACTCCTTCTTCCTGTCTTCTGTGTTGGGTAGTTCATTCTCATTAGAGCATATATATGAGCGGGTATCTCTCTGCTATACATCATACTCTAGGTGATGAAATCAACTCAAGTAATAATTTAGTTGTCAACTATTCGCCATGTCTCTTCCAGGGGCAAAGTTATGTCTTGTCAATGTCTTCTCGCTCGACTACATGAGACATTAATGGTGGTTCAGAGGACAGCACTTCCACCGGGCATCCGCCACCATGCCTAGCCGGGAAAAAGAAGCAGGATGCCCAGACATCTGCTTGACTGCAAAGACCTAGTTAGGATGGACAGCAGCCTCCCTACCATTTATGACAGCGAGAATATCATTTTCTCACTTCCAACAAGCTACAAACTCCTCTTCTCAATCGTCTTGGCTAGTATATTGATACAAGCCGTCTGGGTCCGTCCATCCGCACGACAACCTCCCAAGGGATGCCGGAAACTCGGTCTTCCCACCGGCAGAAGCAACCTCAGCGATGAGTATGATCCGAAATACCAATGCGGCCTGCCGAATAGCCACGTGGACGGAATAAAGAAGGCACACAAGGCACCATGGCGCATCAAGGCGCTGTTCACGTACCCCATCAAAAGCTGCGCGGGGATCGAGTTGGACACAGCGGACGTCATCGAGACAGGAATCAAATATGACCGGCTCTTCTGTTTTGCAGAATCGATGCCCGCTCGAGCTAATGCCGGGGATCACAGCAAGAATCCTCTCCTTCACCCTAAGGAAAATTCTACATGGGAAGTCCGTACCATGCGCAATGGCCGGTTCAGTAAATTGGCTCTCGTGCGGCCTGAGATCTGGATTCCGGACCTGGATGCAATCGACTACGATCCAGAGTTGGAAGAGGTCAAATCGCAGGGTGTCATGATAGTCTCGTACCCTCGAGTCCAGCGGAAAGGTCCTCTGCTGTATTCCCTATTCCTGAGACTTTGTACGGCTCTCCATCTTCTCCCTCGAGAATGCTCGTTTCGAGTGCCCCTCTCTCCACCAGACGACAACAAGCCTGAATCTCCTCCAGACACATTATCATCATTACCACTATCGCCCGTGAAAGTCTGGAAAGACCGGCCCCTCGCCTACAACTACGGGCGATACATCCCCCAGACTTTCCTAGACTTCATCTACGATGATAGTAACAGCCCATCCACCTCAGAATCAGACCCAACCCTAACCCTCCTCCGAACTCACCCTTCTCACAGAAGGGAAATCTTCCGCTGCGCCCCCCGAAAGCACACCCTAGGCTTCCAGCCCGTCACCGGCTTCGCAGACGCGTACCCCCTGCATCTCCTCAACATCGCGAGCGTACGCGATGTAGCAGCGCGATGCGCCCATCAAATCCCCCAATTGAGCATACGGAGGTTCCGCGCGAACATCATCGTGCAGGGACCCTGCGCGTTCGACGAGGATGACTGGAAACGGATACGAATCGGGCATGCAGCTGGACCTGCACCACCACCACCACCACCACCGAATCAGAATGCAGATGACGCACATGCGCGCAGAGATGCCGGTGATACGACGCTTTCCACCCGCAAGGATATTTTCGCTGTTGTCCCCAACGGGTCGGAAATCTACACTGTCTGTCGCACGGTTCGGTGCCGACTCCCTAACGTCGACCCGGACACGGGCTTCAGACACCCCGTTGAACCGGATAGGACGTTGAAGGCCTATCGTCGGATTGATGAGGGGGATCGCACGAATGCGTGTTTGGGGATGCAGCTTGTTCCTGCTGTTAGAGGTGTGTGTGTTTGTATCCCGTCCCATCCTACTTATCTATATGTACATGTCCCATGCTCGGCTTCGGGGTTTTGGTTTGGCAATTTCACCGGGTGCTTTCTATGTCAAAAACCTGCTAATTAATGATGTCAGAATTCACGCTGCGTGTTGATGATCCTGTCTCTGTTCTGGAGAGGGGGGAGCATTATTATATCAAGATGCTTGCTCCTGGAGAGAAGGTGGAGGGCGTATAGTATCTTCACCCATACGCACAGTGGACCTGCCGAAAGGCTGAAAAGAAAATGCGCGTACATAACGAAAAAAAAGAGGTCTATAATTGTAGTATCTTTTATATTTTATATCTTTCTATTACATTCCATAATTGACTACTGGTGGATTTCCCCCTTCTAAGCGTTCAAACCGGCACACCCTGTGACCCCTCCTCGACAGCGGACAAGCCCAGCTCGCGATAAAACGCTTCGGTCCGAGGCTCGCGGCCTAGGAATTCCGTGAGAGTCTTCATCTCATCCTGGCTGCCTCCCTTCTCTAGGACGGAGTGGCGATAGCGACGGCCCTCAGAGCCGTTCATCGGGTTAGAGTGGAAAATGGTGTAGAACATGTCTGCCGAGTAGACTTGAGAGCTGCACGAACAAGTTAGCATTGCACACATCCTGTACATGTATAAACGAATGGACAAACCTCATATAGCCGTAATACCCAGCATCGTACCCGCCCATCAAATGCCCGAAGGTAGCTTGTCCGTTCCCCCAGTCGCTCGCGGCTCCAAGCGTCTCCGGCCCGTCGATCCCGGTAATCTGCTTCCGAAGCGAGTTGTAAGTCTCCGAGATAGGCAGCTTCTCGATCTCCGCGTGGTCCCGAGGCTGGTGCACGGTGAGATCAAAGATACCGAAATGCAGCTGTCGGAGGTTTAGGAGGGCGTCGTTGACGTGCTTCGTCCGGATGAGTCGGTCGATGATGTCCTGCGGGATCTGCGCGGGAGGCTGCGGTTTACCCTGCGCTTGTTCCTTCCAGGACTCGAAGTATTTCGGGGACAGGTAGGAGTAATGCCTACTTAGCGATTTCAGCTGGGATGGGGTCCAGCACCAGTTCTCAAGCATTTGGCTGGGTGCTTCGACGAAGTCGCGCGCCGTGTTCGTGCCGTGGAAGCGAGAGTAGGTGGTTCGAGCGACGAGGTCGTGGATGCCGTGGCCCAGCTCGTGGAAGAGTGTTGTCACTTCTTGGTGTTTGAGGAGACTGGGCTTCTTGGCCGTCGGCTTGGTGAAGTTGCAAACCAGTGCGGTGGCAGGGTAGCGACGCTTGCCATTGGCATCGACGAAGCCCTGTACTTACTGTCAGCTGGCTCAATCAAAATGGAAGGAAAAGAAATAAAAGAACAAACTCACCGGCTGCAGGTTAAAGTTTGCTGCATGGCCATACTTCCCATCTCGCGAAAACAGGTCCAGATACAAGTACCCCACGAAACCATTGCCCTCGCCTTCATCATCCCACACTGTGAATATCTGGACATCGTCGTGCCACACAATATCATTCCCCTTCCCAGTCGTAGCCAGCGCGTTCCGGTCCTCACCCGTGATCTCGACGAAGACAAGTCCGAAGAGCTCCTCGAAAATCTTCAGCATGCCCTCAATGGTGGTCTGAAGAGGGAAGAATTCGGCTACGAGCTGCTGGTCCAGCGCATAGTCCCTTTCCTGCATGAGCCGGTCATAAAAGCGGTGATCCCATAGGTAAAAGCGGCCATCGAATGGCTCCCCGCGGGACTCGACGTCTGTCTTTTTGAAGTTGAGGAGAACCTCTAGCTCTTTCTTCCCGCCATCCGCAAGACGTGATCGTAGGTCCCCGAGGAACCTGTTCACCCAGTCCGGCGACTTGGCCATGCCATCCTCGATCCGGAAGGAGGCATGGTCAGGATATCCCAGGATGCGCGCCGCCTCGTCACGCAGGATTATAGCTTCTCGGAACAGGGGCACATTCTGGTTGCATTTGTTCTCATTTGCAATGGTGACACGTTTCCGCGTCTCCGCATTTTTCGCATATTTCATCGTCGGGAAAAGATCCGGGTACTTGAAGGTCAGCCAGAGCTTGCCTTCATTCTCACCCTCGCCTCGTTTCAGACCCGAGAGCACGTCGTCGGGCACTCCATCTAGCTCCTCGGGTGTGAACCAGATCCCACCTTTCTCTTCGTTCAGGTTCCGCGAGAACTCGATCGAGAGCTGACTCAATCGCTTCTTGATTGCCTTGAACCGATCCCGCCGCGGTCCCACGGGGATGCCCAGACCGCTACGAATGTAGTCCTTGTGTTCCTTCTCTAGAAGTCGCTGGGACTCAGGGTCGAGAGTCTCGCCTCGCTTGAACACAGAATCGACCAGCTGGAAGAGATCCTCTCGCATCGACGCCTCGATCCAGAACTCGTCTAGCAGTCTCTCCGCGTCCGATGATGCATCACGGAGCTTCTCGTCCGTGGCGACAGCCTGGTAGAAGCACAGGATATGCGTTTCCAGAGCGGCCTCGTTCTGATTGTGAGTCATCGGCAGGAGGACATTGGCGAACGTACCGGAACCCGGATGCACGCTCCTGACCACCTCGTCCTGCACTTCGCGCGAAGTGTCGACGAGCCGCTTGGCATCGTCGAGGATCGATTGCGGCGTAGCTGTAAAAAGAGGAGGCGCCTGCGGGGGGTTCCGTAGATGCTCCGGAGCCATGCTGGCTGTTGTGAGGAGCCTCCGTGAATCTATCAGCGGGTGTTGTAAAGGAGAGATCGTAAGCCTGGAATGACGAAAGTGGCCCAGGAGAGAGGAGAGTCTGGAAGCGGGGGAGGGCGAAAGGCGGAGATAGGGCGCCACGATGACGAAAAGGAGGACAGGTAGGACGGATATCGGGAGCAAGATGGAAAACACGGTGACGGGCGTGAGTTGTCCTTCGCTTTGTTCTGCGAGGAACCGGTAACACTAATAGGTGGAAGGTAGCTCAGCTGTGCGACACCGGTACCTAGGTATGCAACTATGCAGGTCTTAAGGCGAGAGCGGCTCCAGTGCTCGAACAGGCGGTGGGCCCACTGAGGACTCAGACCATCAAATGTCCACCACGGGGTCATTCCACCATTACCCAGTCGAGCATACCACTTCTTCCTTTTTGCTCAGTCGTCTCCAAAGTCTCCAGATTTATCTTCTACGGTTGGCAAATTACAGTCTATCTTGGATGTAGCATATCCCTGCTATGACCGGCTAGTCATCGTTCGCCTGACAGGAGTCCAGCTCAATCTCATTCTACAGATCCAAGTACGGAGCACAGACACAAAAAGCCAGTGAAACATCGCGTCAACATCGTCTATTCATTTCCTAGTGATTATGATCCGTATCTTTTGTGTTGGTTTCGCAGGTAGCATCTTGGGTCCACAAACAAATCAAGTACAGTATTGTGTCGAACGCCGAATACGCCAGGAAAGAGACGCTACACATCAGTACAACATGCGGCCAGCGAAGTGGGAAGGGAGATATGACAAAATATAAACAGACACCACGTAATTGCCACGCCCCCTTTCAAAGGGAACGGGCACAACAGCAGCATTCAGATAAGGATGACACAAAAGAAAGTTTTGTTTCCAGCACAGCTAACGCCTATGCTGCATCAGCCGTGGGAATAGGTTCCGGGACCTTCGTCACTTGTTCACCGGCACGGACAATACGCTGACCAGTCTCATCCCGAACGTACTCAGTGCCCTCTTTCTGAGCACGCTTCCAGACCTCCACCTCACAGCCACCGCGGATGACACCCACGCGCATAGTCGACAGCAGGTTATGGGCGGCATTGGAATGATAATATACTCCTCCGTTGAACATCGCAGTGGCATCCTTGCCGATGCCCGAGTTAATCATGGCGCGGCCACCAGGGTGGTCTTTGATAAAGTCGGTGACATCGTGAACGACACCGGCGATCGCGACGAGGCCACGACCATTCTTGGCCTGCTCAACGTAGTCTTCCCACTCCATGACGGGAAGTTGGTCCAGGGGGGTACCCCAGTCCAATTTGGAACGACGCTGGTCCAGCTTCTTTTGTAGTTGCTGGACACGACCCTTCTCGATCTCATTGGCACGGAACTGCTTCAGGTTGTAGGCCAGACCCACTTGCTTCCACACCCAGATCGCCCACTTGGTCGGGTCATACTGATACCACTGAATGGCGTTGCGATAGTCCGAGGGAAATTCATGGTGGAAATTGTGATACCCCTCACCCAGGGTGGCGAAAGCGGTGATGACATGATCGCGGGGGGAGTTCCGGTCGTCAAAGGGCTGTTCCCCCAGCCAGTGGGCCAGCGAGTTGACGCAGAAAGTGGCTTGTTGGACGACGAAGGCACGCAGGATACCGGCGTACACAAATCCACCCCACCAGTCACCCCATCCAAGACCCGCAACGAGAGTCGGAAAGACCACGGCCATTAAGATGGCAAGCTTGATGAAGTTGCGGTGTTGCCAGACAACGACGGGGTCCTCATTGAGATCGGAGATATCAGTACGACCAATCCGCTTGGGATTCTGCTTCATGACCATCCACCCAATGTGCGAATAGAGCAGGCCCTTGCGGACGGAATAGGGATCTTTGTCCGTGTCCGTGTAGCGGTGGTGGGCACGGTGATCGCGGGACCACCATCGAATGGAGCCTTCAACGGCACCGGCCCCAGTGAGAGCGAGCCAGATCTGGAGCGGAAGTCGGGCGGAATAGGAGCTATGAGCCCATAGACGGTGATAGCCTGGATGGAACAAGGAAATCATCAGCACTTGATCACTTGGGGGGGGGGAGGAAGGAGAGATGCATGGGTGCACACGAACCTGCTGTGATACCCAGACCAGTGAAGAAATAATAGATGAAGGACCAGATGGCGGTCTTGAGTTGCAGAGGAATCCAAAAAGACTGGATGAGGCCTAGAAAGGGAATGATAAAGATGAAGGTGACGTTCAACCAGTTGATATGTTTGTACCAGTTGGAACGGGTGATGGGAGCATCGGCGATATGGACCTTCTTGGAATCGCCAACCCGCGGACGGGCAGCATCTGTGGACTTGGCAGACATGACGGGCCCGCCTGGTTGAGGACAATGTCTAACGTTGGACGGGTACGACACTCTGTGAGGGAGGGATGAAATGGGAGAAGCAAGGAAGGAAGGAAGGAAGGAGAGGAAGGGAAAAAAGAGACAGAGGGCTGGAGAAAAGGATTGCAGACGTGCAGAAATAAAGGGCAGACAGATATATAAAAAGAAGAATGGGAGGGCAAGGATGTTGTCCCCAGCTCGGGTCCACAGGTTTGTCGGTTGGGGCGGAGGGAAGAGCACCCAAGGAGCAGCGGAAAGAGAATGATGCTATAATGAGAACAGGGCGGCACCGGACAGCAGTGGTGTGAGAGGTCAGCCGCGGCTGGATGTTGCAGTTCCGGGTAGATGCAGAGGGCGTGTCCAGGACTTGTCGAGCAGCAAGCGAGAAGCGAGTTGAGTCGCAACGTGCTGAGGCGATCGACAGGACAGACGACGCCGCTTGGCCAGACGCAAGGCCGGGCAACCTTAACAAGCTGATGTTGAGCGGAGCTTATCGTTTATCGTTATCTGTTGGGCGCCCCAACGCTTTGCGCCATGCAGGCGGTGGGTAATTTGCCGCTGCCGACTGGCCGGGCCTGCGGAGCGCTCAGCCCTGCCTACAGTGCAGTGCAGTGCCCTGGCCCTGGCCCTGGCACTTGGCAGCAAGGTTCAGTCAACTTACGATATGAGCGACTGCTCTGGCAACATCGCAGTGAGGAGGAGCACATCGATAGATACAACATATAACCTGACCAGGCTACTAGTTTGTGGTTGTTGGGCTTCTCCTTCTCTGTCTCGAGCGATCCCCATAGATGAGATGGGCAGCAGTTCACCCGCTTTCTCTGCGCTTCCCAACGCTTTTTTCTTTCTTTCTTTGCATGTGACAACTGTCTCTGCTAGGGCTCAGGGCTAGGGTTGGTCATGATGAAGTCACCTGCCTGGGCAGACTGTTCTTGCAGCTGTCAAACTGTCAAACAGACGAAGCCTGCTATTTATTGGCAAGAGAGAGCCAGTTGTAAGGAGTCGAGTCTCTGTACTATCTAGCACCAGGATGCGGTCGGACCGTACGGTGGACCGTCGTAGAAAGTTACCGACGTCAATTCTTCCAGTCTACCTGGGTACTACCTACCTAGGTAATCTATTCAAACAACAGTATAGCCCACCCTCGACTTCCCCTTACTTCTTGAGATCTTCTTCACAGCCACCGGGCCACACAAATCCGTCGAATCCACATGCGTCCCTCCGCACGGATACACCTCCGCGCCCACAATATTTACCACCCGAAACTTCTCCTCCGGTGCCAGACCCATCTGATTCCGATCAGGTATGAGCCGCTCTAGCCCGCGCGTCCGGAAATCCTCCTCACCCCACCACTCGACCTCCACAGGCATCTTGTCCGCCACGAACAGGTCGACTTTCTTCTGAATCGGCTCCTTCCATTTCCCCTCGATCAGGCCCTGGAACTCGCACGCCGCGGAGTCCGGGAAATGCGACGCCTTCAGTTCGTCGAAGTCCTCGATCTCCTTCTCCAGGAGATGCCGCACCGCTGCTCCCAGCACGTGGCCCGCCGTGTGTAACCGGGAATAAAGCAGGCGCTTGTCGACGTCGATGCTCTGCGTGACTGTCTCGCCTTCGCTGAAGTTGCTAGACGATGATGATGTGTCCTTGAAGTAGCCTAGATGCAGGACCTGTCCGCTGCGTATAGAGTCCATCCGCACGGCAGTCACTGTAAAACTCGTGTCGGAGGAGCTGCTGCTTATCGCTCCGACATCCGATGGTTGGCCGCCTCCTTGTGGGTGGAAAATTGTTTTCTCAGTCACGACCACATGGTCGCCGTCGCTTCCTTGCTTGAAGAGCTGCTGGTTGGCTTCCTCGAGGGCAGCGAAGGGGCGGATGGCAGTCACGATGGTCTGGAGAGTGTGTTGCTTCGCGTTGTGCTGGAAGGCAAGGAATGTCCGCGCTGCTGAGGCCATGCTGATTACGCCCGACGAGCGTTATTCAGGAAATAATAGAGATGAAGATTCTATTCTATCTATGTCTTATTTTCTAACCGCTAGTACGTAGAGATGGAAGTTTGGATCTGGTGAGAAGAGTGGGCACTAAGCGATAGCCGATAGGTCTTTGGGTGGGCGGATATTGTCAAACGTAGGGCGTTGCCGATTCTGACACCGAATGACACGCGACAACCAGCGCTGGTCAATCTTTGAATGGGAATAATATCTGTAGATCACGGTACAGGGAAAGGGTATGCAAATATTACTTGGAATAAGCACAGCTATCAGCAGCAGAGGGTTCTCTTAGGTATTGATGGGTTACTGGCAAGCCAATCGGCGCTTCCCTACGGGCGTCGTGGTTTTAACATCATCGTCTTTCACACGACAAGCCCTGGTGCCCAGTTAGGGAGTTTAGCTTCTCCTCACTTCTTTTCTTCAAAAAGTCTTGCCACTCTCTCTTTACCGACTCTGCGTCTGTGGACACGAAACTAACAACAGCGGAACAAACTAAGCTCGCATTAATAGTATAGACTTGTTATCTGGCTATTTTCATGATTCGTCGCTCGGCATAATATCAACTTTGGTGCCTTGCTCCTGCTCCCTATTAGAAGCATGATAAAATGATAAGCACTCCACGCGATAAATTACAGTGCAGACAGTGAGAAGCAGTACGAGGGACATAGGAGTAAAAATTAGTATCAAATCATGGCAGTGTCCGCCTTGAATGGGCTGCTTGTCTGTCTGCAAGATACACATGGCTCATACATCAACAGTTATCGCTTGCGATACAGCTAAAAGTTGTAGCTCGCTACTTTGCCAATGAACAAAGATGAACTCTTATTTAGACGAATGCCCCGGGCTTCTTTTTCAGCCAGATCGACTGGGAGTTGGAGTGCGCTTTCAGTCCGTCCAGCCCGAACTTAGGCCCAAGTCCGCTTCCCTTCTGGCCGGCGAACGGAACGTGCGGCGCAAGCTCAAAATGAGTATTTATCCACACAATGCCGGATTGCAGCTGTTCGGCAATTCGTTGTGCCCGGTCCAGATCCTTACCCCAGACCGACGCGCCGAGGCCCGTATCAGTGTCGTTGGCGCGCGCAATCACCTCGTCTTCATCCGACCATTTCATCAAGGGGATTATTGGAGCAAATGGCTCCTCGATCACCACCCGTGATGTGTCTGGTGGATTGTCAACAATGATGGGATTTATGAAGTACCCGCTTGACGAGTCGTCGACTTTGCCGCCCAGTGCGAGAGTGAGATTTTCGCTTGAGATCGATCCGATCAGGTTCTTGGCTTTCTCGAACTGCATGGAATTCTGGAGAGGGCCGAAAAAGGTATCGGGCACCGTGCCTGCGCCGACTTTCAGGGACTTCGTAAAGCTGACCAACTTGTCCCGGAACTCGTCATATATCTTTTCATGTACGTAGAGGCGCTTTATGGATACGCAGACCTGGCCCGAGCAGAGGAAGGAGAAGATCCCGATCTGCAGGGAGGATATCATCTGTCACGGTTCCATAACAGATGAGGGGATAGGACAGCGAAACGCACCTGCGGTAGAGCAGCATCGATGTCCACATCCTCCAAAACAATAGCCGGATCATTGCCTCCCAGCTCCAGCGTGAAACGTTTAAGCGTCTGGGCACAGCTAGCCATGACTTTCCTTCCAGTTGCCGTCGATCCAGTGAAGGAGATCTTGTCAATACTGGGATGTATAGTCATCATCGGCCCCAGATCATCACCTCCACTCAACGCCTGCACGACGCCCCGCGGGAAGAATCGCGTGGCCAACTCCGCCAGCTTCAAATCACAGTACGGTGTAAAAGGCGATGACTTAATGATAATACAGTTCCCAGCGTAGACCGCAGGCGCGATCTTCGCCACAGCAAGAATCAGGGGGAAGTTCCATGGAACAATACCCGCTACCACACCAAGCGGGGTGAATCGCTGGATGATTTTCTGCTCCTCCGAGTCTTCCAGGATCGTATCAGTGAGTTCGAGTTTGGTGGTATTCTGAATAAATAGCACAGAGATAGAGACTTCCGCGAGCGATTGACTCTGCGGCTGCCCCTGCTCCTGGGTCATGAGCTGGGCGAATTGATCTTTGTGGGCATCAATAGCGTCAGCGTAGGCGAGTAGAGCAATTCGCCGCTCATCGAAGGAGGTCTTGGACCATTTCTTGAATGCCGCCCTAGCTGCCGTGACTGCGCGGTCAAGGTCTTCTTGAGTCGACAGTGGCACCTCAGGGTTCAGCTGCTTGGTTGCTGGGTTGATCCCGTGGCGCGTTCGGGCTGTGGACGTCAACTCATTATTGATAACGTTGTGGAATGTCTTGAGACGTTAGCGATGTGATTCTAGCAGGTTTCAAATTTGAAAGAAGACGGTGTAGCTTACAGTAAAGTCAAGAGTGGCTGCCATTTCTGAAAGAAAACAGACCGAGTCGGACGTTTTGAGACCAGAACCCCTGTTGCTACTAGTAATATTCCCTGTTGAGAGTAATGAGACAAAAGAACGGTACGCCAGACATGCAGAACTGAGTAGCAAGCACAGCTGTACTTGTACTCAAGGGCCCATGTCTCACTCCCCGCTAATCCCCCGCTCATGGAAATCGTGTCAGCAAGATCAGCCCATGGTGAGTAAACGATCCAATGGGAGACGTCTACAGCTCGCGGACGGTGTCAGCCTTCCAATGTAATGGGCTATGATAATCACAGCTGCACTGGCAAGTGGGCCTTGCAGAGTCAATGATGGTTTACCGTCAGCAGGATATCAAATGTTTCCCTCCTTAGAAAAGAATCAGGGCGAGCCAATCCCCAGTCATTATTACCCGAACCTGGGTTTAAGTAGTCTCCTGGGGCTCGAATTCAAGCTTGTCAATCAAGGATTGGTGTTGTTGATGTGCAAAGTATGGATCAGCGCGGTAGAAACCTTATGCTCGAAAACGATGCCAGATGAGGAAGTCCTAGTCGTGGAGGGGAGATCGCAACTCGAGCGAGAACCTGTCTCCTTTGAGGGAAAATATTCTGTATGAAGGAGGTACGCTACTCAAAATCCCCAGAGAAATAATCCGTCTTCAGAGAACAGTGTCTCAAGATGTCCCAATGTAGATTGTCGTAGTAGATAAGTGTAGATATTAATTAATAGGTGGCGTATCCGGATCTGCAACCAAAATGCCAAGCTCAGACCTGCGATCCTTATCCGCAGTAATGATAATTAATCGACAGCAAGGTACTTTCAACTTCCCAACTTCCAATTAATTACAAAAAGGAACAGCAAAAATTACAATTCCCAAAATGTCCCAACCAGATCCCCCGCAACCCCAGAATAACCCCGATGAAACAGAACCAGAACCCAACCGCCTCCCCATACGAACCTACCACTGTCGCTTCTGCAGCCACCTCCTCCTCGCGACGACCCGGGATCTGGAGAGACTACCCCGACGGAAAAGCGCCCCCACGGACGAGAATGGGAATAACAGCAGCACCAGAGCAGACGAAGGAGAATCAGTGGGGGGAATAGATAAGGCCATCATTCTACCCTTGCCCATCAAGGAATCCAAAACAGCGTCTAGAAATGAAAATCGGCTGGAAGATGCAGATGCAGATGGAGAAGAAGCAGCTGCTAGGACAAACACGGGCAGAATCAACCATACCACTATCCTCCTATCCACCATCGTCCTTAGCCCTTCCAGAACGCTCGTTCGACGGCCCGACGGGTTCGAGAAACGGCTTCTTCTCCGCTGCGGGCGGTGTCGTGTTGTGATGGGGTATTTTCTAGATAATGTGCATTTTCCAGAAACGACGAGACAAAGTCAAACGACCAATATTGACGAGGAGGACGGAGAGGGCGCCGCTGTCGATGTCGATAAGGATGAGCCTAAAGTTGTGTATGTCCTTCCGGGTTCGTTGGTGGAAACGGATATTCTGGCCGATGGGGATGAAGGGAGACTTAGTGCTCGAGATAGTGAGTGGAGGAGGTGGATTCGATAGATCTACAAAAACATGGCATATACTACTGGCGCATTTTGTCGATGCATTACTGTTGCAGTTACGATACCCTGGAAATAGACCAAATCAAGAGAATCGCATTGATTAATACATCGTAAAAGGCTATGGGTTATTCTCATAGGGAGACCAGACCACAATCGTGAACACGTCAAACAGAATCGAGATGGTAGGGTCACCGTAGCTCATCAGTTAGCTAGGATGGTGCGGACGAGATCTGTCGCGGTCAAGTAAGCAATCAGAGCAACACCAACAGCAAATCTGGGCACAAAATGCTATGGCATACCAGTATAGTTGATCTCGCCAGAACTAGTATCAACGGCCTTCAGTAGCTCATCGACCTCCTCATCCGACATTTTCTCTCCAAGATTCGTCAGGACTATTCCAGTCAGATAGTCAGTAACGCGACGCCAGGTCTGCGCAACGAGATCGGAAGCAGGATGACCAGAAACCAAACATACTATATCTCAACTGTCCCACGCCAATAAACCCGGTCAGATCCTTATCGAACACCTGAAACCCGCGGCAGTATTCCTCCACCTCACCCGGCTCCCGGAAACCGCCCGGGCGGTTGAGGACTTTCAGGAAGGCTTCGTAGCCAACTTTTCCGGCAAGAAAGAAGTTCGTTAGTCCCATCCAAATCAAAGGACGAATGCGAATGCAACCCCGAAAGCAGAGAACCGCTTACAATCATCACCGACACTCTCCTTCAGTTCTGCGATCTCAGCGAGAGTCGGATTCTGGCCGCACGCGCGCAGCAGATCTCCCAGAGAGTCAAGCGAAACCTTGCCGTTTCCGCGCTTGTCGAAGAGCGAGAAAGCTTCCTTGTAGTTCGTAGAGGACTGGTCGAGATGTGAGCCGGCCATTTTTGAATGCAGAGACAAAAGAAACACCAGCAACGAGCGTAGGGGAAGACGAAGGCGCAATGCGACGAAGGTAAAGCGGCAAGAATGTAAGTAAACAGAGTTTCGCGGGAACAAGGCGGAAGGAAAGTAAATGCGTGGATGGGAAGGAGGGGACCACAATAAATGGTAACCAGAATAAGCAAGGGACAGAGAGAGAGAGACGGCTCGACGTCAACACAACTGGAGGACAACAACAAGAAAGGGCTGAGCTGAACCCGATCCCGAACCAGGCGGCACTTCGCCTCTTGAAGTTCCCGTTCCAGCTCACATTCGAGGGACGGGTCCTGGCGAATTGCGTTGATCGACGGACTTGAATCCAATCCCCCAGTGTTCTCCAGCGCAATTGGTCTGTACCTGGGCCGGGCACTCCCTTCCTTGCCTTTGCTTCTTGTGCATGCCTTTCTCTCCGGGGCTCTTGCAATCGTCGTCGCGAATCAAAGATGAGGACGTACCATGGTTGTAACTGATCGCGGCAAACTCAGGGGGTTGTTTTGGCTTTCTTGGTCGCAGGTTCAGGTCAGCTAACAGTTGTTTGTGGCAGGGGTGCACTTCTCTCTGGACACACAGACAAGAAATGATGAAGTCTGAATTCGACTGGATTTAACTAAGTCAGGTAATAATGATAATAATAATGAAAATGGCAGGAGACAGTAATAATGCCCCCCGTGTCTCCCCTTTGTGGTTGCAGGCTGGACTAGTGCACTCTCTGCCTGTTGTTATGGTAACTGGTGGATCGGCTCCGTCGGACACTCTGGGCGATAACAATAGCCACCATTGGAGATAACAACTATATCGACGAGATAAACCCTCGAAAACTCAAGGTAGGGTGAATCGTATTGCAATGGCAAGTGATGAGCGGTATGCCTAGAGTGTAGGATCTTGGAATGGTTCACCCTACTTCCATCCAGATGTGATTCTTGTACGGAGTTACAGGCAGTTTATCCAGCAAAATTGCTAGGCTAGTTTACTCGGCTACAAGTTCACTATGTGAAATGATCGATTCCCGCCATCGTACACACCGTTGAGGGTCCATGGATATACCCTTACAAGCTTGCTATCCTAATCCAGTCAAAGCCATAATTACCGCAATCAAACCAGGGATATCATGATAGCCATCCGACACTCCTAGACCCGAAGACGACCAGTAGAACCAAACAGAAAAATGCAAATGGAAACCGAATATATACACAGAATGTAGGCGACATATGTCAGTGAACAGGCATGGTGGTAGATATTTTCAGTTAATTTTTCTCCGAATTCAGTTTCTCAATACAACTGCCAAGCAAGGTAGCTCCTTCGGTCAGCAGCTCCCATCGCGCATGCGTAAAATCTTCCCGGAGAATCATCAGCAGGCCCAGACACCGGTTTCGACCCTGCATCCTCTCCAGCTCGTTCGGCTCGCGAACGCCGCCGACCTGCCGGAGGAATTCCCGCATGTCGCGTCGCTGGTCCGCGGGTGTTGGCAGCTCCATGGGAGGATTGATCGGCCCGTCCAGTGCGTATCCGTAGCACCAGACCACCAGTGCGGCGAAATAGAGCACCCATGGCCGATTGACCAGGTAGTCATCACGGGCACAGTACTCAGGTACCATAGACGGCACTTCGTTCTCATTGCCTAGGAGACATTCGGATAGGAACTTCAGCGCATAGAAAACCGCATCCCGCGCGGATGCTTTGGTGGCCCACCGGTGCGTCATCTTCTCCTGTGCCATCTTGTAATCCTTTGGCGTGATGGACCGACCCAGTAGCCGTCTCGCTCCCGCATAGATCTGGCAGTCCATGATGTCCACATGTAAAGCCATATGTGCTAGTCGGTGGAGCACATCCCGCGATTCGACAATGTTGTCATCATCCAGCACCCGTCGCGGAGGGTATCGATTCGAATACGGCGTATGGGCTGTGTGTCCCAGCGCCTCGTCAACGTCCCGCCGCCAGTTGTCGAAGGCCCGAAGGAGTGCTGATCGCCACTTGTCTCGGCCACCGAGCGCCTGAGAGGCACCAAGGGTGCTGACCTGGAGGTCTCTCTGGCCCATATGCCAGCTCACACTCATCAAGCCCGCCATGAGAATTGTTCTCCCGAAGGAATTTGTGCGCACGGGCTGCCCATTGAGAGTCTGCTTGAGTGCTTCGAGAAACATCACCGGTTTGACACCGTTCGCGTGGAGACTAGCCTGTACCCGGGCCACTTCCCCTGAACTTGTCGCCGACCAGAGTACTTCATCACACGGTAACGGCAGGCGCAACTCATGAGCCACCATCTTCGCGGAATGCCCGAACATCGTCGAATGTGTTGAATCTATAACAAATGCCGCGAACGCGACACGCCTCGTCGCTTCTGCCTTTATCCAGTGCGTCCACGATTCATCTGCCGTCGTCTCCGAGACGGATACCGAGCCGGAGGTAGAGCGTCGGTCTTCCCTCATGCTCCCAGGGGACTCGAACGCGGACCGGTCGATCAACGAACTCCCGCGGCGCATCAGGGTGAGTGTCGTGTCATGATGAATGTGCGCCCGCTCGTGAAGCGCACGAGTCGTGTACATCTTCTCGTGGATTTCTAGCAGAAGCAGCGCCTGAAAGACCCAGAGTTTGGCGGGTGGTCGGAAATCAGCATCCATGAAGATCTCCCACCGGAGATGCCAGGAGATGAAATTGGCCAGTTCTGCGGCAGTCTCGACGACCTCATGGCCATAAGCACTGTCCAACGTCGATGCCCCGATGGCCATGATTGCGAGGAGCAGGAGATTGTGTGTCTTATCTGCGGAGAATGTAGGCCTGTGTAGGATTGGTAGCTGGGGGTGGAAGTGGTACCAGTACGAGCCAATGTACACCTGCATCATCCGCAGACTCAGGATGTGATTGTCGTCGTCGTCGATGTTTCCATCCAAAAAGGTGTCCTTGCGTTTGGCTATTGCGGAGTATGCAGCTTCGTTGAAGCGAGTGGAGATGAGATGCAGCAACTCCTGCCGCTTTTCCTCTGACATCACGGCTTGTGGAGACCCAGGGTCTAGGATGCTGGTCACGCTCATGGGATGCTGTAGGGGTACCACATGCCCGAAGGAGTTGATATACGTAGCGTCATTGGCATAAAATGGATTTTGGATCTGTGCTGGGTCCAAGTAATCAGGCATCATGCCAGGGGCGGCGGGATACGCCATGGAGGGAGACCCTCCGGACTCATTGAAAAGCCACGCAGCAAAATCATCCACCATCGTAAACGGGGACCGGTTATACGTCTCGCCTCCAAATAGTGGGTAGGTACAGGATGAAAGAGAATCGAACCCATCAGTCATGCCGGATCCGGGCGCCATCATTCCCGGGACCGATTCCAATCCGCTCAACCCCGTCGTCGACGGAGTGGACCCTGGGAGCGAAAGCTCCGGGTACCCGTTGACGGGAAGGGAAGGAATTTGAAGAGGTGGTTGCTGGGGCACGTACGAGGTGGAACTGATAATTGAAGATGCATCTATGCCGGTAGTAGCTATTGGATACTGGATGTTGGTGCTTCGAGCAGCACTCATTGGCATTGAATCAGGTCCCGACAAGGGTTGGTTTGAGCGAGTGTCTCGTAAAGAGTCCAGTGAGCTGGCAGAGAGTTTCGCAGAGTGGTGGCTACTAACTCTGCTATATCCCTTGAGGTCCGACGGACTGTATGCCGTGTTCGACTGGGCCCGAGGAGAGTGTCCTATCGTGTGGTTGCTCACGCTAGTTGACTGGGTGACTGTCGAGTCTCTGTCAACGTGATGATGAGAGGGAACGGCGGGATAGCTGTAAGTTGTCTCTATTGGTGACGGCAAGGACGACGGAGATATGACTGCCGGCTGGCGATTTGCATAATCCACAGGGTGAGAAGTAGCAGCATCAACTGTCTTCGCAGAAGCGTGCATGTTCAATGAGGAACGGCCCACGGGTTGTGGCGGAGACATGGTGCTGGTGGATGATGAGACGCCAGGAGTCAAGGCATAGCCATAGTCATTTGCCTGAGCGCCACGATCCGGAGGAACATTGCTTCGAGGCGCTGGAGATTCGTCGGTCCCGCGGGTCGATCCGAGGGTAAAGTGATCTCGTTTTTGGAGCTGAGAACCCTTCGTGGTATGTCTCTCTCGGTGCCGAACGCAAAGATCTTGTCGCACAAAAGATCGGTAACAGTCTGGGAAGTCACACCGATAGATTTGTTTGGGAGTGTCTAGAAGAGCAATCAAACGAGCATGTTAGTCAACATACCAGGACTTCCCTATCGAGACGTAAAAAAGCACTCAACAAACGCACGATTCAGTTGATGGCGGTACAGATGTTCCGCTCGTGAGTAACTCTTTCCGCATCCTTCAAATTTGCATTCGAATTTCTTTTCCGGACCGATCTTGCGACTACGTTTCCTTTTCCTGGAGGGTGTCTCCAGGGCCGAGTTGGCTTCGGGAACGTCCATATCCATCGCCGTTTCATCATCATCTCGCTGCCTCCGGTGGGGGTTTGACACCTGGCTTAACTCTGCCATTGCGCTGACAGCAACGGCCATCTTGAGTGAATCGTCCGCTGGTTCGGTTGTGTGGATTGTACGGATGGTGGGCTGCATGTAAGCGGCGGTTGCCCAACGGCGGATTCTACTCGTTCACCCGTAGAAATAACAGCACCGTCCAGCGAGCACATGAGACCTTTTTTCTGTGCTGGGGAATGGCGCACGCAAACTGAACGGGAGTAAACGCGCAAAACGGTGGTTGTACGATAGTCAGGTCGATCTGATGAGGAGAGCCATAGGAACGGCCAGAACTTCGCAGAGGTCTTTTCTTTTGCTCTTTGTGATGTATGTAAGGTGACTGAATGCAGATTCACAGAAGATTAATGGATGTGGAAAATGCAGATCCCAGTGGAGGTGTGTGGATGGCGCGACAGGGTGCGTTCGAAGCCGCGGGGAGGAGGGGGCAAATGGAAAGTGTGGAGAAGCCCAGACGGAGGAGGCTGTAGAGCACAGGTAGGGGTCTCAAGAATTAGAGAGAGAGAGAGAGAGAGAGGGGGGGAGCAGTAGACGAAAGAAAAAGGGCCAAGGGAGGGAGAAGCAAATTGTCGTTAGCAGCACACGACGAAAACGAAGCGCAAGGAGCGCAGGATGGATAAATAAAACGAAGGGCTGGCGGGGTGACGTTTTCTGGGCCAGCCAACTGAGATGGGTAGGTATACTTTGCTGACGGGGACGAGGAAGTGGAAGAAGCCAGAAAGACGCAAGAGCAAAGTCCACAGCGAATCAGATCCGCGTCTCAAACGGCCTGCGAAAAGAGAAGGAATCTTCTGAGCCGTGAGGGGGGCTCTCTGGTGTTTAAGGCTTCTTAAGGGCATCGGATGATCGAGGCCTCCTGTGCCTCGTGGATGTCCGCGCAGAGATCCGTGCATCAACCAGAGCAGATCTTGCCTGTGTTGACGGTTAATTAATTACGAGTTTCGCTCCTCGAATCTTCTTCTCCCCTCTCCATCGTGCCACCCTGTCTGTTCTGTTGTACTAGTAGCTCTCTGGATGCATCAACAGGCCCCAGACAAGAGGAACGCTCTCTCTCTCTCTACCTCAGCCGCATCGGGCACATCCACGATTCCCGCCGTTCTCCGCCGCCGTCAACCGTAGGCTGTTCCATTCTGGCGCCACGCAAGGCCAAGATCCACGGTCAATCCCAAGGCTGTGGCCAAGGTTCCTGCATACAACCCCAGTTTTCTCAAAACGCTGCAACCATGCACGCGCTAGAGTAGCGGTTGTGTAATGCAAATAATCGACGATCCCGAGCAGCTGAGTCGCCGCCAGCACCGGCCACTGCCAGACAGCCACCAACATGACAGTATACCGTTTCCGGTGTATATCCATGCAGAACGAATTCGGGCGTCGGGCCTGAATCCGACGAACTGCATCCATGCTTTTCGACTTTGCCTTTCTCGTCGGGCCCCCTCCTAGTCGATCCTATGCGCGGACGGCACCCTGCATCCTTGCGTTGTTGGACCTACTGTAAACGGTAAGCGAGCATGTTGCCAGAGGATGCGCGCTGACGTATGGCGATTAATTAACTAGCAGTTTCTTCGGTCCGTCAGCGGCAGTCGCGGAAAAGCAAGGATTAATTTTATCACCTTGCATCCCCTACCCTGTCTAGTGTCGAGTAAGAAAAGCTTTTTTTTTTTTTTTGCTGATTTCCGATTCCTAATTTCTCGGGATGTCCAATCGACGCTCGTAAAGCCAAAGCCTCACTGCGAGGGTGCGGAGATGGAAAAATTCGAATGCTTCCATTAGTGTTCTTGGGCCCTTCAGAGGCCGCTTAGACCCAAAGGAGCAAGCCGATGCTTTGCTGTACTTTTTTAAACCTTAGCTGACTCGCAGAATTTTTCTAGAAGGGCGCCAGCGAGCTTGCCCTGGCGCGAGGCATTTACGACACTGCTCCATCTGCCATATGACATACTACTACGCTGCGATCGGGCCATCCACATTTTGATCCTGATACTTTCGAGTTATGGGCAGCCATGTCTGCCCTTCGTTTCAGTTTCCTGAAAGAGGCAAATGGGGCATGTTCGCAAGGCGCAGCCAGCACAGTATAGGTACAGGCTTGTTGCCCGAGGACGCAATAGATAGCCGGCTCTGAGACCTTCTGGAACAAAACTGGAACACAACGATCTTTAATCTTAAATCTCTCGACATGCTGGGTCCGGAGCCGGCCCGGCTGTGGAGGCGGCACCCACTTGCACATCCTCAGGAACGATCCATGATCGCTACCTTGCCGCTCTGCATACGGAGTATTCTAGAAAAATCTTTTCCCTAGCTGGTAAATCTACTGGAAGATAATGAATTATTCACGCTTATCCCAGTGGCCACTCCGCGCATGACCCTGGTAAGTAGGAAGAAATGCAAAGTTGAATGGCTGGGCGTGGCTTAGTCGGCCGATTCGTGTTCCTTCCGCCCCCGTTCCGCTTGGAGTCACCCGTGGAATGGAACGAGCTCCTTCGTGACTCGTAAAATATGATAATAATAATGTAATAATAATACCTAGGTACTCCATTGGGAGTAATAATACCTAGCGATAGCGAAGGTGATAGCCTGTGCGTGTCTCTGGGAATACCGGAGGAAGTGGCATGCTTCGACACTCTCACCACGCGTTCGCGTCGTATGGTGTTCTCATACATTTCGCATCACTGCCCAGATCTACCTAACTTTTGATTACCAACGTCCCCCTTGCCACTTCTACCCTCTTCACAGAGATCGGAATCTTCTTGGTCTTCCACCGGAGGTAGCTTTGGCGGGACAGATTCCGATCATTCCAGACAACTTTGATTCTGCAAGGGTTCTCTTCCCCGCCAAAGTGGCGCACCTTTGCAGTTAGGTACCAAATAGAATCAAAATTCGTTTCTTCGCAGAGCCTAAAGACTTCGACAACGTTAATGTCGGTAACTGCTCAAGTACGTGAAGCCTTTTGAAATTTCTTGTTGGACTATTCCATGGTAAACACTGTTCCTGATGAGGCCAAATGTATGAAATGGCTGTGTTGAACACAATGATAATTTGAAGCATCATTGGGCAGGGAAATCTAACGTGATTTGTGAGGAAGAGGAGCTTATGCAGGAGTGAATTCGATGAAGTCAAGTTGATGAAGGCATGATGATGATCTGCGAGGTTGCATACTATACCGTCTGATGTCGTATCCCCTTTGTCTGGCGTTGTGTATTGCTTTTTGCTGTTCTCCGGAAACGAGATCGGCTTCGCATCACGTCGGTGATATATTTCCTATAGTTCAAGGAAGCATGAGAGACCCTCTACACCGAGGCAACCGAACACGGAATACACGTAGATGGCCATAGAATTTTGATCGCGTCGTACAGTTGTCGTACCCAGTCATAAGAGGAAGATCGTCCGAACCGAAACATGAAATGCTACTTTGATTCATAGAATCAGGTAATACCCAACTACTCTGGTTTGCAAGGAACTGAAACAATAATATGGCCAAAGCCCCCTTAAGAGCTGGGCGCATTTGTTGAGGGTAGATCTTACTTACTACTCAGTCAATGCTTATCCTAGGCTTACCCTATACTCAGAGTGTACTTAGAGATACTTAATGAGTATAGGGTGAGTACTAAACTGGAAGGGGGAAACCAGAAAGTGGTATAGAAGAACCCCCTGCAGAGGTAACTTTGTTGTTACATAGTCGGAGCGACATGACATGTAGCTTCTTGTTCGGCGCCCTCCAGCCAGGCCTGGGGTAATATATAGCCCCACGCCATCCTCATGAAGAGGAGCCTTGGATCCTTGCCCCATTCAAGGTTTCGGAGAAGCACAACGGATCACCGTATATCTGCGGTGCATTGAAGTATATTCTAAGTGCCGTCTGGTCTCTGGGCCGGTCTCCTGACATCCTGAGTATCATCAGATGCAGGGGAGCGAAAGTTTTCGGACCAAGGAATATAGCATCCGCATAACCGATCGAACGAAACAATCGCAACATGAGATGATCGAAGGTCTCCGTAGCCGTTCTGGGGTAAAGGTAATAACGGCCCTTGTCAAAAGGTCGGTGAAACTACCCGCTAAACCGGAATCGGGAAGCTTCCAACCGACCCAACCCTTCTCTCGGAGCCACGTTTCGTCTTCGGTACGAGTTTGTGAAGTCTGCTCGTGGTCAGCATGTGTATAGTGCAGAACAAGATAATTAAGGGCAAGCCTACCTCGTAGTAGCGCCCGGATCTTTGTAATCTCCCCAGACTCGACCTTGTCTGAGATGCCCCTTAGTAATCTCTCGGCCTCGCCCGGCTTAAGTGAGCCAGCCGGGACCATCTGGAGAGTCGTCTGCAGCCAGACTCCAGTCTCCTGCGGAATGAGATCGAACATCGTCATTAAAATGCTGGACGCATCAGGGACGCAATCTATTGGGAAGGTAAACATCATCCCCGTAAGGAGCCGTTGCGCAAGGAGTTGTCCTTGCGACAGAACAAGTTGTTTGACCGCTTGTTGAATTTCTGGAGGATTTGAATACGTTTCTCCCTCAGCGGTTGGGAAGTCGGACACTGCAGGCATGTCAAAGGCAAAACTAAGGAGGTCGTGGTAGTAGTGGAGCGCAGCCATAACAGGCTCACGTTGTTGCAGGGTGAGGGCGCTCAAAGCTGCCGAGAAGATTGGTACCGAGAGAGACGAAGAGATAGATTCTTTAGGGTAATATCGAACGGCGTCAGACGAAAGGCGGAAGAAATCCTCGATCACTAAATCCAAGGTGGTCAGTGGCCAGTCCTCTGTAATCCTCAGAGTCCAAACGAGGGGCTTACCGTCCGGTAGATTTTCCGGGGGTAAATCATTCAGGATGCGCAAGAATGTAACGGCCTGCTGCTCATAAAACTGATATACAGCGTGACTGGTGCTTTGGTCAATATTGACCGCCCCCTTCGAGAATTCACGGACAACTGCGTCGGTCGCCCATAGGAAGCCGCCCTCCCTGGACACTTCAAATCCGCTTGCTATGCTTTGGGCGAGAGTCGGGAGCAAGGAAATCATGGCCGTCCGATACGAGATGATCATAGATCGCCAACAACGGCAAACGCGCTCTAGAATGGGGGTTGACGAGGTGAAGTTCATAACAATGGTTGTCATAATGGGAATAATCTCTCCGCAGTATTTGACGGCAGGGTTCTCCTCATTCGGACCGACATATGGAGACACCACTTGGACAAAAATGGTGATTAGCTGCAGGTGATCTAGGCAAGGTCAGCTTGTCACTTCATAACGCATCACCAGCTGCGATTCTGTACATACCAGCAACAGCTCGCTGGCCTTCATCATCCTTCGCATTATTTGCAAGGTTCATGATCCGGGCCATAATGGGGTCACAAAACATTTTCATGGTATCATAGATTTTATCAATAGGCTGGACTGAGACCACGGCGGCCACGCCTTCCGTGACTTCTTCCTGGCTGGCAGGCTTCAGCTTATCAAGTACGGACTCGAAGAACGCATGGAGTTGAGTGATATGGCCTCCAAGCAACTTTTGACAGTCCGTACAGAGAAACTTAAACGCCAACGCAGACGCCTGCACCACTTCCTGGGAACTGTGCTGAAAACCTGAAATGACATAATTGAGCTGCGCTTCGAGGGTCTCCGGATGCTGTGCCGTCCACTCCGTGTACCTAGCGAGTGCCATGATGGCCTGGAAGCGTACCTTCTCCTGATCCGGTATTTGCACGATCAAGGGGATCACTTGCCCGAGAACGTTGCTCTCCTCGGGGTCGACCATACGCCCCATCGCTCTCAGGCTGAATAGCGGCGCTTCAAGCTCTTGCCAATGAGGAACGTGTTCATGGGTAGATTGCGACGCATATTTAGATACCCACTGCTGGATCAAATTATAAGCCTTCCCCAAACACTCGGTAACTCCAATTACAGCACAACAGTCCTTGAGGACATCACCCATGGAGTGTCGAAATTGGCGAAATTTTTCCTCCTGTTCACGATCACCGCCAAAAAGATCTGTTTCGCCGTCTTCGGGACTAGGGTACTGGATATGCTTAACCATGATATCAACCAGGCTCAAAAAAATATCGGAAAAGTGCACTCGAGCATCTGTATAGCGATCCAACGTCACGTATTGTTTGAGCTCATACCAAAAGATAAAGGTGAGGGAAATGGCATCGTGCTCCCAGTCACGCGCGCAGCATTCCAAGACCGCTTCGACAAGACCCCGAAAATCCGCGGGAAGACGTGCAATTAGAACAACCCAGGCCTCGCCCGCCTCTGCGAACAATCGCGTAATGCCCTTGAAGGCGTCCGCATCTTCGGATTCGGCAAACTCCAGGATCTTCGGTCGAAGCGTCATTATTCGTGGATACAGGGTTTGAATGACTAACAGCGAGTCATCCACTTCTCTTGTGTCCCTGTAAAGTGTACACACGCAATCGACAGCGGATTCGAAGGACACGTCGTTATCCAGACCCTTCAGAATGACGTCCAATAGGGGCGATTCGACTATCGTTGAAGCAGGAACCTCACGCATCCATGAGGTAATACAATCGAGTAGACGGGGATTTGTCGATGCAGACGCTGTAGTAAAAGAGTACAGTTAGTGGGACTCTAGGTAATCAAACAGGAGCACCGCTGCGGGATTGGCATACGTGAAGATCGAGCATATTGAATTAAGAGATGCATCACTTGATCTGCGTTGTCGTCCAAGAGCTCCTTCGTCCGTAGAGTAAGTTCCTCTTCCTAAGTCACGACGACTAATTAGACTCTGAAGCACTGGAGAAGGCATAAAAAAAAACACGGTCGGCAACTGGTCGCACGACAGCAGATGGTGTGGAGGTGATCAGGAAATCGGCCAAACATACGCTCATGTGGATTTTGCGACCTTCCGTCACTTCTTCAGGAAGAATCTTGAGGAATTCCAGCAGGCCATTCATGGATACGCGACCTAACGCTGAAGCAACAGTAGTGAGGACATCCTTCCAGCCTGTCATCTGGATCGCAAGGCTCGCTAAGCAAACACATAGTTGTACCTGGATAGGTCTGGGTCCGGAGGCATAGGCTACGAGTAAGCTCAGAATCGAGTCCCTCAAAGCCAGTAACGACTCTGCAGGCAATTGATCCAGATCGAATATGATCTGCTGACATCAGTTCCTGCCACGCAGATCGTCGGGTAATGGCCTACTTTACCTTTCCTTTCAGCGTCGTTGCAGCAAAAAGCTTCGCTGGCGCGGAGGCATCCGGAGATTGTAAGAGTTGATGGGTGGTCGTCCAGGCGTCGATCTAGGAAAAACAGGCCGTGTCAGATTCTTGGTTCATAGCAAATTTCATTTCCACAATTGTAGTCTCTCTTGTGCAAGCGCAAAGGACAAGGGACGACGAAAAGAGCACGAAAGGAGGGGTAGAATGCGTCCGTACTGATTTCTGGAATTTTTCAAGAAATTCATGAGCTTGTGCTTTCTCTGATCTTGAAACATTTCCTTGCATTGTAGCTACAGCAGCCAGGACAGGGCCGAAGGCCTGTTCGGCGACCCCATCTTTGCTGGCCATGGTCTCGTTGAAGTGGGATGGTGACAACTTTTCTGATCGCTGAGGCGGTAGGACACCAAAGATAGGGAGGGGTCAGCCGGACTGCAGAGGAAAGTACCTATCGATTCTGGCAGTCATGAAACGTCATTAAAGAAGGATAGACGAGGATAGCGAATGGAATATCAAGAAGAGGAGAACATTAAGTGGCAACGTCCAGACTATCAAAGGGAAAGCGACAGGGCGGGAGGAGGTGACTACAAGGACCCGCGCGAATTTCGCCTTGACAAAACAAGGCGGCCGGAGCTTCGTCCAACAACGCCGTGTTTTCTCTGACCACTCCACGCTTCTGCACATCTCATCTTTTCTTCAATCGAGCTTTTTCGACAATACATAGCGCGTCGTTAAACTCCTTACGGCTTGGCTTCTGACCTTTGTGAGCACAGTATAGTTGTCATGGCCAGCCGCGGAGGAGCTGGAGCTGGTCGCAAGACACTGCTTGCACCCATCCATTTCATCTTCAACCTCCTACAGCAGAGGTCCACTGTTTCCATCTGGCTTTACGAGCAGCTTGCCTTTCGGATTGAAGGAAAGATCAGGGTATGTGCTATACTCTGATGGTGCCGAGTTTTCGCTGACTAGCGCGCAGGGGTTCGACGAGTTCATGAACCTGGTCATTGACGACGCGGTCGAGGTCCGCCTACCCACAAAGACAGAAGAGGAAAAGCGGAGGTCATTAGGTACGAGCAGTTTTCGTATTCTCCCACGTAGGGTGCTGTCTGGGCTAAATATTCGATTGCAGGACAAATATTACTGAAAGGCGACAACGTCTCGCTGATCCAGGCCGTCCGATCCTCTTGAAAGTTTCGGCGACGTACAAAAGAAGAAGAAAAAAAGAGTCCTTCCAGGCCTATATCTACAATTTGCAACTGAGTGGCAGTTTGTACTTTTATTAAATAGACAACGGTTATTTCTCGTTGGAAGGGCACCGAACAGTGGTCTATCGGGGTTGGCGAACGAGAAACCTGCCATCGCCGACGACGACGGCGTCTACTTGCCAATCATGCTCCAAAACTGGTATTTCTTCTGTCGGAGGAAGCATTTGCTCCTCGAGGGAGAGAGCGACTAGATGAATTTTTGTTAGGAAGCTTTTCTCCCTTGGTTGCGTTCTGGTACGAGGGTCTCTCACCTAAGAAAGGCATCTTTGGCGTGTTTGTCTCGCTATTCAACTTTCTTTTCGAGTATCTCGCCAAAAAATGATCATAGTATCCCCTACCGTGACCTAGTCTTCTAAATCCATGGTCAAATGCCATTCCTGGCATAATGACTAGATCCACTCCGTGATCCTCTTCTGTTGCTGCATCAGATTCCTGGCCAGGAACGCCGTAGCCACCCAAGAAATTTTTCTTGCCGGCTACATGGGCTTGCTTGAGTGACGGAATCCCCCATCTATCTGGCTCGAGGGATGAAAACTCCTCAAGCGACTGTAGTGCGAGCAGGTCCATTATAGAGGTTTTCTGGTGTGTCAATGAGGATGTAGCACTGTGGAGGTAAGGGATGTACACCTCCTTGCCGTCCCTCAGAGCATTCTGGACTATGCTGGTGGTGGATAGTTCTCCGGAAGGCATTGAGAGATAGACTCCTATCCGTTTGGCACTTCGATACTCCGGAAGTGCCAGCAGTTTGTTTGTAGCAACTCTGGCTATGGCAAGTTAGACCAACGTCGCAAACCTAGGAATTCAAGTAGAGAACCGGATACTGACATTGATTGGCGATTGAGTCATTGGGTATGCTCTGGAGCACTTCGCTCATTCTCCTGCGAAGCTCTTTTTTGGCTGTCTGGACGCCCGCCATTATTGCTATCGGGGCCTCAAGTTTTCTTTGTTCCGAGTCGGGCACCAGTGTATCCATATCTTTTTAATTGTGGATATGCTCCCGAGATATGGTTTCACGAAGGCGGAACATGTTTTGGTCGAGCGGCCCCGGTTCCTCTCCACCCAGGCTTTTAGAGGAGCAACGATCATCCACCTTAACATTTATGATCTGCATCTTTGTGCAGTACAACTCTTGCTTTCCACAAAGGCGGCCGAGATGATTGCGGATTTAGTCCTCTGCGCTCTTTTCTTTATAGCTGCCAACGCCCAATCTGCATCCGACCTGGCAGGGACATGGTCTACGAAGTCCCGCGCCGTCACCACGGGGCCGGTATGTGCTGGTTACGGGTCCCTTAATCATCCTCTGGAATTCAGTTGCATCCCGAGCTCTTGCTGACCATGTTCGTCCTTTCTAGGGATTCTATGACCCTGTTCAGGACTTGTTCTTCGAGCCAAAGCTCACTGGCTACTCCTATTCCTTCACCTCGGACGGACACTTTGAGGAGGCGTATTATCGCGCTATCGCCAATCGTCAGTATACTCTACATCGATGACTTTGATTTTGCGCTTGCATTCTAATGTTCATTGCGGATGAGCAGCGACCGACCCCAATTGCCCCAGCGGGATAATGCAGTGGCAACATGGCACGTTCACCGTAAACCTCGATGGATCCCTTATTTTGAAGCCAATTGCTGTCGACGGCCGCCAACTCTTGTCGGAACCGTGCAACGGCGATACAGGAGTTTACTCGAGATACAACCAGACTGAGAACTTCCAGGTACCTTCTCATGATGCTCTCCTGAGATTTCTGCGCTAACCATGGTGCTTCTTAGTCCTTTGCCGTCTACAAAGACCCCTATCATGGAGTCAAGCGACTAGACCTTAACTCCTTTGATGGATCCCCGCTACATCCGATGTATCTCGTCCTCAATCCTCCGCAGATGCTGCCTACGTCGACCTTGAACCCCGTTGTTACCCAGACTGCCAAGGCAAAGAGAAGCTTCGTCCAGGGAATTGCGTCACCGGGGGATGTTCACACGTTCGTTAAACTAATAGATATCATGGATCCAGATCGGATTTGGTGGGCTGGGGTCATCCTGACTTCCGTTGGTGCTCTCGGTTTCCTCATCTCTAGATTTTGATGCCTTGTTCGTTGAACAGCTCTGGGAACAGCGCGGGATGTTGGATGATATCCAGTGCGGTCGGTTTGGCGTTTTGAGACATGCATTGTAGACGAATCAACGACTTTTCTTGTATACATCCAGTGCTGGGTGGAATTAAGATCGTCTTGGAATTTATTGTACAATATGGAAGAAGCTAAGACCTCCTGTCCCTACCGTGCGGAAACCGTCTCCTTTGTAATTCTGGCCACTTCTGCTCTCTCTGCTGGCTTGCCGTCCAAGGCTCCCCCGGCAGCAAAGAGCGACTTCAATACCGAGCCGACGTCGACCTTCTTACCAGCTTCCTTCAATTGAGAGATCTCTTGCAAAACGGCGGTCCTGATATCATCCAGGTTCATAGTCTCTACTTGAGCGGCGTATTCGTCCAGCACCGTTACCTGGGCGTCTTCCTTCTCCTTCAGATCAGGCCGATCGGCAGCAGCGAACTGTTGCGCCGCGTCTTTCGCTGCGGCAGTGCGTTTTCGGATCAATGATAACAGCTGCAGGTCAGTCTGAATTGGAGATGGTGTCTTAGATGCGTTGTTAACTTCGGATATTATAGCTCGAAGGACGTCTAGCCTAAAAGAGTTCTATCCCGTCACTACTGAATATCCACGCAACAACACCAGCGGAGTTGGATCCCGCACTACGTAGACACCGACGTACCTTGTTTTATCCTTGGCCCTCATCGCGGTCTTGAGATCAGTCCTTATTTTGCCCAATAACGGGGGAGCAGCGGGGCTTGCACTGGTTGAATTGCATCGTACTCGGGGGAGTGAGCTGAAGCTGAGACGGGTTGGGATTCTCCGAAGAGACTGAAATTGGGACATCACTGCGGGTAGGGACTATGGCAGGATCAATACTATCACCGAAGAATTGGCGATTTTGGCGTGTTCAATGAAAGTCAATGTGTCTTCCGAGAATAACAATGGCGAAGCAATTCACCTAAGGAGCCGGGACGGAGAAGTATCAGAGAGACACTTCCGCCGTGGTCTGTGCATGATTTTGTTTCTGCCGCGAACTCACCAAGTTCTGCTCTCTGGTGTTTCCCGCATCGAGGGAGCAGATACCTGACAATTACACCTGGGTTTACATGACTGTTGGTCTCACTTAGTTTTTCTTTGACAATACCTCTTTCTTCTTTTGCTTAATTGCTGCTCAGCCTCTCCACCGCGCGGACGGGGTGTACCTCGCAGGGAGCGCGACGGTCCCGATTCTTTGCGTGAGCACCAGACAGAATCATGTCTTATCCCACTCTACCTACACCTGTAACGCCTGCTACGCCTGCTACGATAGCTACGCCACAGAGGCCCTTGCCAGGGACTTATCAGCCAACACCAGCTCCTGCAGCTGCTGTTCAAAATGCGCCTCTCTTCACCCCCAGGGCAGCACCAGTGCCCGTCGAACAGCAGCCTTCCCCAGCCACGCTTCCCAAGCTCCCTCCTGCAGCTTCGAAGAACAAGATCCAGACTTTGAGCACGGAAGAGCGCGCTGCTCGAACAGTCAATGATACCCTCATTCAGGAGTCGCGGTATCCTGACCTGGATAGCTATCTTTCCCGTATGACAATTATTCCCAAGCGCGCAATTGTGCCCTGGGACTTGGCTGACGATCTTGTGCAGAAGGATTTTCTTCAGATTATGATATCCCAGCCTCACCATCATGGGCTCCTTTCCAGAAAGTAAAAATGTACAATATACCTGATCCTATATTCGACCAGTACAACCGAGCGCAAGTTTCCACGGTTATGGGTCTTTTTGCCGAGTTGCAGCACGCGTGGGTGGCTATTGATAATGCTCTCTATCTCTGGGACTACACAAATCCAAATCCTCAGCTGATCGGATTTGAGGATCAGCCTAATAGTATCAATGCTGTGAAGCTTGCAAAACCTCGTCCAGGTGTGTTTCTGTCTGCGATCACGCATTTGCTTGTCATATCAACCACGGCGGACGTTATATTGCTAGGCATGGGCTATAACAAAACGGCCACAGGTGGATCCAAGGTTACACTGTATCAAACGGGGATGGGAACACTTATCCGGGGGTTGGATATCCATGTTTTCGCCTCTTCGGACTCCACGGGCCGTATCTTCTTCGGTGGCAGTTCAGACAACGACGTTTACGAGCTTGTTTACCACCAGGAAGAGAGATGGTTTTACGGCAGATGCTACAAGGTGAACCATACCAGACCTAAGCTGGCGGCGTTCACACCTAATCTCAGCTTTACCCCCAAGCCTTTCGAGAGTGTGGAGCAGATGGTGATTGACGACAGTAGGAAGCTGCTATATACGCTTTCGTCTCTATCAACTATCAGAGTCTTCCTTATGAAGCCTGATGGCTCTCTTGTTCTTTCTATCACGAAACCAGCGGCAGATATTTACGCAAATATCGGGCATATAATCTCTTCAAACGAAACCCTGAACCCGAAGATCAAAATCGTCTCCATCAGCCCCATCCCTGCTGCGGAAGCCTCCAGATATCATCTTGTAGCCACAACGGCTACAGGTTATCGCATCTACCTAAGCGCAACTGGGTCGTTCAGTTGGTCCTCTTTGCCAAACGGGACCAGCGCACCGACGAGTATGCAGGCTCACCATGTCAAGACACCTCCACTGGAAATTCTTCCACCTAACGCCGGCGGCCAAGGTTTCCAAGCCAGATTCCAGTCATCCCTGACTTCTAAGGTGCCTATCCGCTCCTTGGAACCCACCCGATTCGCTACTCGTTTCCCGCCGGGGTATTTCTTCTGCTTTGTATCTAAAGACCCTACGAGGAAAGCCGATGATCTTTTTATTTCCTCGCCCGACTCAGGTCGTATTGCACGATCGCAGGAGGCCGTGATTCCTGGAAAAGCTAGTGAGTCTGCAATCTGGCTTTCCTTGGGCAGCAAAGCAGAGGATATCGGTCTTTGCTCTTCTCCGGTGTCGACTACTGGTACGCCGGGTGGATTCGGCAACGAACTTGCTGTCCAATTTGATAATCCTACTACCGAGATCGCCATATTGACAAACTCCGGTGTTCATGTCATTCGTCGGCGGCGCCTCGTAGACATGTTCGCTTCACTTGTACGCCGTGGTGGCGGTGATGAGGGGCTGGAAGGTGAGATCAAGAATTTCATTCGGATTTATGGACGCAGCGAAACGCTTGCAACAGCTCTGGCAGTTGCATGTGGCCAGGGGGTGGATCTTTCATCGGACTCGCGTCTCTCCCAAATCAACGATCCGCACGTACTTGAATATGCTCGCAAAGTTTTTATCGAGTACGGAGGTCGGCCCTCGCTGAATGAAAATGCCGTTACTGATAATGCAACTCTTGCCATTGATGCCATTGTTCCATCCCCAAGACATGGTGGAATGTCTCTGTACATTTCAAGGTTATTGCGTTCAATTTGGAAGAAGGAGATCGCACAAGTCGGCAAGGGACCAAATGGAGCGCTCACCATTTCGCCGTCTGTCAAACCTGAAAAGCTCCAAGCCGTGCAACGGGACCTTTCGGCGCTGCAAGAATTCTTCAAGTCGAACCGAAATTTCATCGAAGGATTGAGTGGACCTGAGGCTCTTTCTCGCGCGTGGACTCAACAAGAAGAGGTTGCGCTGCAAGCTGAACATCGTGCGCTTCATTCTCTGGTTCAGTTAGTTTCTCATACCATCGAGGGAATCTCGTTCGTATTGGTACTCTTTGAGGAGAGGGTTGAGGAGATCGTGACGACGCTACCGGACGAGGCAAAACAACGGTTCCTGAAGCTTACTTTTGAGGAACTGTTCAGTACTAACAAGGGATACGATATTGCCAAGGAGCTTATCAAAGGAATCGTGAACAGAAATATTGCCAAAGGCTCAAACGTGGAAACAATTGCGGATGCGTTGAGGCGACGGTGTGGCAGTTTCTGTAGTGCCGAAGATGTCGTTATTTTCAGAGCGCAAGAGCTATTGAAAAGAGCTTCTGAGGGGGGTGCTAATTCTGAACTCGGCCGTAACTTACTCAATGAAAGTCTCCATCTGTTCCAGCAGGTGTCCGATGGTCTGTCGATGGACTACTTAGTCTCAGCGGTGGACAACTATATCAGCAATCAATTTTTCGCAGGTAGGTGGTTTCTGCGAACAGCTCTCTGAACGCAAAAGCTAAACATTATTCGACAGGAGCAATCCAGCTTGCTTTAACTGTCGCTGCGCACTCAGACAGGGCAAATCTGGCGCTTTCGTGGATTGTGGATGGGCGGCCTGCGAATGTAAGCGCGATACGCCATGACTCCTAGTTCCGACTGAGAATACTAACTTTGTTTGGAAGGACAATCGCAAGGAGTACTTTTATTTCCGGAAGCAGTGCTACGACCTTATCTCCAAGGTCATACTTGCTGTCGACGGTCTTGCAGCTAATGACCCGGGGGTCGTTGATGGCCATCTCACAACAATCGCAAAGCGCAAAAACGAGGCTTATGGGGTCATCTCGGACTCCAAGGACGAGGTTTTCTTGACAAGTCTGTACGACTGGTACCTGGAACAGGGCTGGAGTGACCGCCTGCTTCAGACCTCATCGCCTTTCGTGGTCACCTATCTGCGGCGCAAGTCAGAGGACGACGTTTCGCATGCGGACCTTTTGTGGAGGTACTATGCCCAATCGGAGCGGTTCTTCGAAGCCGCAGAGGTCCAGAACCAGCTGGCCCAGAGTGCTTTTGTCCTCCCGCTTGCTCGCAGAATCGAATATCTCGGCCGTGCCCGAGCCAATGCCTCTACTTACACACATGGCGTTAGCCGGCAAACCCGGCAACGACTTTTACAGGACATCAGCAACATGATTGATGTGGCGAACATTCAAGACGACATCCTTCAACGCATCAAAGAGGATTCTCGTATAGCCGATGCCGATAAACCGAATGCTATGAAACAGGTGGATGGGCCCATTCTACCTATGACAGTAGTAAGTAGTGCATGGGTACTCCGCTCAGATCCGAGCATTGCTAATGCTGCGTGCAGCTCTTTAATACGTTCGCGGACTCCGGGAGCTATTACGACATTTGCCTCCAAGTTTTCTTTGTAGCCGAGTATCGCAATTCGGCTGATATCAGAGCCACTTGGCAGCATCTGCTACAAGACCTGCATGATAAGGCCCTTCAAGCCGGAGCACCACAACCATATGAGGCCGTAATTGACAAAGTTCGCAGTCTTGGGGGCCGCCTGCGGATGTCGGAAACGGTCTTCTCTATTCCGATGCTCGTACCACTGCTGGAACGATACTCATTGGAGCACCAGCGGGGTGTTGCCCCCCCCAATTGGGTGGTTGATCTGTTCCTTGACCTTGAAGTCCCGCACGAGTCGATCTACGCGGTGCTCGAGTCGATGTACTATACCGACGAAGCGCCGTTCCACGGATCCAACCGGAAGTATATCGCAGCGGATCTTCTGTACCTCATTAACCGATGGTTCCACGAATCAGCCCGACCTGGAGGGGTTGTTTTTGGCAGCGATGCAGTGGCTGGCCGAGTGTCTGAGATACTGATGCTGTTGCAGCAAGGCGGTCTCCCCCCGGAGCTGGTGGAAGGCATCCAAGTGCTGCGGGCAAGAATCGCTCAAGTTCTGGAGTAGTATGCAAGGACGAAAAGCTGCCATATGAGCCAGGGTTTTGAATTTGCAAAAAGAAGCATTTGTTCGACTTGTGGTATCTGCTTTCTTTTCCTTTTTCTTTTTCTTTTCTTTTTTTGAACTATGTACAAAGACGGCGTTTCTTCCTATTGCTTCTTTTTATGGAAACGGGGTGAGCGTATTTCTTCGGAAGGGTGTGTGACGCATGAAGCAAAAGGTAGGCGATAGTTCCACGCACGGCTTTTGTTTTCTTCCCCATCATGTTCGTCGGGAATTCGTTTATACTAGATGTTGACTCAATAGATGAACAAAGGATTTTGATGAAGCCTCAGTCTCCTCTCCACCGTTTGCATGCGCAAGACAGTAAGTATGTCGTTTGTAAGAAACGAACGGCTGCTGAGACATACACACGAGCTCGCTGGGAATAGATAGGATCGCTAATCAACACGAGCACGTCGCTCTGATTGAATTGCTTTTTCTTTGTTCCCTCATGGACCTTGAGCCTCAGCAAGCTAGCAGTCAATCCAACTGCGTTACGAACACAAAGGGAATTAAGTTCGTGTTGTCCTGAAGAATGCGGAAAGGGATGCATGACATCACACTAGCCTACCCAGGCGCATTGATGGCTAACAGGAAACAAGGAGTAATACGAGGCAAAAAAAGTACGAGGCCATAATATTAGTAGGAATAAGAGCAGCCTGGCAACGGTGACAAAAGTCGCCTCTGGAGAGCGCTAGCACAGCCCCCGTTGGAGAGCAGGATGTGCGGGACTGCCAGGAACAGGGAACTGAACGCGTGTTCGAGAGCTCCGTCTCAGGGAGCACGGAGCATGGGAGGACCCTGATATCGCAGAGGATACGGAAGATATCATGATGTCTTCCGGCAGTTATATGCCAGCGGCTGTTGCGGTGCAGCGGACCAGGACAGCCTGTTCTGGCGATGTCTCGCCTCTGCGCCCTGCTTTCGCGGCCACGGTGAATCCCCGCCGCTGGACCTTCTTCTCGATTCCTTCCTGCTCTACTGCAGCTCTGCTCCTCTTCTCGCCTTCGCCACTACTTCTCTCTGGCTTTTCTCCTTTCCCTCCCTCTTCCTCTGTCTCGTAGAACTCTTCTCTTCCTCCTCAACCTCGTCTTCATACTCCTGCTCTCTTGACTCCCCTTCACCTCCTATTCAACTGGCTCCCGCGTCCCGCGTCCCGCGTCCCGGGTCTCGCATTCTGCATACAACCCCTCTAACTGACTAATACCTTCGCGACAGCTTATTCCTTTCTTCTAATTCTGCTTCTTTCATTCTTTCCTGGTCCTGGTGACCTTTTTTTTGGTTTCTGGCCTTTTTCCTGCTCTAGTCTAGATAGCAGCATCGCTCTAGCATCATCTGCACTAGCTCAGTTCCTGCTGATCCCCGCACCATGTAAGTGGGACCTGCGATACTCAACAACCCGGACGACAACCATTTCGATTCTTTTAATCACGAGGAATCTGTGCTGACGGCTACTGAACCTTCCCTAGGCGTATAACCGTTAGTGTTATTCGGCCGGACCAAGCCGACTCCGATATCATCTCTCTCGAAGTCGGCAGGGATATGACCGTCGAGCTCCTCAAGGCCATTGTCGAGAGTGAAACGCAGATCCCACCCTCGGCACAGAGCTTAGTGTTCAACAGCCAACTCCTCACCGATGATTCACGCACACTCGAGCAGATCGGAATCGGAGAAGGTGATATGCTAGGTGTTCATGTTGCTTTGCGTGGTCCAGCGGCCCCCTCTCGAAGCGGTCCTGCTGGCGGTCCCAACAGTGCAGCGGCAGCGCAGCAGAGCTTACAGCGAAGTCAACCCCCCATGGTCCCGGACCCTGAGACGATCAGACTGCACATCCTCGGTGACCCGCAAGTGCGGGAGACCGTTCGACGCCAGAACCCAGAGCTTGCAGATGCGGCGGACGATGCGCAGCGTTTCCGCGATGTGCTCGTCTCGCAGCAACTGCAGGAAGCTCGGTTGAAGGCAGAGCAGGAGACACGCATTGCCATGTTGAATGCAGACCCATTCAACCCCGAAAATCAGCGAAAGATCGAAGAGATAATCCGTCAAAATGCCGTGACGGAGAATTTACATAATGCTATGGAACATCATCCGGAATGTAGGTTCTACCATTTTTTTTATTCCTGTTCCCATTGCCCCTTTGTATTCTGCGGTTCGCTCACGTCTCCAATAGCGTTCGGTCGTGTGACAATGCTCTATATACCCGTCGAAGTCAATGGACACAAGCTCAATGCGTTTGTCGATTCAGGTGCTCAGGTCACCATCATGTCACCAGAATGCGCTACTGCTTGCAATATCATGCGTCTGGTAGACACGCGCTACGGGGGCATTGCCAAAGGCGTGGGCACAGCTGCTATCCTTGGTCGGGTGCATTCTGCCCAAATAAAGATTGGAAATTTGTTCCTACCGTGCTCCTTCACCGTTATGGAAGGCAAACATATCGACCTTCTCTTGGGGCTAGACATGTTACGGCGACATCAGGCATGCATCGATTTGAAGAAGAACGCCCTCGTCATTCAGGACCAGGCAGTTCCTTTCCTCGGAGAAGCGGACATACCCAAACACCTCATGGAAGGCTGGGAGGATGAGCCTTTAGTAAAGGGTTCTGATGGAGCGCAAGTCGGCGCTCGAACAGGGGCAGTGACCCAAGAAGCGGGCCGGCAAGGCGTCCAAGGACAGGGGACAAATGCACCATCTTCTTCTGCCGCCTCGTCCTCTGCTGCCCCAGGGCGGAGTATCGGCTCTTCCGCGCGATCGCCACGTTGGCCTCAATCGTTGATTGGGAAGATAACCGAGCTGGGGTTCACGGAGGAGATGGCGATCGGAGCCTTGGACGCTGCCGAGGGAGATGTAGAAGGTGCCATTGGGTTTCTGGTTTGAGAGATGTCAATTCCTCGGCTATACCAGTGTCACGTCCCTCTCGGCTTTCCCCCCCCCCTTCTTCACACAATCGAGCCCCAGGCCCGCTCTCCTGGTTTTCAATCGGTGAAGTCCGGTGACTACGTCCGCGGTGAAATGGAGGTTGAAGGCTTCCATCACATTCTTTCCTGTTTCCCTGCCCCGAGCTTGAAGATGGCAACTGTCAAACTAGGTTGCTGCGAGGTGACACTGCAGTGACGAGCCCAATAATAGGATAGTTTCCCTCTACGTCTTTCGGTCTCTGGAATTGTTTTCTCCGAAAGCTCTTTCTATAAGTAGGACGACCTTTGATTGGGCTTACTCTACCGGCCCTTTAAGAGAGACTGGCCAGGGGAATGCCTGTATTCCTTAGCTGGTACTCTGCTTTATCCTCGCTGTAGCGACGTGAGTTCTTGCCTTCTTTTCCATGGCTTTCTTGAACGTGTACAGAAGCGGCTTTTATCATCACATTAGGCGAATTGTAGATATGCATGACGTTTGTCCTAAAAGAATATGTATAGTCGACTGAATCCATAGTATGCTGAAGATTTCTCTTTAGGTAGAGGCTAGTAGTAGAGACAGGAAAGAGAGCCCGCCCTCAAAGTCGCTTTTCACGCATACTGTCCTAGTAAGTAACTACGCAGCAAGGATGAACCGCGGCAGATGTGCTTGCGACCCACACGATCTGGGCCGAAGCGGGGCCCAAAGTCCGGGGAAGAAGTTGAGCGAACGTTTAATTACTAATTCAGAAGGGTTCAGATCCGATGAGGTCAGAAAACAGCAGGGGGGTATTTTCGTCTTCTACACAAGATCGTCAGGAGACTCGACCGACTATTTCATACGTCGCGTCTAATAACACGAGCACTGATCCATCATCATCATGCCGAGTTCCGGACTCCTGAAAGCAACGGCAGCCAGCTGGGCGCTCCTATCCGTTGGACACACAGTAAGTGACCCTGTCCAGGGAGGGAGGGAGGGAGGGACGGGACCATAAGCATAAACAGGCACAGCGCCGCAGGGGATTTCAAGTAACTGACGTTCTTCCAGCTCTCGGGACAGCAATTCCAACAACTCAAGGAATTCCGAACCCTCTCCAATGTTCCATTTACCTGCAGTTCCGCCGGGTGGTATCAAGGGAGCGGGTACTTTATCCTGACAGGTAGGTAGTAATTAGAGTGAATGCTCTTCCACAGCCTATCTTATACTATCTCTTTCTTTTTTTTCCTGTCACCATTCTGATCCCTCTTAGCTCTGCTCAATCTCCACTGGGCTCGAAACCCAGCGGCTCTCCGCGATCCGCTCCAACGTGCCATTGCGGCGGTGGCTGTTTCTGTTGTCTCGTTGAGCTCGGCGTGGTATTTTCGTCGCGGAGTGAAGCGGCCAGGGATTGCTACGGCGCTTATTGCATTGTTGCAGACGTGGGCTGCGTTCCTTGCGTAATGGATTCAGTTCTTTTACCCGTCTTCTACGTGTGTGTGTGTGTGGCCTGCTCCCGGAGCGAGTGTTGCTACTTGTTTGATTGCCTAGTTGCCATAATCTTAGAATGGGGCGGTTGCGCGTTTTGAGGTTAATTGTTAAAGCACTGGCATCGATCTAGTATGGTCTCCAAATTGGACCTTTGACCTGCTGTAGCTGATGCGTCGTTCTCGTTTCGAGACAATGGATAATGTTAGCCACTGCCTCGGAGAAGACGGACATATTGATCATTTGTCCGGGAGAAAAGCTCCGTGGGCGGCTAGATCATCTTGAGACACTCGCAGCATCTACTCCGCAGGGCTTACCCGTGAAGGGACACAAGCTGGGACTCCAGCTGTAGGTACCGGTAATGCAAAGTCTCATGTTGACTATCCGAAATACCTTCAAGTCCATGCCGAGCGCGTGAGGTTGTACACTATACACTGATGTCAAAGAAAAAAGTAAATCTGTCGTGAAGGTACAGCAGATACTCAAGTTTACTGCTTATTCAACAAGCCAAAAATCAGAAAAAAGAAAGAAGAACTGGCAAAACCATAACCGAAATTTACCCCATACGACGCAGCTCGAGGAACGCCGACGGCCGAGAAGAGAGTGCCTCGGGACTCCCAATCTCCACTAGCCTCCCCATATCCAACACGGCAACGACATCCGAGTCTAGAATTGTGTCTATGCGATGCGCGACCGTAATGACAGTATGCTTCTTGAACTCCTCCCGAAGACGTCCCTGCATAACCCGATCCGTCTCATTGTCCATGCTACTAGTCGCCTCGTCAAGAAGTAAGATACGGCAACGATCTTTCTGCAAAATGGCTCTGGCGAGACAGAAGAGTTGCTGCTGACCCTGCGAGAGAGTGAGGAGGACCTTGTTCATCTCCGCGTCCAGACCTCCGTTTTCTTCGATCAGTTGCCAGAGGCCCGTCTTTGTGATAGCCGATGTGATTTCTTCGTCTGTAGCCGTCTGCATGAGACTTGCGTTTTCGCGGACTGTGCCAGTCAGGAAGAAGGGATCCTGCGGGATCGTGATCATACGGGATCGGACGATGTCTCTCGGGATTGTACTGATGTCGCGTCCGTCGATGAGGATCTTGCCTGTTTCGAGGTCCAGAATGCGGAGAAGGGTGGAGAGAAGGGAGCTCTTGCCACTGAGTCGATGCGTGAGATTCTACCTTTTGCAAGATAGGAGAAAGGGAAAAAAATAGACAGTGGATGGCATACCTTCCAGTGCGCCCACTGACTCCGATCTTCTGGCCTCCTTTCACTGTGAAGGAGACGTTCTGCAGCGCAGGGATATTCGGCCTATATCGTCCTTCAGCTGCACTGTCCGACTTGGAATATAGAACGGGCCGGAAAGAACTCACTTGTACGAAGCAGAGACGTCCTGGAAACCAATGTCGCCGTTCCTCGGCCACTCTGCTGGCGGGATGTGGTCACCCTCTGTCTCAACTGGAGTGTTCTGAGACGTATTCTTGATCCTCGCAATCGCCCCAAGGGAAGTCTCCAGAGAAGTCCAGAATACGAACAACATTTCCAACATATTATTGAACCCGAGAATTCCGTTCAATGCGATACCCACCTGACCCCCGGAGGTAGAGCCACGGATGGTTACAGCCAGGGCAACCAAGATGACGGCGGTGGCACCAATGAGAAGTTGGAGCACAAGGTTCAGCCATCGCTGGATGCAGTAGAGCAAATAGTATGGCCGCTGGGACTTGTTGAGGAGCGAATTATTCATCTCATTGAATTCTACCCCCCAGCCAAATGCCCGGATTGTGACCAGGCCCTCCAGGGTCTCCAGGAAATGGGCGTAGAGAGGGCTTTTTGCCTCCAAGTCTAGGAATCGCATTTGTCTGGATGTCCTGAGGTATATGTTCTGTAAAACGTAGAGGAGAAAGAGAAGACCGGGAATAGTCAGGGCCATCCAGCTGGAGCCTGATGCAACGAAGCCGATTTGAGCCAAGCAGTTTGCGAACGCTGCGAGAAGAACATATTAAATTGGAAATCGGTTAACTGGAAATGGGAAAGGAACATTACTAACCCTGAAGAGTTACTATTAAGGATCCCGGCAGCGGCGCATCAACAAGAGTCATGTCTTGGCTGAAAAGGTTGAGTATGCTGCCGCGGTCTGTTTCGTCGAAGAAGGACTGCGGCGCGCCCATGATGGTGTCAAGAAGCCTCTTATGGAGGTTTGCGCCGGATTTGGGAATCAACTGTATAAAAACAACCCTTATAACAGGTTGGTCAGGTCGAGAGAGCCCAATTCAGAGTTCAGGCGAATAGAAGCCCACCTCATTGAGATGTAAAAAGCAAATAGAGCCGTCCCTGCGAGAGCGGCATAAACCGAACAGAATACGGCGACTTCCTTGACCGTGCCGCTCGCGTAAAGCTCTAACCAAATTTCTGGATCCGGGTTAACTTGGATGATTATTGTTTCAGCAGTGGTGGGGACTTACGTGGGAAGTAAGTTGTGAAGGTGACAAGTGCCACCCCAGCTAGCATTGCAAGGGAAAGCTTCCATCCGAATGAGGCACCATAAAACTTGTATACAGCGATGTCGCCAGTCCGTCTGCTCAGGTCGGCCACGTCATTTGCTGTTGGTCCCTTCAGGGCTTTCGGAAGCGGTTTGCTCTCCGGTTCTTTTGGGGGCGTGTCTTCCTCGAGAGTTTCAGATTCAAGACTGCTAAGCAGTGCGTCTTGACTGTCTTCTTTGAACAGTTCCCAGTTGCCCTTGTGAGCCACATACCCAGACTTATCTAGAGCAATGATCTGATTCGCAAAATTCAGATGTTGGACTATACGGAGAAGCTCGTCAGTGATCCATGCAGAACTAGAGAAGAGAAATTACAGGACAAGCTACATACCAGCGTGAGTGACCATTATCACAGTCGTCCCTAGGGACCGGAAGAGTCCCTTAGGGCTAAATAGATTCTCAACAACCAGTGTCCTCGTTTTCGAGTCCAAGGCACTCAGGACGTCGTCAAGTAGAACAAGACTTCGCCGTGCGTAAACTGCGCGAGCCAGTGCCTAAGCGGATGATTAAACTAGATAGACTTTCAGACCATAGGCTAGCAAACGTACCACGCGCTGTTTCTGCCCTCCGCTCAAAGTAACCCCTCTGCTCCCTAGCAAGGTGTCGGATCCCTGTGGAAGGCGAGCGATATCCTCATCCAAAGCGCAAGCCTTAATCACTGTTGCGAACCAGTGGGCATCAAAGTCGTGCTCAATGCCTGGCCCACAGATAGCCTTGCGAACGACTGTGTTCGGAAGCCATGCTGTTTGGCCACAGAAAGCTACGTCTGAGGAGACCGTTTGGACGTTGCCGCTTGTGCAGTGAGCCTCTCCTAGCACTGCCCTGAGCAGGGTGGATTTCCCAGAGCCAACAGGCCCGACAACGAAATTGAACGATGATTGGGATATCTGAAGGTTGATATCATGCAACACATCCGCCGCCTCCGGAGTCGGCTTGATGCTTGCTTCGTGGAAAGATACAACTGTGCCATCAAGGGATCCAAGCCGAATCTCTCTCATTTCAATACTTTGGCGGACAGTATCCGAAGGAACAGAATTGTCGGCCTCAGCCTTATCAGCGGTACTCGGCGAATTAAGGAACCCGTGAATCCTATCGACGCAACCCATTGCGCCCATCAAGGTTGGATACGACGATAGAAGCTCCTTGGCTGGATCCGTCAGAAGGGAAATGATTGCCAGCGAACTGAATGCTTTATGGGTCGAAAGTCGCTCGGAACCATTGGCAACATATTGCAGCGTATAAACTAGAAATACAAGGAAAGGCCCAACTTCGACAGGAATCATCGCTATTCGGCGTTAGCTTGCTTTGCCTTACTGCGGACATTGGAGGGCTCACATATAACATTTCGCCAAATGCCGAAGACTCTAAAACTGGCACTCAGGCTCAGCTCATGCACTCGCTGGCCTTGCACACTCTTGCTCAGGAGACCAGGAAGGCCCATCATTTTAACACTTTTCATTGACGAGAGCATGGACGAGGTCAGTGCTACTCTTTTCTGCACTGCACCAAGCCAAGTTTTCTGAGCCGGGGCGATTCTATTTCCTACTTGGAATGCAGCATAGACAGAGACTGCTCCTGGTCAGCGGTGGGAAGAGAAAGCCAATAGAGACATGGACACCAGAGAGATTACAAACCCGCGACGACGAGCACTGGGCCAACACAGATCCAGCCCACTAGTCGTCCCAAGAGCCAAATTCCGATGGCAAGCTGAGCCAGCTGTGCCCAAACCTCTGTGATCTGCTGCAGACTCAGGGCCACTCGATCGACATCAGTGCTCATCAGAGTCACAGCTGCAGACTCATCATAAACTCCGGCATGCAGAGTAAGTGTTTTGCCATAAATCTGGGATACCATGGCTCCACGGAACATGGTTATCATGCGGTACAGCCGGTGTTTATAGTGAACAGTTGACAGCTGGATTATCGATGTTACTAATTGGGGCCGCAAGCTGGAGAGGCAGGCTCCTTCCACTTACAGCGATTCCAAGATATATCACTGCGGCGGCCCCAATGAGGCCGTATCCATCATTTTTACTGACGTCGCGACTCGGTTCACTCACGTAGGTGATCGCACGCGAAATCAGGAATGGCTGGCAGAATGTAAAGCCAGTGAGGCAAAGCCGCGGGAAAACCGTCGACAGGAGAGGCCATTTCAAGCAACGGAAAAAGACCACAACCAAGGAATATCTGTCCTTTGTTCCATCTGGGGTCGCTGTTAGCTAGCATGCTCTCAGGCTTTCCCTGCGGGGTTGGGGATACATTTTTGCCATGTTGCCTGCATACGGCTCTGCAGCAGCTGCGAATCCAGCTCATCATCGACGCTGTACAGGTCGTCGAGCAATAAGATCTTGCGGAATCCGCGGACGAACACCGGGTGCAACCACCAGAAGAAGCTGCGATTAATGATACCGCTGGTTGCCTCAGGAGGATACTCCTTGAAGGGCATGCGGAGCCACGGACGCTTACCGACTGCTTCGAGGCATAAGAGGACGACCTCCACGCCCAGGGCCACGGAGGCCACGATGGATATCGTCGTTTCATCGCGCCGCAAATACAGGCTTCGTACCTGGGTAGCGTTGAAGGCGATGTCGAAGATCAGGTAACCGCAAATCAGAGACGACGGCCGCACGGATCGCGTATGCTCGAAGTTGGAGAGAAGCAAGATGACGCAGGAGCTGAGGAGGGATAAAACGGCGGACGCGATGGACACGCGAGTCACTGGGTGGATGGACCACAAGGCCAGCAGGACTACGCGCAATCCACTCAGCAATGATGCTGTGGCCTATGCATGACAGTGCTAATTAGCTACTTATTACAGATACTTTCTACGTCGAGATCATCTCGATCTCGATGGCAGGTCTAGCGTAGTCACTAACGGCTTTGACGCTCCGGATGGGATGAGGAACAGTTTTCACGCTGCTACGGATCAAACGCAGCAGTTGCCTGGGCGCTAGTACGAGCAGAATCACTGACGGGGCTATCAAAAGGATACTCTGCTCGAAGAGAAGCGTGAAGTCGAATTCAACGTGGCAACCCTGGAGCGTGGGGCCGAACTCCTGGTCGCTGGTCCGACAGCTGTGAGCCATGTTGAGGTCGGGGAAGTGACGCGCTTGGGATGAGAAAGGGGGAGAAAAAGAAAGCAACAGCTCGCCGGTGGACTATTTATAGTGTCGAAGGAGGAGTTTAAACAACGAACAGATCCCTGCAGGGGATCAGCAAATGTCACCTTTTGATAAGCAACAAAGGCTGTGCAACCATTGGGTCCCTGTTCTGTTAGCTGCCCCTAACAAGCTTCCTGTGATGCCTCTGGGGATACTGAAATTAACATGTCGGTCTAGATTCAACTCTGGGGCGGAGATTCTGCGAGAAAGGGGGCTGGTCTTAATCCCACACAATGTCGTTAATTTAATTTCCTTCTGAACTCCCGAAGAACACTCAGAGAAAGGTTCACTAGTCATAGGTTGGTAATAGAAGTCGCACTGAGCTGTCTCGCCCTGGACGACTTTATAGCCCACTTCCGAGGTGGTTTCTAGAGCTGGTGTAGATATCATGGAGTAACTGCCCAGCTGTAAATGACAGGAACTGGGCTCCTGAGATCGATTGTAGTCAAATCTACAATAGGACCTGACCATCAAATCAAAGTAGGACAATTCATGCAGAGACTGTCAACCGACTTGGCAAGAATCTTTTCTCCCTTGAGTCATATCAGACTGATCTTTCTTCTCCTGCAGCCACGGAAAACATGCATACCAGAAATTTGCACGACGCCGATTCGCCGGTAACAATCAGCCATTGACCCAACCGGACATAACAACAAGCAATTCAGCCCATTCCCTTCCCCTATTAGCTCCTCAAATTCCTCCCAGCTATCTAGGTCTTTGCCTAGCCCTTTCCCCAAGCTTGGCCTGGTCATGCCCAGTTGGTACACGGAGACCGAGAAAAGTATAGCATCAGCCCTATACCCCGCCTCATTTTTGACGTCTATCAGAAATCGCACGTTCACATCCCTACCCTGGAAGTTACGCTTCAGCCATGCTCCCTCATACAAATCTTGGCTAGCATCCTCTGGCATCCTCATGGATTTCGCAAATCCGCTCACTTGGATCTCCGCTGCTGCTACCTGGCCAAATGGATTCTGCCCGGGGACCGTGATGTTTGCACCAACCAGCGTACAACAGGATGTTGTCATGATATTGGGTGAACTACCGCCGACTTCGTATTCAATTCCTCGCTGCGAGATGATACTCGTCCAGGACCAAGACGGCCCGAGATATTGACCTTGAGGCGGACGGCGGCATTCCTGGCCTCGGCGTGCAAACCAGCAGAGGCCCCTTTGGATATCTTCCGCCCAAAGGCCAGCAAGGTAGGTGCTATGCGTGATTTCTGCCTGAATACTCGCCATACCGGAGACGGCGGGTAAGACGTCTGTTTGCTTCGTGAGGTGGCAAGTTGTATAAATACTGATCAAGCGGTACCATTCACGGTACATGTCCTTTTTCTGGGATTTTATCACTGGAACCAAATTGTGGTTTCCATCAGTAGCACTTTGCGGGGAAAATGCGTCTCGAAGATATCTCAACCATTCCAGATCCAGCCGTTGGGGGAATTTCTCTCCTTCTGGAGCTCTTTCTGAAGCATAGGACGACAAGCACATGAAGCTGAGTCCTTCGTTTCCATATCGAAAAACCCTAGGTGAGAGAATTCGTTCTTGGATGCACCATGCACGATAGTCCAGCGGGTTTTCAGAGCTCGATGCTGTACTCGCGTATTCCAATATTGAATCTGCTGGTCTGATGAATTCGAACCCGCCAGTCGACGTCACTGTCCAGCTTCGTTTGGTTGGACAAGGCTTCAGCAACCAAGAGTTACTGTCGGAGAAGCAACCGTCATTCCCATCTTTAGCACGAGTTGCCGCAATAGTGAGGAGGGCGTTACGGTAGTATTGCCCCATTTTCGAGGATTCTATTTCCCAGTCTTCCGCAGAATCTTGGATAATGCATAACGAATCAATCCAAAGATACCGAACATTAAGTTCCCTGGTAATCCTGACTGCATCACGAAAGGTCTGTGATAAGGATTTCATAGGTACTGTAGACTGGTGCCCTTTCAACGTAGATTTAGTCGTTGTAATTACCTGTCTAAGACCCCATACGTGACTTAGGGCGATATATGGCCCAAATCGACCTTTTCCATCGACCAGACACGGGTTCGCGTTGCTATCAGGATCTCCAACGTCGATAACTCGCGATGGAAGCGGCTGCAGGGCCAGGGTGCGGAGCATGCACTGGTCGTGCGTCTGCAGGCATCGGCGTAGCCAAAGTCGAATCAAGCGAAAATTTTCCTCAGTCCCAGTGCTTGTGTCTTTCAGGACTGCCTTGGCCCTCGAGATCTCAGCAAGCTCTTCTGCAAAGGTATCTGTCAGCTCAGGCGTGATAACATATCGAAGGACACGTACTATCAAGGCTAACTATGTAAAAGGACTGCCAATGCAGGGGCTCTCTAACAATATCCTCTTCAAGTCTAGCATGGAACCGTCGCGGATTGCGATTCTTGTCCTTCAGCTCCCATAGCAGATCGACGCGGCTCGACTTCTTGGCTTGGGTGTTCCTGATGAATGCGTTCAGAATATAGGCGCACAAAATGCAGCCTTGCAGGACAGATTGCGCTATTTCCTGCAAACTGTTATATGTGTGGAAAACACAGATTCCTTCGGCGGAGAACGAGTCCTTTCCATCTTTCTGCCCTTCGGGCCAGTGCAGGTCTAGGGACGCGCAAGAGGTGCACCACATTCTTGGAATTTGAGATCCTGAGAAGAATATCGTGCGCCTTGGACACCTCTGAAGACAGAGTTTTCATAATGAAACATAACGAGTTTGAACCAGACTGCTGAGATGACCGAGAAAAACGATCGCGTATAATGCTACGCCTCACGATATTTTAGTTCGGCGGGGTAATCATTGCAGCCTTATTTGCCTTGTCTATACTCAGCAAGCCCGAGTCAGCAATTCCAAAACTCGTAACGAGCATCTAGATCTAGGTATCTAGTATAACAAACAATGTCTTGCCTACGCTCTACTTGACAGCGATATCACGATTTAACCATGTAAGGGTTTCGGACGACGATACAGGGCCAGCTGGGCGAATCCAGGCGGCCCAAAATCCAGGTTGAATCATCCCCGCAGGCAAAAGTAAGTACCTCATCGCAGGGTTGGGTGGTAGGTTTCTGATGCGGCGAAAAGCTTGTGAACGTCATGCTTTGGTCCCCAGATGAGTGAGTTGCGGTCCGTCATGTTGAAGGTTGTGTACAGGGCGAAGCCGTCGTGGCGCTTGGTTATGAGCATGAAGTACTTGGCCCCAGCAGCATGGATAAGATCCATCCCTCCCTTAGGGTTGAACTTGGCCTCAATGAAGTTCGCGGACGAGTCATATCCAATTCAGGCCGAATTCTCGCAGATGGTAGTCGTCTTGTCTGTTGGTCCATGGATTGTGTACTACCTACACAACAAACAATAAATAAGTTTTTAGAAGCTTCGGCAACTGACATGACGCTTACCAGAACCATACCGCGTAGCTCTCCCATGGGGTTGAGTTGCCCCATCCTGGGACCGAGTATGGATGAAGATACTACCGAACTTGGCATCATCCAACCATTGTGGGCTCTCATGCTCCGACAGACTGGACAAGTCAGATGTCCACTCAGTAAATCTAACTGAGACATTGGTGAATGACTGTTTGTGGATGGATAATCTGTGGTTCAGCAGTTATCTCGCTACCCCACTAGCCACACTGTTTATGTCGACTTCAACCCACTTTTGGTCGCTGAGATGCAGTCATCTGATGTGGCTGGGCTCCACTGTTTGAACTCCGTCCATAGCAAGGCAAATAGTCAATCCCAGGGCTGATAGACACTTCGATCCTGGATTGCTAACAGCCACCTCAATCAACTGGTTCCCCTTCTCAGTCCATTTCTGAGATAGCCGTACAAACTGCACTTGCATCGACGGCGCTTGGAACTTCCATAAAGACAAGGAGAGCGCATACAGCTGGCTTGTGGTATTGCTCGTGGTGGCTGGCAGCGTGATGGAGCGGAGAGGCTTACCCGGGTTCCAAGGCCGCGGAGTACTCGAAGACGTGAGAAGGGATGAAATTGGTATCATTCGCAGTGTACCGGCAGGGAAAGATGGTATCACCGCGGTTGATAGTCAGAAAGGCAAACTAGGGTAAGTTATGAAGCTCCGATATCTGCGTCAAGCTATCCACCTATGTGTATGTCAAGTTTCCTGACACGGTTGTCAGTTAAGACGTCCGATGGCACCATCGACACTGAGACGTACCTGTCGCCGGGCACGGAGATAGTCTGGCCCTCGCACATAACATTGTCAAGTGCCAGAGTATCCTCCTCTGGAAAGTCGTGCACAATTCCTGTTTGCTTGGAAGCGTATGTTCCATTGGCAGAGAGTACTCTGGGGCTTGGGTAGGACTGATTCAGCGGATCAAGAGCAGCCAAATGCCCTATCGTTGAAGAACGGCTTGAGAGAGACAAGCGTTGACTGGCCAAGTTGTCAGCTCTCAATATTAATGGCGGCGTTGCCTTTCTTCTGACCAGGCTCAAATCCGTCAATGGTGGAGTAGCAATTGCGCCAGCGTATGCTGAATCCATTAATCTCCACATTGTATGAACCGAGAAAAGCATGGGTGCAGGGAGAGATTGGCGCGGTGCCACTTTACGACTCTTCGTGACGGAATACAGTCAGGGTGCACCTTGCCTTTCGCACTGGCGGGTCGCAAGGGGCAGAGTAGCATTGCGACCGAGCATTCTCATCTTTGCTTTATGAATGGCACAGTGACATTAATTATTGTTAGCGAGCAGGGACGCCTTGACCGTTCACTCGGATAAACTAAACTGAAGGGAGACTGATAAGAAGCAGCATCGAGAACGGATGGCGCGGATGCTGGACCGATTGGTAAGCTATCTCAGGGTTCTTGTCAGTGGAATTGAAGGCAAGTTACATCTTGCCGTTGCTTGTGGATGGCATGGCGAATACCACACTGCAATCAGAACCGACCTCACCATCCTCCGAGTGCTTCCATCTCTGTTAGCTGACAGCCCCACTGGATGAAGACATCGACCTTATCCGACTGCAACATGAGGCCATTGCAGATTAGAACCCCGAGAACTTCAATGTTGACAGTGGCCTCCTTTTGAACCATTCTTTTTTGTCAACAAAGCCATGTCTCGTTCGAAGACTTGTTTTGGTAGTGTATGAAACCAGGGATGAGAATAACGATACGTATTGTGTTTAAGATCCTATACTCGGACTGCGTAAACCATGACTTCCAGTATTCTGGGCTGCACAAAATCCTACTAGCCCAAGCCCAACTTAAGCTTTAGCAAGCAACTTGTACAGCTCCCACCTGTGTGTCTTCATGTCCCTTGAGCAGCCCTGATACGTTTTAAGGTCTCATCCTACGGAATGTTTGGCTATAGCTGGTGGCAGAAGGTCATCTCTGGGTCTCAAATCAGTTGACAGTCTCTTTGCCTAGGGTTATGCAGGGACGTAAAAAAATGTTTATGTCTTGGGAGTTCACCAAGCCACCGTCTAGTGATGCCACATTTACCCAGGGAGCAGGACATCCAGATCAGGTTAAGAAGAGACTGCCTACCTCAGTCAGATGTGATCTGGGTCTTAGAACGATATCCAGGGAGAAGTTAGGGCTCTTTCCAAGTGTATTAGAGCGCAAGTGTATTAGAGCGCAAAAAGTCAAAACCAGACTGTGACTCAGAGCCTAGAATAGTGAACACATGCATCTAGGCTCAGATAAGGTTCCGAATTTTACCTCTGTCGTCTTCGTGAATATTAGCCTTGAGCTTCGTATATTTCACCCGCTTTCGCCCTTCAGCCTTTCGCCTCGGGTCTTTCTCAGCCAATGAGAGAAACTGCAAAAGCCCTCTCAAGCGTCTACCATCTAGAGATCTGCCCCGGACTTAAGGAATTGACGTGAATGGTTCAACAGGCATGCCAGGCTGATTCGGGCGCTCGTTTTACTTTCCCTTGTCTGCAGTTTCGCATCTTGCCGCAAATGAAAGGCGTGCCATGAGATGGCCAACTGTACGTCCACACGCAGCCTATAGTCTCTGGCATACAACTTGAAATCCCTCTTCACTTATAAGGCTCTCTTTATTTCAGAAAATTGTTCAGGGATGTCTTTTCTTTTCATCCTCATTTTCTCTCCTTAGTGAGACGAGGATTTCTGTTCCTTGTATGCCTACACGGACACCAAATCCTGCCATTTCAACATGGACCAATTCTGGTTACAGGTGCTCATTAATTTTGGCATCCTCAGTGTCAAGGCCCAGTGCCATCCTGTTGGCACCTCCACCTTGGGCCCAGTTCCCGAGTCTAGCGATGTCTGGGCATCTATAGTTGCGAATATCGCGCCATTCATGGCGCTGGTAGGGGAGCGAAATGCAAAAGAATACATGCGCAGAACCTCCAGATGGAGTCAGTTCGCGCCTATGACGGCTGCGCCATTAGGCGTCTTATCTATCATGATTAGTGCGATACGTCTCAGTGGATCGCCGTTCCTCAGGCGCTTGATCGGCCGCGAGTCAGAACGGAGAAGTGAGGCGCTGGTTGAGTTGACGCCGCTGAGCGTCGCGCCAGCAGCGCCCATGTGGACACCCAGAGCAGTCGAGATACTACCCCAGTATGATCCGGATCGCGTCGCTTTTGTGTGCGCACATGTGAGGCACACCGGTGCGGCAGACGCGGTTTGGGGCTTCGAAGACCTTTTCCGGCAAAGAGGGAGCAGATGGAGGACGACCAGGACCATGAGTTCATTCTGGCCATTTGGAGAACTGGGCTTAGCCTCAGGCAAGCAGCAGATATTGCTAATAACGTCAGTGGCATGAAGGGAAACCTCCTCTTGCCGCTCTCCGGGAGTGCAACAGCCTCAGTGAGCTACCGCATGACTGGCGTGAGACCTACAGGCACTGGAGACGTCCCAAGCAGTCGAAATATTGTCTTCTCAGATACGTGATATTTTGCTGGGTCTGTATTAGCGACGGTGATGATTGGAGTTCAAGTCCTTGGGTACCTCAAATCTTCCAGCGGGCTCCAGGCACTGGCCATGGGAATCGTTGGTTATGTCGGGGTTTTCCTTTCTACATACGGTCTGCTTCTCATGGTTACAAGCGAGGTTAGAAGGGACTACATAACCTTGCCCCGCTGTTTCAACAATGCCATCTGGACATTCAGTGACGGGAGACATGCCGACCATCGTCCGACAAACAGTCCTCCTATGAACACAATGGTGATAGATAAACCGTCTACTCTCACGTCCAGCAAGAAACACAAGGCAATGTTAACAAATGTGCTGTGTCTTGCGATCTCTGGCTCCTACGTGGTATTCTATCTGGGACTGAGAGTTGCACCGTGGTGGGTTGCGTTGACCACGCTGCTGACAATCTGGGCTGGAAGTGCTTACCGAAGCCTGGTGTCCAGGAATCTACTCACCGCAACGGCAGACAACGTAGATGGAACCGAGCACTGGATTGGCATATTCCCGGACACCTTGGCTGATTCTATTATCGCAATGCTACAGTGCGCTGACGTCCGCCAGAGCCAGGTGGAGGATCGCATCGTTCGCCATGACCGTGAACCACCTGGGCTTTCCGCCGGCCCCAACAGTAAGCCGGCAATTCTGGAAATCGAAGAGAAGAAGCAGCCAAATCCGAATGCCGGAGCGACGCTTCTGCTAGTCGTTCCAGCCATCCGCTCGTCGCTGCGGACCTGGTCCGGAGCAGAGGATGTGATGAAGGTAGGGATTGAGATGGCGAAGAGGGCATGTAGAACAAGAACCCTGTGGCTCGAGTCCAGCGCGGTCTCACATACATGGGCTCGTATTGTCCGGCTTCGGTTAGCTGTGTATGTCCCTGGACTGGTGTGGAAGAGCTGTCAAGTCATCGACGTCGGGTTCGGGCATCATTTTGATTTCACGAACCTGATGCGCCATGTGATGCGAATAATGCACGCTTGTTTGGACCATGAGGGAGAGCTCTCTGGCCATAGCCTTGACTTGGAGTGCGTAACGAGATTGTCTCACGTTTTGTGACCCGCCTATTGACCCTGGGTTCTCGATGAGCCAATCGAACAAGCCGACTCTTCGCACAATCTTGATGGGCCTGCTGGACAATGAAGTCTGCGAGGGACGAATGAAGTTCACCCTTGATCAAGCCATTCTCCTCCCAACTACCATGGTAGCGTGCGCCTGGGGCTCCTCTCTGGACATAAATCGTGCCGACAGTCGGATCGATGCGCTACAGAGCAAGCATGTCGACGGCCTGGCCTTGAGCGGAGCCGCCTACCTCGACACTCTCCAACACCAGTTTGAGGAACTCAACATTTGGGACAGCTTCATGCAGGTGAATGCTGCAGAGAAGGAGATAACACTCGTTCCTCGAGATGCCTCTTCCGGAAATTATGACGAGTTTAATGTGAGAGATAGGCACGCGGGTGCGGCTCGAGATGCCAGACCCCGTGCCGAAGATGGCATAGTTCAGGTGGGATCCTGAGCATTGGGGTTTCAACTTTCAAATTCTCTCCTGCGGTGCAATTGTTCTTTTTCTACCTGGAATACTGACTGAAACACTTGAGGTCGCCAAGATGTCTCAGTAGTCCATAGCCTGGCCCTCAGATCAACAAAGCCCTTAATCTGTAGCCATCCAAATCTATCGCAACTATAGTGGAAATAGCTCACGTCCTAAATAGAGCTGAAATCACGTTCGGGCTAATTCGCAGCCTCGACTGCAGGGCATCGTCCTGGTCCTGAAGAATACAAAAGAGTCAATCCAAATATTTCTCATGCCTAAATGGGGGGAAATAAAAATAGGATCCTGGAGTACCTGGGGCAGAGAGTTCAATGTGAAACGCCTGAGAAATTGTGAATAGGTGTCTTTGGTTAAAATGAAGCCGTCAGCCGATATTCAGCTACTAGAAACTGCCGCGAACCTTGCAACCTCACGCCCTTCAGCAGATAAAGCCTCATAAAAAGGGTTGCGGATATACCATCCTTCACTTATAGATCTCTGAAGACTCTGGCGCACTTCATAATGACTTGGTGAGCAAGTCAGGTCGCTGATAAGATCAGTTGCAAGTTGGATTGAATGTAGACAGGCCAGATAAAGTAGGATCAGGTGGAATGCGCTGCTTCAGCTTCGTACGATTTAGAGTGCAGGATAGAAAGAGGTACAAGAAGGTGAAAACTGGAAGACGGGAGAAAGTGTGGAGAGCAGATACGATGGATACTAAATCTTCTATTCTAAGGGGCAAATCATTTTCCCTCTACTAGCATATTGGAATGTTCTTACGCCCAGTAATAACTCGTTGCTGTTGTTGTTGTTGCAATCAAGCCTGCGTATGGATTGATAATATTGATTGGCTCATCCAGCTAGGTTTGTATCTTTGTTCCCCAATAGTGATTGCCTTGCTTTTGCCTAATATCTTACCCTTTGCGCGTAAGGATACCACTTCCATTTCTGCTGCCCCATCGAAATGATCAAGTTCTACTGACTAGGCCACGCGGGTATCCCTATCTACACAGCATTTCCTCATGGGGAGAGAAGGAAAATAGAGAGTATAGGGTGTGTGGTTGGTTGAGGGAGACACGATGAGGATTACCAATAAGGACGGATGGGGTCGAGGTAGCATTAGCAAGTTGGGCAGTGAGCCAAGGGGTTAAATGCTTCAGAACAGGTAGTTAGGCGCCATAGCATACCTACCCAAGTAGTGAGCAATGAAGTCTCCGTGGACAGCAGCCAGACGATACAATAATGGGACCCCTCCAAGAGAACGCCAAGTCCAGCAAAAGCAACCATGATCTTTCATATGCATGACAAGTTTATCTTACTAGGGTCTTGGGGACGCTGCCGATCCGAAGGAAACTTTCCTGGTCCCCGGCACGGCATCCTATCAATATCAAATTGCGGGGTAGGTTAGCCCGCCATCACCAGGGCTCCAGCAGGGCGAGAAATGATGAGACGGCAAGAACTGAGGGAGTGAGAGACGGAGATACGTTGATACCGCTCCTGCGGAATGCATAACGACCCAATCAGCCCTATTTGACAGTGTTAAGGTTTGTGATGAGCATTTATGAGTATCTGATAGCTTCCGGAATCGGAGCAAATCGACTGCCTCGGCATATTACATCTGCTCCTATGGCTGCCAATTGTTCTCTCTATGACGCCCAATATTCAGGAGTCGAAACAAACATGCATTGTTTCCTTCATCATATCACTCCCTAAGAGATATCCATGCCAATATCATGCATATACAGCCACCAACCTTGAAGTGACAATATCATACCCCAACTAGGCACTGCCAGAAACCAGCTCCTCGAACCTTCTCAGATCCATCTCCTTCTCCAACAGCGGAGTCACGTCCGGAGCGAAGGTCGTGTAATACGGATTCTCCCGATGGTACTTCAGCGACCCTTCGTTGAGGAAGCGCTCGACGATGGTGAAATCCTGCGGATCGTGGACCGACTGCATGACGAACCAAGACAGCGTCTCCTTGTCCTTCGAGTAAGTGGCCGATGCTTCGAGGAGCTTGGCGTGCAGCTTGGAGATGCTATCCTGGCCCGGCTTTGCGCGGAGGTCTAGGGGTTCGGGTTATTGGTTAGACTCGCGCATTGCTAGTTCAATATGAGTACGGTAGGGTCGGGACGACCTACGGACGACAATTGTATAGACCATGGTGGATACTTGTCGCTTGGGACGGTATTATCTGCAATTGAATTATTTTTGCTGTTGGTCAAATCCAGGAGTTGCTGTGCCCGTGGACTTCGACAGTGGAGGTGAGAGCCTGGGAGTAAATTTGCAACCTGCACAGCTTGACGCGGACCACAGCCATCATGAGGTCATATACTACTTCCTTTATGCAAGAGCTGATGCACGCTGGCTAACAGAGAGCCTGATTAGTTAGTTACCGTAACCGTTAAGCGAGCCGATAGTTGTAAGCGACCCCGCCGAGCCGATAACCGTGGACCATGGTATAGGAGTACGATACAATCTAAACCACCCCCCCCCTTCCCCCACCAAAAAATATATCTATTATTAAGATCTAGTTCTATTGCAATTAGGATATTGCAACATTCTACCCTGAGTTGTACAACAATTACTATACTGTGTGGTGCTTGAATAGTAGTGTAAAGGACGTAGCTGGATCGCCTACACTACCCCACAAAGTTAAAACGACCAACACTCAGTATCTGTTGTTCCGGTTCGGTTCCTAAGGTTGGAACCGGACAATATCTAGTTCGGTTTGGTTCCAAGGGCCTCAGAACAAACCGGGCACCACACTAGTATCAAGCAACTGGAAAAGGCCTTAAAGATGAATGACAGATTTGTCGAGGTCCACAACTCTACTTGGATGGATGGTGTGTACATGTGAATGGAACATCTCTTGGTGTTTTGAAGTTGCTATATGCTCTCTCATATTCTTTCATCTATTCATTGATTGTTTTCCATGTTCAGTCTCTACCCTCAGCTCAAGGTATTTAAGATGAAATTGAACCACGCAGTTTTTACGAGAGCCAGTGTAGAGAGTGTTGATGAAGAAATTGCAGGCTGATTGAGAGAAGCCATATCTTAGTCAACTGAATAGTCTTGAGTGCCCAGACACATAGTGGTGTATTGCTCAAAAAGCATGAAATTACCAGCTCTCTTACTTTGCTGGCTCGCTTACCGGTTACGTTAACTTGTTCTACTACAGCGTCTTTTCCGCTAAAATCTGCTACGGGATCTTGGAAAGGGCTTTCGAGATTCAGAGAATGGTCGTTTGTTATGGCACAGGCACTGCCCGCCTTATAAATCAAAAGTTGTGAGCATCTGAGCAAGTCGCACCGGACAACTGGCGACGATTGAATGGCCACTCATTATGGTCCATATCCTAGTTGAAAAAAGGACAACATCAGGCAACTCTTGAGTAGTGACCGCGCTAGTACGAGGCGACCTGTCTCCTGTACCAGGACACCGCCATAGTCGAATAGGCACTGACTGACTTCAGCACTTTAGACACCGAAATGTGGGGGTGTACCAAAAGGGACAAGCCTCCATCAAATTAAATGAATAAACAGTAATTTCTCTCAATGCTGAACCTATGCTTGCTTTTTCTTTGGGATGAGTCGGCCGCGCAATCTGCTAATCATGTCCAGTGCCATGTATGCACCTGTCAGGTTGTTTTAGTAGGAGCCAGGAAGACAGGTAATGTAGAAACAGATGACAACAAAAGCGGATACGTACCAAGAGCAACATAAGGCGCGTATAGCATCGTAATGTTCTTCTTCTCATCGACGGTACGATCTTCCCAGCTCCAGACAACCACGAGACAAGTCAACGTTGTAACGAACGCCTGCACGGCCCATGGAAGCAGATGTACAGGGACCAGAGGGTCGTCTATTCGCATTTGTCGGTGTGCATAATTAGCAATAGTGCGATATTTCGGGGCCAAGACGTTAAAAAGAGAGGAAGGTTGAACCAGGAACCACGAACCTTTCCACAACCCCAAAACAGCCCAAACACTCAACGGCGCATGATACAGCAGCTCCATCCAGGTGAACACCGTAAACCAGGTAGGCGCTGGATCCTCAAAGAACTTGTCCCGGAACGTGTCTACGTAGAATTCACGGAGCTCTAGGGACAGGTTTGTCCTGAAGCTCGGAGGGAAAAGAGAAACAGCGTCAACCACTAATTAGGGGCCATGTCAGTGGCTATGGAGGCGTGAGCGTACGAGGATCCTACGTACGAAAAATGACCGGAACATGAGTCAAGAAAAAGATAAAATACAGAAGATCTGCTTTGCGCGACCACAGAGACATTTCCGTCGGTTCTCTGGTCTTTACCGATGTTGCCATTGTCGCGGTCGTCCAGAGGGATTGCGGTCGCTCTAGGACAAATAATCCAGGAAATAGAATTACCGTAAATATAGCCGAAGCAGAATTTCCAGTCAGAGATATAGGATTGTTTGATACTGTCCGCCAGCCGTGGCTGAAGAGATGCTGTTGGTCAGCGAGCAGACGAGCGACCGACCAGGAACGGAAATGTCAGGTGACAGACAGCGAAGGGTTTGCGAACGGCAATTGCCACGTTTTTGGCCGGACGTAGATCCAGATCTCGAAGAACGACGGTTGAAAGAAGCATCTGTTCGCCCTCGACTAAGAGGATGTTTGCTTTTTCCTTGACATAACGTCGCAAGGAACAAGGTTTAAGCTTAGTTGTGTGGACCAACCCCCCGGTTGTTAGCTTTAGCGCCGTGTCTGGTGTCTCCATCTGTGTCCGCATTTTGTGAGCTGTCTCGTCTACGGCTCTACTTGCTGGAAAATGTGGTATGGACTGTCCCTAATTTCACTGCCAGGAAGAAAGTTTCCTGCCAACTCGATAACTCTCCTCACTAGCTCGACGAGCGAAGAGAGACAGTAACAGCCAAGTCAGAAAATGGATATGACAAATCGGGCTGATAACAATTTCGAACCGCCGAGCGGACGAACGGTAAATTCTGAGCGACAATGCCGACCTCGGATAGTCTTATCAGCTTCATACCTGTGTACGGGAGCCCTGATGGAGCATTCACCCTGCGCTGGGGGCAACTATCGAATGTAAGACAATAGTCAATGGGTCTAGACGTTGATGGCCTTTCACAGCTCCTGCACCTCGCTCTGGGAGAGTCATCAACCGGCAATAGCTATTCTCGCTCTCGGTCTGGGATTGGAAGGGGAAACAATCAAAATGCGTTCTAAGCACGGATTACGGCACACATTTCAGGTATAACTCCGTTGGGCACGATTTCACAACTCTGTTTGGATCTGCGGCATGCAGCCGAGGGAAATTGACGCCCCCCGGACCAATTACTGCCTTGGCTGGGACCCATTTAATTTGACTGATTTTGTGGTGTCCAGCCAGTCGGAAATACGCGAACGCTTAGCGTCAACTCAACTGCGGGCCTTGATGATTTTCGTTCCCTAGCGTCCCAAGATCGAGACTCGGGGAGTACCCTTGGGTCAAAAAAAAAACGGACAACAAGGAGCAGACCCCAGATGCCCTGTCTGACTGGACCGTGGAAACAGGCCGTTGGCGACGAGACTGATTACGTAGCTCTCGGAACGAATGGCGTAAACTTTGCTGGCCCCCCCCAGCGGTTCCAAACTCAATGCGCCTCCATCATGAATATCGAAATTTGGCCAGGGGAGCTGCTGCGGGCCAGCACCAGCATATGCCAATCGTCGCTCTACCTACCCTTGTAAGAGCTCATGCTCGCAGAGTATTACCAAGCGCGGGTAGTCGGCAGTCATCGCCCGGCCCCTCCGAATATCACGCCCTTCTAAGTTCGACCGGCAATTGCTATCCAGGCAGATGGAATCAAATATGCTCATGTCGGTGATAATTAGACAGGTGATCGGCGGTTTATACTCAGGGGGCCATGCCATGTGCTGTTTAAGGAAGAGTATTTGTTTATAATGTATATGTTGTTCTCATCGGTATAGAGAGAACGTGCAATCAACTCTGGCAATTGGGTTGGAAGGGCATCCGACGCTCTAGCAGCCTAAAAACTATAGTTGTCCATGAAGCCTTCCCAAGAGCTGCAAATCAGGTCGAGCTGCAACAAGGGTAGAAAGTCGCGACACACCGCTGGTGAAGGACAATATCTTTCGGCCATTCTTTGCTGAAAACCTTATCAGCATCGGCCCCACTGATGGGCAAAAGCAAAGAGGGGTTAGCTGCATGCCCAAGCTGCTGCATACTCACTGCATCAAGGTGATTCAGCGGGCGGATGCGAGATAGCCATGTACATACACCTGCGTGCGAGCTGGCTGACGTCGCAATTTGACGGGACAAGACCCCAATTCCGGAAATTAGAAACATCCGTGAGAATGCAGGCTGCATGGTCTGCTGCGGGCCATTCGTATTTCATCCTCACTTAGATTGAGCGGTGAAATAAACGGCCCCAGCGGAAGACTCAGCAGCCAGATGGTGAGAGAGGGCTGATCCCCCGAACATACCTAGGTATGTGCCTAGGTACCTAATTATGTGCCTTCGTATGATCGGGATGCAGAAATGAACCAAAGCCCCGGAAGACGCCGGGACCAGAGAGCGCATATTGCTTAGCTCGCCGGGCTGCAAATGGGCGCTTGGCACGAGCTATTGATGCTTTCCATGTGCTAGCGACCCCGGTCCAATTCCTGTCCACATGGATCTGCTCGAGCAATGAGCGCCACCATAGCTCCTTTCCTGCCAATGTGTGGCGAGCGGTCCGCATCCTGGTGCATCCTCCTGCAAGTCGCACGCGCCGTTTGAACTTTCTCCCATAATACGGACTTTGTACGAGATGGAAGTTTCACACTTTTTTCGACCTCCCAGTCATCTCGTGCTAGTGTTGCCTTGCTTGAGTGCACATCCCATCGCGCTTATCGCAACGGATTTTCCTTCGGCGGCGCAACCCCCCTGTCATTACGGGCAATGATGATGGCGCTCGCTCATATCGGTATGATGAATCTGGATCCCATCCATTCCCGTTGTGCGAATCAGGAACAAGGAAATGAAACGGATGGGACTGTTCTAGCGAAGAGAGCATCGAGGCCGAGGTCGTCCATGCGCCGATTGGTGTTGGGGAGGCGGATCGCAGCTTCCGCGTTCGCTCCATGAAGATGATTTAACAGCTACTAGCAGTAGTACTCCACGATCATCGGCGCCTCTATCTCTCGTGGCTGGGAAACGAGACGATGCTGGCTCGAACCAGATACAATAACGAGGTATAGATTGTCCGGCGGTTGATTATTATAAGAGTTTGCCTCTTACCCTGCTTTGTCCCTAGTGCAAAGCACTCGTCTCTTTCAAAGACATCCAACCCTCTCGGTGACCTTTGTCACTTCCTCATAAGGCCTCCTTTCTCTTACTAGTAGTAGTCTCTTGTTACTCCTCCTTTCTTCTACTCTCTTGTCACTCCTCCTTTCTCCTAGTCTCTTCTCGCTAGTTTCTTATTCTCATACTCGGTTTTCGATTATCTTTCCTGCTGTTGTGCTATTGGAAAAATTCTCTCATTGCCCTTCAGAGTCACAAAATGGCTCCTGCAGCACTCGTACGCCGGCCAGCAAAGCCTCAAGAGGTCAATCTCAAAGAGACGGATGACCCCATCAGTTATGATATTAATATTCCATATCTCTCTGTCTCCAAAGAGACTCGCTCCATCACTCATTATCCAGAGTACCTTCCGAGCTGGGACCCAATGTGGTTCGATCCTCTAACCCCATTCTCCTACGAGGATCCTGCATTGCGCGTCAAGGACAAAACCAAGCCTAACCTGCTCCCTCCTGGTGTCAAAGTCTCTCATATCCAGCCCAATTTGGGTAGCGTTGTCGAAGGTGTCCAACTGAGTCAGCTATCGAGTGCAGCCAAGGACGAACTCGCTCTTCTGATCTCCGAACGCAAGGTTGTGGCTTTTCCCGAGCAGGATTTGATCGATGCCGGTCCTGCGCGCCAGGCTGAGTTCATGCGTCACTTTGGTAAACCCAATTACCAGCCCGTCTCAGGCACGGTTCGGGGCTACCCTGGTTTCCATGTTATTCACCGTGATGGCAATCGAGAGGAGATCTCGAGGTTCCTTGAACAGCGTACGACCACGACGCTGTGGCATCAGGACGTCAGCTATGAGATCCAGCCACCAGGATATGTCATGCTGGGACTCCTGCAAGGCCCCAAGGTTGGCGGGGATACCGTTTTTGCCGCAACTGACCTTGCGTACAAGTGAGTTCACTTCTCTCTGAGACTTCATTCCTTACTTTCTAATCCGGAGATCTAGACGGCTTTCGCCAACATTCCGCTCGTTCCTGGACAATTTGGAAGCCGTTCACACATCGTCGAAGATGATCGCTCACACCCGTCTCATGGGAGGCTTAGTTCGGAAGGACCCTGTTGACACAGTGCACCCGTTAGTGCGCATCCACCCGGTCACGGGTGAAAAGTGCCTATTCATCAACGGCGAATTTATCAGCAAGGTCAAGGGCCTCAAGGAACCGGAGATGCGGTGGTTACTCGATTTCCTCCTTCAGCACATTATCACTGGCCACGATTTCCAGGCCCGCGTGCGGTGGCAGCCGCGGACGATCGTGTTATTTGACAACCGATCTACAATTCGTAAGTGATGTCTTAAGTCCAAGAAGAAGAAACAGCCGTTGACAGGTACAATGCTCTAGATTCGGCAATCGTGGACTACTTCGACGACGACTACGATGCGGAACTAAGACATATCTTCCGTCTCGCGTCGCTGGCAGAACAGCCTATCCCGGCATCAGAGCAGTCTCTGTAGGAGTCTACCGGTTAGACTTCATTTTTTCTCGCTGTCGCTATCTTATCCATACTCCTATATCAACAACGACAATATTTTTATCGCTCAACTTCTTGGTGTTCCTGATAGATGGACGGGTGAGGATTTGAATCGAGTAGTTTTACTCTGGGGATTTGAATTTCGGGTTCCTTGCTGAATTACATTGTGTCCTAAAAGCCTGTGAGACCTTATGATAGACTGCTATCCCTATTCCATTGACTATTAATTTATGAACCCCACCTCCTTAATATATCTTCTGCCTTACGAGAAATCCTCAGCAGCGTGAACTTGGGTCTCCGACCATGGTTAGGGTTGGAAAGAACCTTAATCAATCAGTGGCCTATGGGGAGCGATGAATGTTGAACTTTTGTGATACTAGTAGATGCTAAAAGTCCCGCTTTCGGGGACAACAGAAATGATCGGCTCTGCACCATGCCAGGCGACGTTGTTTATCACTCGACGCAGCGAAATGCCATGCAAACTAGACCATGCACACTGCAGACAGATGTACCAGAGCTAACGAAAAGGAGGTAAGATAAGCGATCTCATATCATTCGCTTACAGGTACCGCGTTGCCCCAGTTCCATGCAGTGCAGGGCTTGCAGAATTGGCCCCGCAGGAGGTACTGGCGAAGCTGAGGAGGTGCGTCTTTCAACGGCTAATAATACGGGTATGTTGTATACGTGATTGGGATAGGGTTCTCGAGTCGCCTGTTTTGAGACGGCGGGGATGAGTCGTGCAAAAACAGTAGGCTTAAATGAACCTTGGAATGATTGAGATCGTCATGCTCGCTGCTGGGCAGTAACTCGAACGTTACTGCTATGGTATGTGTATGTCAATGAGGGAATATAGAAAATATTGATGGTATATGACTACATTGGCATGTCTTTTAAAGTAATCTCGCCTAGGTATCTATCCATTTTGTCCTTTTTGTCTCAAGGCTCTATCCAAAATGTATAATAGAAAAATAATAAGAAAAGGTGCTATATGACAGAACCTAGATCACTTGAACAAAAAGCCAAATCCCGGTAATCAATGTCGCTATACAATGCACAGATCATAGCTTGCTTTTCGGTCCCTGCTCCTTCAAGACATTCGCGTTCCACGGATAAGGATCAAAGACAAGATCGTTCACAGGGTTCTCCTCGCTGGCCCGCTTGAATAGATCCTCGTATACATTGCCATCATACCGGCCCAGGCTGCTATCCAACTGCCAGTCGGGGAACTTCCATGCGTCCACCAGTGGCACGGCGTGCGGGCGGATGTCGTCGAGGAGCTTCATCACGGCCTTGGTCTGCACCAGGGTGATCTGGCGCACCGTCACGGCACCGGACGAGAAGAATTCCGCCGCTTCTTGTTGGAGAGTGTGAAGAGCGTAGAGGCGGAAGAGGTTGCGAAGGGTTGCGGTTGTCTCCTTGTCTAGCGCACCGGTCACCCCCGGAGAGTTGACAGCTTCGTAGAAGTTCTTGACGACGAGGTACTGCGAGTGTGCAGTGGATAAACGCCAGAATTCGACGAGAAGGCTGTTCCACGACCGCTTCTCCACTTCTCGGTGCTTGAGAGCTTCGAACGTGAGGTGCGCCGTGCGCCACGCGAAGGCTGCGACAATGTCGCTGTCGACCTCAAGAATGTCGAACGAGCCTCCCTTCTCCCGACGAGACAGGTAGTACTGCAGTATCTTGCTGGTGTCACTGTTTGTGCCCTTGCCGGCCAGCACCGCACGGGCGGCTTTGAGGAGCTAAATTGAATGTGTTAACTTAGAAGATTTCTACTATCAATATCAATGTCGGAACTTACGTATCTTGCCACCTGCTGCGTCAACATGTAGTTGTCGCCTTCCCAGGTCAACGTGGGCAAGTAATCCGCATACCACGGTCCAATGCCGCTGTCACTGCTGTATCCATGGCCACCGCAGGCACGACGGCAGACCTCCAGACCTTCTCCTGCGGTAGTGCTGGCAAGCGCTTTCAGGCCGCACGAAGTGGCATGCAGATCCGCCAGCAGATCAGCACCTGCTCTTAGTTCCTCCGGCCCAGCGCCACGCTGCTCCTGGTCAGCTTGTGCCGAGGCCTTCATTCGGCTCTGGTTCTCTTCGTACAGCCTCATCATCCCTCGACCAGTGAAGTGAAGAGCATACATAGCAGCCAGGAGAGGGAGGAGCCGGATCTGGACCATCTTGTAGTTGAGGACCTGGTTCTCGCCCGCCTGGTTAGTGGCGTCACGGTCCTGGAATTGTCTCCGGACAGCACAGTAGCGGGTGGCTATGGTCACACCACGGGCAAGAACGGATCCTGCCTGGAGGACAATGTTGGACCGCACCCATGTCATGGTTCCATAGATGAGCGTGGGCACGGCCGGTCGAATATACTTGTTCGTCTCCTTGTCTACCTGGGCGAAGCGACCCAGCATACTGATGTGTGGGACCTTGACATTGTTGAAGAGAAGGAAGCCGTTATCCATAGTACTAGAGGCTGGTCAGACTGGTACATGCCAATGGTTCTTAGTTTGCAGCAGTACTCACTTGTAACCAAACTTGGGGCCAATATCACCGACGTAAACATTCTCCAGCGGCTGATGCGTCTCCATATCTCGAATCTGGACTACGAAAGGATGTGGCCCATAGTTCTTACCACCAATATACAACTGGGCCATTACAACGGCGTGATTAGCCACCTTTCCGAGAGACCCAATCCACCATTTGGATGCCGTCAGAGTGGGAGAGTTGATTGTGAAGGTCTTATCCTCTGGATTCCACGTAGCAGTGGTTTCCAGTCCTCGCACATTTGATCCATGCCCCAACTCGGTCTGGGCATAACATCCGATAATCTGGTACTTCGTCGCTGGTTCGAGGAAGAGCTTGTGCTGTTCTGGTGTCCCTTGTTCGCGCAGCGTGACCTATTGGAAACCCATTGTCAGATGACGTCAAACGCAACACATATGGATATATGCAGTAGAAAAGAGGTAATACACATGCATACAAAGGGGGCAAGGACATAGTATATACTCGAAGGGGGGGGAAGCACATACCAGAAACATGGTCGCATGAAGTCCGTAAGGCGTCGGCTCCCCGATTAAATCGTAAGCGGCATTAAATTCCTCCTGTGACCATTTATGCTGCTCTGCCAACTGCTGTAGGCGTTTCCCCTTAGCCAGAGCGCGCTGAAGCCGCTCTACTCGTCCCATGGAGTGTGTCTGGGACTTGTCAAACACCTTCTCCGACGAGAGGAGAGCTACCAGTCGCTTCTGTCGCTCCAGCACGGGCTTGGTATGTACGAGTTCCGCGAGCTTGTCAACGGCGACATTAGACTGGGCCCGTTCCTGCGCCAGGAGATCCGATCCCTGGGGGCTAGCAGGCTTCAGCGCCTTCACCCAGGCTGGTGGCGGAGGAGGCATGACTCAAGACTCTGGAAGATTGGAGAAGCGGGTGAAAACTAGCCTAGAGGACTCAGACCTGGGGAAGACAGTTTTGAGCGGAGAAAAGAGAGCGGAGAAGATGCGGAGAGAGGTGTATATAAGGAGGATCACCGGATGTTGTTCAGATGGAGAATCTGCAAGCGATGAGCATCGAATGCGCAGCGGTGCCATTTGGGCCGGGAAGCCGGTTTCCTAACACGGCAAATGCCTCGGCTTGTTTGCGCTCCGACAGTCGGAGCCGGTTCGGTCGAAGAACGCAATCCACGATCTCTCTCCATTCAATTTTCGTGCTGTCACATGTTATATTCTCATAGTTAAACAGTGGCTTCCCGATGCTCTCCTGCGAATCGTTTCAAAGGTCAGGATACGCACGGCATTGCGCATCCCGAATCGAACGAGCTCTTTCTTTGCGCGCAACACTTTTGCCCGGGTTTCCCGATGCGGACTCGGGCTGGCGAAAAGCGCGCGGCTCTGTCACGGGTTCCCGCGATATTCACATGATACTGCCCGCTCTTCAGCCACCGCCTTCCTCACCGCGTCTCGTGCCCCAGGTCATGTGATGTGAGATGCGTCATCGACACCGTCCAGCCTCGGCTCTTTCCCTCAAGGGACACGCCCGACGACGGGAGGTTGCGGAGGAGTGGAGAGAACGGCGACCAAGGAGGGCTGCGTTTTCGCCCGAAGAAATTAATTAACAGACAATAATTTCATGTGAGCATTCTTGGTGCCTGCGACAATGCAGCCTCTGATCCCGGAATCTGCGAAGGATCAGCATGGTATTGTCTGAAGGTTAGATCAGATCGTTATTTTCTCGAACGCAGTATGGAGTATGGGATGATCGCCACGACTGCTTAGATATGCTGCATTGGTGCGATCCGACAAAGCAGGCCATGCAAGGGAACGGAAAAAGCTAAAAGATGCTGTATTGTCTAAGGAAGGTACTAGTATGACCTCGACTTTTGAGAATCTGACTTTTGGAGATGGAAACTCAGCGCCAAATGCGACGCACCGTAATCCCACTTGAACAGTTTATTATTTTCAATTCTATTCTCACCAGTCAGCCCTTGAACTATTCCGCTCGAGGATGCTTGGGCATCCGTGGCAGGCACAGCCAAAGTAAGAAGATAGCTCCAGACAACCCCAAAATGAACGGCTGAAGCACCTTCACGCCCTTTGCCTGCGCGATTGCACCGACAAGGAAGGGGAGAATCGCAGCACCTGCTCCTCCAAACGCGGCCGCAAATCCGATCGAACTGACGTGCAGATGTCGCGGGAGAAGCTTCGTGGTCATGACTACTGCGGCCGGGAATAACGGGCCCAAGAAAAATCCTTGCAGGGATACAGCGACAGCGGATGCGTAGAATTGAGGGACGAGCCACAAGATAAGGCTAAACGCCATGGCACATAGGATATAGGCCTGATAGCAACATCGCGTGAGCTTCTCCAGACATTCATGATTTGTGTGAGGGAAAACTCGGTCTTACCAGAATCGAAACTTTTTCTCCAATGCGCGGTGTCACAAAGCCTAGAGTCACCCGCCCTACGGTGATGCCTAGCCAGAACCCAGTGGCAGTCATTCCGCTAGCAAACGCGCTGCCATTACGCACACGGATCATAAAAGTGACAATCCATCCGCCCAAGGCGACTTCAATTCCGACGTAGCCCAGGAGGAAGATGGCGCAGATCCAGGTGACTCTGGCCGCAGGGCGTTTAAAAATAGCTTCCTTGAGGCCACCTTTCTCCCCACCATTATGAGATTGAACCATAGCATGCCGGAAGGCAGTGCCAGTGGATGTCCAGAAGGAAGCCACGCAGATAGCGAGTTCAATTGCGGAGCACCCGATCTGAAACAGACAATGGTTCAGTCAGCATTGCCCACATACATGGGTCCGGATTATATAGAATATAGTATGCGCTATTACCATGATATAGTAGAAGTAGTACCAGGAAAGATGGCCCCTGGATACGATGGAGGTGGCAGCAAGGGGACTGAGCACGGCCCCAACGCCGTACAATCCATGCAGCAAACCGAGCAGTTCATTGGCATTGGCCATATTGCCAATCCATGCGTTCCACGCCGAGTCCTGCAATCCATTACCGAAACCAGCAAAGATAAAGCTGACCACGAGAACGGGGTAGGGTGGGTGGAGGCAATTCGCTACGTAGGCAATGAGATGGCAGACGGGACCGATAATGGCGACTCCTCTCTGGCCGAGCGTCATATGAATCTTATTGTTGACAATGGCCGCCAAGATATATCCCACAACGGGCGACAGAAACACCAGCGACACAACAGTGTAAGACAGGTGGTAGTACGACTCGAGCTGAGCATTGCATAATGAGACACTAGAATTCTAACAAGGGTCAAGCTTAAAACTATGTTGTACTCACATAGGGAATTAGAGCCTTTTTTCACCTTCAGTGTTCAGCTACTGATTCAGCATGGGACAGGTGAACAGCTACTACTCACGCCATAGGCGGCATCATTGGCCCCCATCACTAAGAAGCTCCAGAAGGTTGCGAAAGTCCGGTAGACATTAGATCGCGGGAAATTCCATTTTTCCAAGGCTGAGACTGCTGTCGCAGGAATGTTCGTATCGTCAAAGCCATGGGATGGGGCTTGACCAGGCTTAGTGGTCTGGTGAGTGACGCTCGCGGAGCCAGGAGGTGGATGAAGATAGCTATCATCCGTTGAGCTCTTCTGAGCTTCTAATTCGACGACATCAGTGGCAGAACCCATGTCAGAAATAAACCGGGATCCTCTCGGGATCGGGACGTCTCCGCATTGCCTCTTCTTCCTCTTCTTACTTCGAGCAAGGCGGGGTTCGCCTTTCGCTTATCATCACGTGGACGGGGATATCTGACACGTGACCGATAGGTTCCGGTTTGGGGTTACGTCCGCCAAGCCGTTCAGGGTCCACGAGTTCAGGGACAATGCCGATCTCCGGAGGCACAACACGATGCTACCCCATCCCAGAACTGATTAGTGGTTTGAGGTGTTCATGCGGACGACGAGCTGCCTTCCAGGAGGATGGGTGAGCCAGCTTGGCATAAGAAGTCCCGTATAGCTAGCGACCACCGACCGATCCCGGTATCCACCCATGAGAGTCTTCTCCAGGAACAAGCGAGACAGCACGGTCTGCCTTCCTATCTGAGACCCTGCGACATTATTATTACGGTAAATCTTTCAGCTACCACATCGTCGCCCCAGGGGACGTGGGGTCTGCCAAGCCCGCCAAAATCCACCTGGGTCCGGCAGGTACCCTCCACTTTGCTTGTCAAGAGGATGACAAGTTCTCTGATCTGGGGCAAGAACACGGGAGAACTTTGCAACTAGCTTATTTTTGCCTTTGTTTTATTTTATTTTAGTTTTTTTTGCTTCTTTCTAAAGCGATAGCTGCCTACAGCTGGGCGTTCTGCAATCCCACAAAAGATGCCCACCGGCCCAGGCAGAGAACAACAGCGCTTTGCGGCGGCGTCCGGCGAACTGCGTCTTGTCCGTGGCGACGCCTGATAGAAAGAAAGAGAGGTGAAAGCCCTCTTTCTCTCTCGGTGTCGAGCCGGCTATCGCGGTTCTCGAAAGTTGATCGATGAGGCAGGTGTCCGTACCGGTTCCACTAACTAGCTCAGGTGGAAGTGGGTAACCTGCAAACCTCGAGCTCGGGACCAGCATCAGTTTACGAGGCAGGAAAAGCAAAGTGTCTATCAATAGTCTCTCTAGTGGAACCAAACGGACAGACTCGACCCATGGGGTGGGATTCAGAATCTTGAGGTATATGACGACATAGAGAGGAATATCAGCTTGCGTAAGATATCCATTTATCCAAGGCAGTGAGCGTCTTCTAGAAACGCCTCTGTGGACCGGAACGTTAGGGCTTTCGCAATATATCGGTCTCGTATCTGCCTATGGCGAATCGAGATTGCCATTGGGCCCATGGTTGTGCAGGGGCTTCGATGAACTCTAAATTGACCCGCTTTCGCCATTGCGTTAGCAATTTCAATGTCAAATGAGAAGAGATATGCATGCTCCTGTTCATTTGCTACGCCGCGTCTCTAACGTCACCAGCACAAAGAAAACTAATACAGTTTGGGAGTCTTTCTGTACAGTGATGAACCACTTACAGCACCACCTACAGCAGCAGCGTAGCGATCGTTGACCTCCTTCGTCAGCTGTCAGACAGCAAGTCTGCCGTCCCTAGCGGAGTCCGGTAGGGACCGGAGAATGTGGCTGGATTTTAAAGTTACTGACGACATTCACCGTCCCCACCGAGCCTCCTGGTCGCGAAACATTTGGTGAGATTCGGCCATGCGAATTGACAGCTTTAATAGGCCGTCGGCACTGCAATGCCACAACGGGCGTGCAGCCAATCGACATGCCCATGCAATCACCTCCCAGCATTCTCAATGTTACATCCATGGTTCCCCTTATCTAGCTGCATTTTCTTAATCTCGGTCTGGCATCCTTGTCTCTTGCTCCAGTGGCCAGGCCTTCGTGCGAAGGTCTTTTTTCAACCGTATAGATATCGAGCCCCCTCCCTCCACGTCTCCCTGCTCAGCGATGCTAGTCTCAAATCCGTCAGACTAAGATGTTGTATAGTCGACAAAGCCTCGTAGCTCATCCTACTTAAAAAATGCTGGGCAGTGCGGATACTTGGGCTTGGCTTGCCGTCGTCCTGGTCATCGGTATGCTTATGCTCCTGGAAGGATTCCCTGATATGCAGGAACCTGTGTGGCATTGACCTAATTCTACAGTCATCCTGCGATTTGTGTCCCGGATCATTCATAGGTCCTTCAAGAATCTGCAAGTGGAAGATGTTTTAATGTTGATCACCTTGGTATGCTTTGCCTCATCGAAGAGATCTTGTCGCGATCTCCTTTGCCTTTTTCTTTGCTCTTCTTTTTTTTTTGTTTGTGTCGATGTCGCTGACGACGCCTTGGTCACTACCTTAGGCATGCTATGTCGTCCTCACAGCAACCCTGGTCGTCATCGCAGAACATGGCACAAATGAAATCCCTCCTGAAGACTTCTATAAAATCGATCCGAAATCCGTACCAGACCTTGAGTATGGGAGCAAACTGGTGATCGTTAGCGAGCAGATGTGGTTGGCAACCATCTGGGGCTGCAAAGCATGCCTGTTGCTGCTGTATTCGAACATGACGTATGTCCATTCCGCGAGAATGCCGAAAGCCCTTGGCCTTTCTGGACATCAAGACTGATTTCTTTTCACCAGTATGGGCCTGAGAGAACATCGCCTGGTCATCATAATAGGCGCCTTCTCTGCCCTCAGCTACATTATCATTGAAGTGCTGTTTTTTGCGCTTTGGTGCCGTCCCTTCTCCGATTACTGGTCCGTCCCGCCCACGTCGTTGCAGTGCAGCGTCTACCGGAACCACCTCATCCTAGTCCTAGCACTGAACGTCGCCTCCGACTTTTTCATGCTCTTCATTCCTCTACCTGTGCTTATTAAAGCGAAGTTGTCCCTGATCAAGAAGCTGACGCTGTGCGCCGTGTTCTCACTGGGCGCCTTCGTCATCATCTGTTGCATCCTCTCCAAATACTACAGTCTGACGAAACCGTACGGTCAAGAGTGGGTTGACTGGTACGTTCGTGAGGCTGGCACAGCCGTCATTGTCGCCAACATACCTCACCTTTGGCCATTACTCCGACGCGTGCTGAATGCTCGCGCCTTCCTGGCCACCGGGTCCTTCTCGAGAACACGGAAGTCTCACTCGACTCCCGCCGGGAACAGCATGCCGTTATCCTCGATGCGTGCAAATAAGACCGACAAGTCTGCCGACTCCACCGTGATGCGCAGTATCCTCTCACGCACCAGCAGCGAGAACGAGGCAGAACGTCCGCCGGCGGATCATTTGGAAATTTGGGAACACAAGCAATTTCAGGTCATTGAGGAGCCTGGGTACCCGTCTAGGAGCCACGATTCAAGCGATGGCAGCCGCAGTTTGGAGTATGGTATTGCGTTGTCTCCCTCCGGGCGGGAAGAGCCGCGCACGAAAACGACCGTGACGACGAGAGCATTATGATGGCTTTTCCTTCTTTCCTTTTTTTCTTTCTTGTAAATGGATCCTTCTTTGGTGGTTTCTATACCCTGGAGTTAGATGACAGGAATGTCCTTAGAGAGGTTGATTGCCCCGAATGTTCCAATGTACATAGCAACTATTCCCCCTTCATTTATTGTGTTAATAATATTCTATCGATGCATGACGCCGGAATGACGGGAACAGCAGATGCCGACGTCCGCTGAATAATACACTTTCGGACGAGCGCATTCTCGGAAACGGCGCTTTTCTTGACGTTATGTGTTTTCTGAGAGCTGCCTAGATTTTGGCGACTTAAACTTAATGGCGCGTAGACTGGCCTGAGGATGACTCTGATCTTGCTTTGAGCGCTTCCATCTTCAATACTTAGTCTCCAATGTATCCCTCTCCGCGATTGTCTGCAGACGAAAGTCCGGGCGGTGAGAGTCAGAAACGCGCCGGCCGGGCTTGTGATTCCTGCTACAGAAGAAAGGTATGGAATGACCTTCCAGAACGTATTACTTTTCGGATGCAATCTGTGCATTTCGGCCAAGGCTGATATCGATGCTGCACCCCTAGATCAAATGCGACGCGGCTGTTCCGTGCAACTGGTGTAGTCATCATAATATCCCATGCACATTCGAGAGAAATATTCGACGGAGACGGAAACAGAAGTTCCTCGAAAATGGGTACTTTTGAGTGGCCCCAGATGTAAGGAGTTGCAGATGTACTGTGATCGCTAACCGACGGCGGTACAGGCAGCAGGCTGGTCTGGCGGAGCGCATTAGTCGAATCGAGAAGTTACTAGAGGAGAACCTTGTCCGAGCTCGTGGTTTGTGCCTTATCCTCCCGTCTGTACAGGGCACTCGGCGCTAACGGGCTTCTGTTTTTTTTTTTTGAAAAAGAAACACCTGAATTGCTTCAAAGCCCCCCAAGTGTCAGCTCATCGGGAACCGCCACTCCTCCGGGACAACTTTCGGCGTCTTCGTCTCTGGGAACGCTTCATTTTGTGGGCCACGAACTAGGGGCGATAAGTTGGGCTACTGGTATCCCCTTCCTACATCGAGAAGGTCGAAAATGGGTGGCATCGCGGACCGGACAGGTTGCCGCATTGGAAAAGTTGAAACATACTCTTCCGCCGTGGGAGACGGGCCATATGCCTTCGCCCTCGCTCTTGACGAGTCCCCCAGCGAAGAACGTGTTCGAGCTCCCTGACAGACGTGTCGTGGAGGAACATCTTGATTTTTTCCGCCTCTCGGTTGCGCACGCTGTGTTCCCAATAGTGGATCATGTTCTCTTCGCTGAGACTATCGAGGCGGCCTATCAGCAACCCCGGAATGAAGTTCGACACGGAGACGCCAGCATCAGAGCATGCGTCTTTGCCTTCCTTTCTTTCGTCTCTACCTTGTCCACTTGTGATCACTGTCCTGAGGCAAGCCCCAACATAACCCTGTCGCATCCCGTGGACGGTGAGGCCTTTGCCGCCAAGACGCAACTTTTATTACCTCTAGTATTTCAAGAGCCTGCATCGGTAGAAGGATTGCAAGCGGTGTTAACAATGGTATGCTCTTTAAGCAGTTATTCGTCGTGTGTCGATCTGCCTTATTAACTGGGACCCTTTTCCCGTAGTGCCTCATGCAGCTTTTTATGGGGAACTTGCAATTCGGGAGCTACTTGGGTGGCGTGGTGACTCGCTTCATATTCATTTTGGGCGCTCATGCTGCTGATCCTGCGTCGATATCGGATGGCCCTTACTCGAGAAGGAAGAGGCATCTGCGGAATCTCTTTTGGCTTCTATATGTATTTGACAAGGACGTCGCACTCCGAACAGGGCAACCCCAGATGCTTCCAAATGAGACTTGCGACCTTACCCTCCCTCCTGGGTACGTGGAGAGGGCGAACAGCCTCACCGCCCTTCACGAGCAATACGCCGAACAGTACCAGAGTCCGGTGTTCCCAGTTGATCTTCGCCTCAGCATCATTAAATCTCGGACCTACAGCGCGCTGTACTCGTTTCACTCTCTCCGCAAGACGGATGCCGAGCTGCTCAAGGAAATCCGCGAGTTGGACGACGAGCTGGAGCGATGGAGAATGTCGATGCCCCCGCAGTTGAGGCCGACCATGTCCTATTCACAGGAAACGCCGATGGATCATAACCCTAGTATGCACACCGTCATGCTGCGCTTCAACTACTACCTTTGCATGACCTTCATCCACCAGGCCAGCAACAGATGCCGCGCTTGGTCCGACAACCGGTGTCTAATGATGGATGGGATCAGTTCGAGCCTCGCCTTGTCCGTCGAGGCGAGTCGATCCACAATGCTATATTTTCGGGCCGCTGAGCATGTTCTCGTTGGCGGAGCATTCTGGTAAGCCAGGCACCTTTCCATTTAGACAATCTATAATTCTCCTGTCCATTATCATGCTCGAAGTCCGGTGAATGATCTGACAAATTTATTTCCACAATGAAGGGGCATAGTCTTTTATCCCATGTCTGCGCTCCTCTGCATATTCTGCAATATCCTGCAGCACCCTCTCGACCCCCAGTCCAGGACAGACCTTGAGCTCCTCGAATTCACCAACACTTTGCTGGAGCGCGTGTTTGGGCGTCGGTCCTTGCTGACGCATGAGGTCGCCAACTTCAACCTTATTACTGATTTTGTGGTGGAGTTGCACTGGTTGGCCAAGTGTGCTATTGATAAGGCATGGAATGAGAAAAGAACCACGGAGTGCCCCATGAATAAGGCATAGAAGGAGGGGACAATGGCGTGATTTCTTTTTTCCTTATTTCTGGCGTCCTGCTACGAGTTACGATGTTCTCAGGTCGGAAAGTATGTTCGCAGTTCGGCAAGTTCATTTCATTGACAGATCTAGATGATATTGTGTCAGTCTATTGTGGAAGCGCAAGCTAAAATCTCATCTCTCCAGCAGTTCCGTCTAGCCATAACTGTCCATCGTTCAAACCGCAGACGCGAACAAAACCACCTGGCTGGTCCGGACCAGTACTTATGATTAACGACTCAAAACTCGTATTCATAACTTCAATCACATTTCCCCATGGATGCTGCGCATACCAAACGGTATTTGCATCCTCATGCCAAATCGATCCCCACCTGACGCCCTCCAGCCCCGGTGATCTCCGCACACAACTCTCCGGATCCAGATCCGTCACAGAGACATGAAAAACCCACCAACTGCGCGCTCCTTCCCATCGAATAGGGTCAGTGTCATGGCGCCGTGGAATTTCGGGTCAAGGAATGCGAAGATCTCGAAGCCCACACCGTTTGCGGTGCTGAGGTGGCGTTTCAAGGGGTTTTGGATGGCTCATTGGAGCGCTATCATCTCTATACAGTTGCTATGGCTATGCAGATGGGCGTAGAGTAGTCTTAATACTGCTACAATATATACGGAAGGCACTCAGTCGTATGGAGTTAGTAGTAGTAGCCTATACGGCGGAATTAACAGCTTCTTGTATAGAAAGTTCAGTTCCTGAGATTTGAACCTGGGAAAATTCGAAACCCTCCGATCATCACTGCTACCTACGCGTACGACAATGCCCACACGGAACGCAGACTGGAATCCGTAAAACAATTACGATTGAACTGTAGCAGTGGGTTGATCCAATGGCAAGCAAATTGAGACTTCAGACTAATCGATCATGCCAGAGGAGGCAATGGTAGTTTCCGATTGGGTTTGCTATAGGAAATAGGCAGAGGACAGGACTAAAAAGGGTATGCGAATTCTTGCTGAACAAGGGCTTTCACTTGCTACAACCGGACCACCTTGTATATAGATACTCTGTCCCTCCGAGACACTTCAGCTCCAGGCCAACTGGCAACAGAGATAAACATTTCATAATTATTGAGTACGGACGTTGTCTATCGAAGAATACCTTGGGAGGAAATATTTATGAGAAGAATTCCTTGGCGGTAATGGATATAACTCTCTGATATAAAATATTCCCGTGCTACCTAAGATAGATCCGGAACCGGCCCCTAGCAATAGAAAATTAGCGATGTCCTATACGGAACATTGAGCGAATAAGTGAAGTACAGGTGTAGCATTCAGATAGTAGATGCACAGTTAGAATCAAGAACCACAATTATGGTTTCATATGGGGTTGAAACATAAAATAAGGCATATCATCACAATACTGAAAGAGCAATGGATCATAACTTACCATTGTCTATTGCGGTCTGATCAATCAGCGTTAACCTCGCACCAGTGAGCGTGGAATTTGCCTCAATGGTCAGTAGAGCCTTGTTTTCTTCATAGCAAAGCCTTCGTCGACATTATAGCTGCTGACCACACTAGAGAAAACCAGGCTAATAGTAGTTTAAACAAGACAGAGAAATTGTCTGCAATGTCGGGAAAAAATTCTGGTGGTTGTAAGCGAAGTACTAGCGTGACACGTGATCTACCGGATGGAAGTTTCTTCCGCGCCGCGTTTCGTGCTGGCACAAAAGCGATGTACCGCGTCCAAGGAGCCGACTTCTGCACTTTTGAATAGAAGATGACTGGCGACTAAAGAGGTGTCCGCTAGCGGTGGAGCCGAGCAGGCTCGGGCTCGGTAAGGCAGAGCATGAATCGCGACAAGGCAAGCTCACGTAAGGACATAGACATGCGCTGATGGTGCCCGGACTCAATTACCGTTCTCTATGAGATCCCATACCAATCGAGACTCTTCCACGGCTCCTTTGTCCTGATCTGCAGACTTGTTGATCTGTTTATCCACTGCCCGGGAGGCACTATCGGCATCGAGACCTTCAGCCGCTAACTGATCCAGGACCCCTTCCACTTCGGCTTTCACCTTGTCCATTTGTTTGATTTCTTCCTTTGTCCGGTCAAGTTGTTCCTCCATCATCAGGATCAAAGACTCGCGTGCTTGGTGCGGCCGGTACAGATTCAAGAGATGATGCGCGTTGATGAACAAGTTGCGCAGGTCCTCAACCTTCGTCTGGAACTGCTCCGGTGAAACTGATAGAATGCCGACGAGCTCAAGAAAGTTAAGCAGTAGGGATTTGCTGATTTTAAGAAGGTAGTAAGCATGGTTTAGAGGTCGAGAGGGCTTTTGCGGAGATTCGCGACCGGTGTCCGCAGAAGGAGGGGAAGGATAGAGCTGTTCGATGCCTTGCTCTTTCAGCGAAGGAAGAGCGGTTGAAAGCTACCATGTGAAATCCGTGGGTAAGCGACCTAAAACAGAAGTTCCGTGGAAGGAATAGAAGACGCACACTTTGCAACTCCCCGAATACACTATAATACCCAGATGTAGGAATCTCGGGAGGGACAAGAAATCGGAGCTCTGGTGGGACGTCAAGGGAGTGCAATTCAGCCGGAGTCCATTTCTTTTGCTGCGGCTTTCCATCATCGTCTCTGGAAGCTTCCTTTTTGATCTCTTCTAGCTTATTGAGGTTCTCTGGAGTGAAGTGTTTCCATAACGGCGGCGGTGGTGCGAAGGCAGCTGTGACAGCTCTTTGTTGACCAAGGTCAGCCATGACTTCCTCTGTCAGCAGTTCAATAGCTGGGCGAAGAATTGGAAATACGGGCACCAGAGCGATAACCTAGTGTACAGTTAGATTATTGGACTATTATAATCGAAGTCGCATGGTAAGAAGCTAGGTGACGGCTCTGGAGGTCGGAGAGGAAGCGTGACAGAGACAGAGAAACGCCATATCGGGCCGTCTTCCGGGATCGTCATCTTTCTCCACACCGTCAATCCTGCGGCCTTGCCGCTTGCTAGCCGGCTTTGTTCAGCATCCAAGTATCATTCAAACCCATTTCCAATGGCTGAATCTCTTGATTGATTTGTACAAGATGTCTTACAACCCTATATCCCGGGGGTCGGCCATTTCCATCTTTGGTGGGACCGGATTCTTCGATGCTCTGGCTCGGTTCTCTAGACGTTCGTATGCGGTGGATTACATCGCACTCATATCCCTCGTAGCGGGATGGGTCCTGGTTAGTAACTGAAGTCTTATCAAGCTACATTCCAAGTAATTTCATGCGGGCAGAGAAACTAATCGATAAGCCGCTCTTAGATCCAAATATTCGTTACCCCTTTTCACCAAATGTTCTCCCTCGATGACCGCGGGCTACAGTATCCGTTTGCAGATGTGGAGCGAGTCAACGTGTGTAAGGATACATCAACTTTCGCATCCTATGGTAAATGTCCTTCGATACTCACTGTTGCTCAGTCTGGTGCATTATATATGCTGGCGTTGCCCCCTTCTTCGTCCTCCTTGCCTGGGCCGCCCTTGGTCGTTGCGGCGTTCACAAAACACAAGTCACCCTTCTAGGTTTCCTTGTGGCATTGATGTTGACAACCTTCATAACGGACGTGGTTAAGAATGCAGTTGGGATGCCTCGTCCGGACCTAGTGTCTCGCTGCAAGCCCACGGCAGGCACCCCCACGGATGTGCTTGTGGGATACGCGGTTTGTACTCAGACCAACGAACATATCCTACAAGAAGGGTGGCGAAGCTTTCCTAGTGGTCATAGCAGTTTGTCATTTGCTGGATTTGGATATTTGTCGCTGTATGTTTGAAGGCTTTCTGGAAGCACGTCACAGGCTTAATTGCTGACCAGTCGCGCAACACAGCTTCTTCTCTGGCCAAACGCACGCATTTCGACCGCGGACAGATTTATTTCGCTACCTACTAACCCTTGCACCCTTGTTTGGCGCAGTGGTGATTGCCACCTCTCGTCTACAAGACTACAGACATGATGTGTACGATGTCTACTGTGGCTCTCTTTTGGGCATTCTGGTAGCATACTTCTCTTATCGTCGCTATTATCCCTCTTTGCTTTCTGCACAGTGTCATACGCCTTACAACAAGGCAGACACTGCTCCGTCCGATGGATTTGGAAAGATTCCCGATGACGAGGAACAGGCCATATCTCATGAAGAAGATACTGGCTATGAGGAGGCCCGTGGAGCCTAATCTCTCTGTTCCTTTTGTTTGATGAACCTTGTCAGGCCGACTTTGGAAGTGCCACCTTTACCGACACCAACTATACCTACTTGTTATATGTTTGTATTGCTTCCTCTGCGGTTGCTGAATGGTTTCTCAGCCACCTAACACGGGCAGCATACCCTGCATTTCTAGGATGTTCTCTCTGGAGTTCTCAATTTTTTATTTACATTGTTGATTGATATCTCAATACCCGAGCCTTAAGGAGTACACTCTTCCATTTGCATTTAAATTGGAAACTTTTCTTCTCTCCTATTTCTTCGTGAGCATTAAAATGTAAGACTACGAGCCCGCAGGCATGTTCGTGAACCTGTTGATCATAACTTGGAAATATTCCTCTCGTCGAAATTCGTCCACTCCTTGACTTTCTGGAAGTCCATAACCTTGTTAGGACCGCCGTACCGGCCTAGGGTGTCACCCCAGCTCCTGTTGACGGCGCCCTCGGGGTTCCACTTGACGACCTCGTGGACGTGGGAGGGGACCTTGCCTTCCAGGGTGTCGACAATAAGACTTCCTATTGATGGAAGGTACTTGTAACCTAGATGATGATCAGTCCATATTCATCATTTTAAATGTAGTCTATGTGCGAATCTCACCTCTTCCGGATGCACCACAGCCCAGGATCAGTGAGGGATGTTCTGGATGACGATCGATAATGAATTCTCGGTCAGGAGTATCAGCGCACCAGCAGATTCTGGCGAAGCTGAAAGGGCGATTTGCCAATTGAGGCATAGTCTCCTTGAGGAGGTCTCTGATCCTTGCTTCGGACTCCTTTGGAATCTGCGTCTTTTCAAAGGGAATGCTGACTAGTGACGACCCATTGGCGCTGGGTAACATGTTCGTATATCCGGGATGCTCGTCACAGACTTTGATCTCCCCGCGCTCCTGGTCCGGTTCGAAGAAGAAACCCTTCTCTATATTAAAAATTACCGGGATATCCTGGTACAGCGCCCGCTCATGCGGCTCGAGAGGGACGTGAGTCAGTGTCCACGCAGTTGCGCGCAGCTGGTCCTTGAAGTCAAGGAACTGGCATGCGCTGGCGCCGGCACAGAGAAACGTCCGGTCGGCACGCCAAATCTGCCCATCCGCCGTCACGGCTCCCTTGACGTCGTTGTTTTCGAAGATAAGCGTGATGACTTTGCCCTGTGGAGAACCGGCGACGAACTTCACGCCCAGCTTCGCCGCCTCTCGCACAGCTGCCACCAGTGCGTCGCGGGCATGTGCCCACCCGGCTCCTGAACGAGCAAAGTACCCCTTCCACCCTGGGAAGTTGCCCTTGAGGATGCCCGAAGGTGCCAGCTTCTGGAAGTCATCCGGCTGGGTCAACTGGACTAGGTTCCGGTCTTCGTCGCCGGGTCTCACCCGGACTCCGAGTCTGTCCAATCCCTCCTGCGTGCAGGCGGACATTACCAAGCCTGTGTTGTGGTAGAACGGCTTGAATAGGGGATCATTCATCCAGCCTGCCATTGCCTGCTTTCCCAGCATCTCATTTACATCAACTCGTTCTTGACCACTGCTATATTGACCTCCTGAGATGATCTTGTTCACGTCGTTGCCCGCTGAAATGGCAGAGGGCACTGGGTAAGGGTCCAGCACAGTGACGTTGGTATATCCTCTTCGTGCCAGATGGAGCGCTGTCGATGTACCCCATGTTCCTGCTCCGACCACGAGGAGAGGCGACGATTTCGTGAGTGTCATGCTGTATCAATGGCGGAAGACAGCGAAACCAGAAAGAGTACTTATTGTATGAAAAGCGCGAGGCGGGGTTAACTCCAACCCGGTACTCGTAGATAAAAAAACAAAAAGCATAATACACTTGATCCATACCGGGGGTAGAATGATAAACCCTTTATATTCGACCAGATATTACCAGTGCATCTGTCCGCCGCGACACGCTGAGCTCCCGGACAAAAGGCCGGTCAGGAAGGTCCACGCGATCTGAAGCTAAGCTTCTCGGGATTGGACGCAGGACGACTTGTACACTTAGCACTGTTTCTGGCTTATCAGTGACCTATATGACGAATAATATAGATTCCGTGTAGCATTTCTACGGAAGTACGATAAAGCTTTGCTCTATTTTCGTAATGTGCTAGAAGCTGTAGATCATTGAAAGTAAAAGTAGGTCCTTGGAAATCTCTCGTTATGTTTGATCTTCAAGGTAGATCTCCTTCATGAAATGTTGTTGACCAGTGCTGACAATGTGTGAGGTTCTACGTATATACCGGTCTCCGTCAAGCAATGATCTACAGTGCGGATATGAGAGTATGTCCTGAGTGCTCTTCCCTCGTTTACTTTCTCCTGAGCTGACCTATATACCTAGGTAGTTGGGGCTGTATATGAAAATCCCCCGCCGGACCCTGTTCACTGCACAGCTGATTGCTTTCATTCTCGGTGCCCTGACTCAAGTATGTTGCTATGACACTCTCCTTCGGCGCGTACTCTTGCTAACTGCGTGTCTAGATTGTGTCTTGCCCGTAGATGTTAGGCCAAGTGCAGGACGTCTGTTCAACTGACTACTTCGATATCTTCACCTGTTCACAGGGAAGTCAACTCTAACAGCTCGATCTTCTGAGGAGGCAAGTCTCTCTTTACAGGTTGAATGACGCCTGTAAATCAACGGCGGACTTTCGATGCAGGAATCGGACCTAAGCTTTTATACAGTATTAGCAGGATATATTCTAACTTGTTGCATATGTTCTGGATTGGGGCACTGCCACCAGCGAGCGGTGCGTCACTTGCTGCTTGCCGTGGAGATGGTGTGGAACTAGCATCAACAGCCAAATGGTCGATGGTAAGGGGACTCCCTGGATGGCGCAGAGGGCAAATGGGACGTTCGGCCTACTACTTGGGAGTGAGCCAGTATGCTGTGTGGCGCCGTTTCTTTTCTCTTATTTTTTTTGAGATAATGACCTGATCCCTGCTCAATCTACGTGCGATGTAAGAAAAAAGATGAATGACAGCGTATCTCCCTTGACGCGTTACCAGCCCCGCTAATCAATAAGAAATTTTCCGGGAGACGCGCCGGGACTTTTGCCGGGGAAGATCTGCGGCGCCGATCCTGACAAGCCTTGCGTCTAGCTGCATAGAGAGGCACAGAGTCACAATAATATCCATGCATGCTCACAGTCTGCCTCTCCTCTCCTGCAGCATTCGCATATCTCATCACCTGCTCTTGCATGTGGGACTTTGATACCGAATAGTGCAACTATCGTGCCTCCCACCCTGCCCGCGGAGCTCCTAGAACACCTCCTCAACACTGGCTGTCCCATCCACTTCCCGGCCCCCCTCTCCACGAACAGGCCGATGGTGCTACTAGCTAGCTCGACTATCATTTAAATCACTCGCCGAGCCAATGTGAGAATCCCTCCCCTTTCCTTCTCCCATCGGATGCCGCGCAAAAGGTCCGCAGACCGCGTGGGTCCTGTGAAGACCCGAACTCGCACCGGCTGCAGAGAATGCCGCCTCAGTCGGGTCCGCTGCGATGAGGGAAAACCGTCCTGTACACGTTGTCGGAGAAAGGGCCTCGTCTGCTCGTCTCCACTCATTCTGAAATGGGAGTCGGAGTTCGTCGGCCGAGGGCAGGCTTTTGGCAGGGCGGGCGTCTGGCGCAAGTCCCCTGTCCCATCTTCGCCTTCCTTTTTGCCTGCCCTTCAAGAGTGGTGTCCTATTCCTACTATCCACGATTGGGTTTTCGTCAATAGCAGCGTGTCGACCTTCGAGGATCCTCATCAAGGCCCTGTGGGTCCTGATGACCCCAATGGTATTGTCGTCTGCAATGATGCTGTCTCAGAGCAGCATATGCAATTATCGCTTCTTGGCAAAACTGCAGGTAACGAGGGTGATATATTTGTGTTCCAACCGTTGCAAAGAGAGCTACCCAATCCGGTGAAGTCGTTGTCGTTGTTCCCTCCACTTTCGGAGTCGCCACCATCGCAGATACAGCTGTTCGACTACTACCTCCACCAAGTGTGCCCTCGTACCACAGCAAGTTCCCGATCTACATCACCGTTTGCGTCCGTGATTCTCCCTTTTTGTTTAACCGCATCACCGACTCTGTTCAGCGCAATCCAAGCACTGGGGGCCTGCCATTGGTCTCGGTTCGACCCGACATATCATGCCACTGGTCTCCGATTGAAATCGGCAGCTTTGCGTGGCCTCCGCCACCGGATTACCACCAGAGGGTTTCTGTCGTTCTCGGCAGATCCCGAAGCGCTCGTTGTCATGATGATGCTTTGTCTTTGCGAGATCGTGGATAACTGCAACTGGCATTGGACGATTCATCTCAAAGGTGCCAAAGAATTGATTCAACTCAGGAGACAGCATAATGCCACATTGTCACTGCCACCGATTACACGGGAGCAAGATCCGGTATCAGCGTTTGCAGAGTCCTTCTTTGCATTTCAAGATGTCATGGGACGAACAGCTTGCGGCGAGGAGGTGCTCTTTGGAAGTGATTACTGGCAGGAAAATGAACGTACGATCGACCCGTGGATGGGATGCAGTCCCGAATTGGCCTCCATCGTATCTTCTATCACCGACTTGAGCCGGACTCGGAGGCAACTTGTCGCCGATGCTGCCAGACCTACGCTTGCGCAGCGTGCAGCTTCTCTCACATACAGGCTGGAGAACCTAATCCAGCAGACCGATGACAGCGAGGACGGCACACTCCGAACAGCCGCCGAGCTGAAACGACTAGCAGCCGTCCTGTATATCCACTGTGCGCTTTACGGTGGCTCACCACCTACCCCCTTGGTAACCGATTATGTGCGGACGATCTTGCTCCGCGTATCAGGACTTCTCGATTGCGGATCCGTAGTCGGCATAACGTGGCCCCTCTTTGTGGCTGCTGTGGAGCTCGACCCCATGAACGACGAGCTGTGGTCTGAAGGGGAAGCGGTTATCCATGGGCGACCGCTTGTATTGCGCGCACTGGCCGCAATGGCGGAGTCGACTGTCTCGAACGTTGCGCGGACAAGAGCCGTTATCGCCAAGGTATGGCAGGCTAGAGACCTCGACATGCTCCAGGGCTCATCTGCAGGCTCTTCCCAGGAGCCGACCAGTTGCAATGATTGGGAATGGTATGTTGCGCCGATTAGCACGGCGATGAGCCTGGCTTGAGCAACACATAATATTTAAGGGCATAACGTGTCACGGAGAGACTGCTTTCATTACCCTAGTCGTCAATAGCGTATCTCAATGTATTTCCCTCTTCTCGCCTTGCCTCCTTCTTGTCCTTATACCCTGTCTTTTGGGGTGCAGGGATTACATGCTTATATCGATGTGACTGCTTGAATTAGGCGCCGAGAGTGGGTATCTTTGGATCGCTTGGACTGCAAGTGGATCTTTCCGGTTTGTGTGTTACGTATTGATTGACCTTACTCTGCTATCTCAACCAGATTCTCATAGTTACAGGAGCACTGGATTGCTTGTAGCACTGGATCCTGCCAGGCCAAAGACCCCGCCTCGTAGATTCCAAGCCACTCCGACAGAACGCGGTATGAGCGCGGTTTCAGCCCGCAACCGGAGCAACCAATGGACGAACACAAACAACTGTCACTGCGGACAACCGCCGGGGATGCACGCAGGAGCAAATGCGAATGGAGGAAGACAGAAATTGAGTTTCCGCTATGCTCACCGCCCGCGTTGCGCGGTTCTGCCGGGCGAACGTCACTGCAGCAGAGACGCACTTCATCCCATCAGCATGAACTCTCTCCTCTTCACTTCGGATTACGAGTCTTCACTGTCAAAAGTGCGTCTCCGCTGCTCATACCACCCCAGGTTCCTTATAGTTTCTATATCTGAGGGACTAGCAAACCGCAAAGGGTTTGTTCTGCCTGATCGATCACCTTACCACCACCACCCTCTGCCGCGATCGCGTACTCCAGCCTGATATCTACGGACGATCACCCAGCCTCTCCCAAGAGAAGCGCCTTCATCATGCTTTGACGCCGTTGAATACCTGTCACAGTGCTCACTTGAAGTAGCAGTCTGCTGCAATGGCAAATATGAAGTCTTCGACATCGACGACATCGACGTTGACGCGCACCTTGGCGGCTCCGTTCCGAGGGCAGCTGAGCGAGCACTTTCAACCGCAGATCGAAAGAGCGGATACTAGTCAACTAAGCTTTCCTGAAGCAGCTGTTGAGGACGATAACAATGAGGACCGTCTCGAAACTCCACGAAGAACCGGGCCCAGGACGCGTTCGCTGTCCGATGCCGCTCAACGGCCCACGCCTCCTACACCACCTGTCGACGGTGACCGGCGAGAGAGTAAAGATGACAGCACGATTTCATCTCTGAGCTCTACGACTCCGCAACGGCCATCTTTCACATCTTCACTCTCTCTCCAACTGCCTCCTAGGACGTCTGGATCCCCGTCCGTAGGTGCCCGGGCACCCCTCTCACCGAAGCTTGATTCATCCCATATCTACGGCTCGCCGGCCTCTGTGCTCCCTCGACGTTCGCGTGGACTGGAGTTCGCTCGCGCGTGCACCAATCTTCATCACTCAACGCTCGCAGAGTCCTCTCCGGACTCTTCCCCCATCATTGCTAGCAGGGGCGTGAGCATTCCACAGCGCCGTAGCTCCCTCGGCTCGACCGTACATCCATTCTCGACTTCGGGCCCGGCTGATCGGACTGCCATCTCGAGCTCGGTGTCCAGCGTGAACATGCTGGAGTCCGATACCAGCAGCAGTGAGGAGGACGATGATGACCTGATGGTTGGCGACCGCGACGATATGATGATCACGAACACACCACAGGCGAATAAATTGGGAAGTGGACTGAATCCATTTTCTGTTGGAAACATTTCGAGTCCCGGTAATGACTGGATGGGTGGCTATTCGCAAGCGGCAACGAGCCTGATGAGTTTCCAACGTGCTCGACTTGGCAAAAATCGAAGCCGACACAGCTCAAGTAGCGGCAGTGGTCACAGCTCGAAGCCCAGCCCTGTACCGCTCTCTCCGCCTGTATTTAAGAGCATCGAGAACGCGGGCGGAGGATATTTTGCTTCAAGGAATGCTATTCAACCTCACCGTCGGGAGAGCCTGAGCCTGGGCGCGAATGACTTGCGTTTGTCGGATATCAGCGACGACGGAGAAAATCGCCCTGGACGGAGTCGTAGCCCCGTGCCCTCCGCACCATCGAACCCTGCTAGTAGTGGGCCGCTCGGAGTCGTCCGGCGGGCAGTGACTCGGCGTAGTAGTCTACTGGTGAGTGACATGAGAGCCATTTTAACGTTGACTTCCAGAAATCGTTTCAGGACTTGAGACCCGAAGCTAACGAACGACGTAGCCCAAAACGAAGACATTCGCACGCATCCAGGCTGCTCTTTTCGAAGAGTCTGCCCCGATTGACAGCGAAGCAAAACGGGAAGCGGAAGTCATTCGTCAAGTTCGGGAGAGCGAGCCCGGTGCTCCTGACCCGTCAGGATGTTTAGAAATCGCCCCTCCTACCGATCCGTCTGGTCCTCCTGGTACCGCGGCGGACACTGAGAATGCATCTACGCAGTCCCAGACTACTCATCCTCTTCCCGAGAGTAGCTTTAGCAGTCACGCTGTTCGACATTCCGGAAGGCCAAACTTCTGGGATTCCTTTGACGGTCGTTACCGCACACCACCGCCCTCAGCGCGCACTACGCGCCCGTCTTCTATTTCAGAAGATGATACACTTATGGATATGACCCCGACGATGATAACTGACTTCCCGAAGCCGTGGGAACGTGCCTCTTCTCAGTCTTTTCTGTTTGCATCTACCCCAGCGCAAGCCAGGAAGCGGCGCCGAGAGGATGATCTTGACCCGAACATCTGGAAGCGAAGAGCAGTGTCTCCAAGCATGAGTGCCCAGAGCAGTCCAATATTACCTCAGTCGCCTCTCGTGAAAGAGGGCGGTGGTAATAATAACATTTGGGGCCCACCGCCCAAGTCGGCCGTCGGGCCCCTCTTCCCAGAACGGCCTGCTAACCATGACAATGGTGGGCGGAGCACCGGACCGCCGACAGGGACCCTCAAACGGGTCGGATTGCAGGGAATGACCGAGACCAGCGATGGGTTTATGAATATGAGTATTGAATAGTCGAACCTTTTTGGGTGTCACGAATGTTACCCGGGTGTTGTTCCGGCTTCCTGCGCCTTCCTTCTCAGTTTCTGTTTATATACTTTATGGATATACCGAACTCTGGGATCTGTATATAATAATGTTCTGTTGCAGTTCTCTGCTTCTTCTTCAACGGCGACTACTAGTATATGATGGGAATCCCTGGCGTTGCAGTGAGGATAGTTTCTATTGTTGACGCTCCTTACGCAAGGCGCTGGGAGATGGGAGGGGCTGGCTTCTTGGTACTGTCAAAGCAGGAGAAGGAATTCCCACTACTACCTATTATTACTGTCTCATATGTCACATTTCGGGCTCAATTAAGGCGGCTTCGAACTGCGCTTAATCGAACATCTGAATGTTGATTGATCGCCACAGTGTAGAGCCGTAACGGTACGTAACGGTAAGTAATCCGCGCCTGTGGCGCTTAACCCTGGCGGAGAGGACAGAGCCTCAGTCGACGATGAAGTCCATGTTTACTTACCCAGTAGGTCTTCTAACGAAGAGCGCCTTGCCTTCCACTAGTTGGTACACGCTCATTTTCACTTCCCCTGTTTTACGGTCCTATTGCCCTGCAGGTTGCCGCCAACGGAGCCCCCGCCATGTCCGCGACCGTTGACATTGCATCCTCCTTTATCGAGGGTGCCCCGCCCGGCGAGGTATGTTTAGCTGCTTCCCCGTTTGCTCATGGTTCGGACTCGTTCAATTGAGCGATATCGTGGTCCTTGGCCGTCAGAGCCTTGCTGTTATATTATATCTTTGGATTTTATTTCGCTGCGTTGAGTTGTGGATGCTGATACTGCTGCTGCGATTCTAGCTCGATGAAGTCGTTGCTGGTATGCTTACCCCCTCCCCCGCGTTTCCCTGGTCCTCGATTGCATACGGCGGGTGTAACATGCTTGCGTCAATCATGTTTCTGCATTCGATGTGGTATAATCGTGGCTGTGAGCCGTGACTGCCACGTCGTGCTCTGACTCTGACGGATCGATTGCTTCATTGCAGATGTCAAGGCCCTCACGTCCGACGGCGCGGATATTATCCCTTCACTTCTCCCCGCATTTCAGAAGTATAATGAATCGCAGCTCGTAACAGTGAAGCTGCCTGGTTCGAGCCAGGAGGTTGGCCTCCCTTGTTCTGATGATACGATCAACAGCTGGTTCGGGCGTTGCTTACGCGACTCGCTAGGTTGTCGTTAGCGAGTTCAACAAGTTGGATGATGATAGGTACTTCGATATTGATAACCATACATCATTTGAGTTCGACCATGTCACGCAGGTATACTTCGTTGTTTACTGGATTTTGCTGCTGAGCTGTTTTCTGACTGTCTGCAGAAAGCGTCCGCCGCACAATCGTATGCACTGGACTCGCAGAATGCAGACTTGATGTGAGTGGTTACCTATCTCTTCTCGCAACCGTATCCCCACAACATATGTTTGTCTAATCGAACTCCAGCAAATCGCTCCTCAAAGGTCTCAGCGCACATGCCCGTGAACACTACCCATCTTCCTCCTTCGGCGTGTATCCAATTGAGAATGACTCTTCCATCGCCATCGTGGTGGTCGCAAACCGTTACTCCCCGAATAACTTCTGGTATGTCGCTGCATGACGCGCTGGTGGCAATTGACTGATCGACTTGGGATTGCAGGAACGGCCGATTCCGATCCATCTACCAATTCCCCGTTGCCTCCTCCACAACCGTGACAGGCACTATCAAAGTCGACGTACACTACTACGAAGACGGCAATGTAGCCATGAATACGACCAAGCCGATCGATATCTCCATTCCCTCTCTATCTGCCGAGGCCGTCATTTCGCGCATTGCGGCTGCGGAGCGCGACTACCAGGAGAATCTTAACCGGGCGTTCGTGCAAATGTCGGAGGGAGCTTTTAAGGGTCTTCGGAGGCAGTTACCCGTCACCCGACAGAAGGTCGAGTGGGAGAAGGTCGGTGGATACAAACTGGGCCAGGATATCTCCGGAGGGACGGGGCGGTGAGGGGTAGAGACGTGGAGGATGACGTTTGAGGAATAGTTGCAATATCGCATTGATAGCCCAGACTCCAGAGGGCGATGGCTAAGTCACTAGAACGGAGCCGTTGCAAATTCAAAATGACTCAAGAAGTCTGTTAGGAATCGTGGCTACTGGATCTGGGATGTAATTGGTCTTCGTCTCGAATGACAGCTTTGCATACACGTTTAGACTTGCGGTGTTGATATGGTATGATCGGCGAGATGCCGCAATGCGTAGACTCATCTCATTCGACCTAAGCTAATCACTCGAGCATTTTTTTTTTCAGTCTACATCAGACTGGGACGGAATTGATCATGCTCCTAGTTATATGAAGAATCAATCCGACATAATCAGACCTAACTTACTTCTTTTTCTAGCAATCTTATCAACTCGCTTACTCGCATCCCGAACGACAACACCCGGCGGGGCACCAGACAAAGGCCTGCCCTACCGCGCAATTACTTCGAGCAGCATTGCATCGATGGCAACTGCGGCGCAGAAGAAGCAGCGGGAAAAAATGGAGGCTACGTTCCTCGAGCGATCCTCCAAGTTCATGCACTCGTACGCGGGGCTGGAGAAGTCACTCCGCCTCTTGCAGGCGTTTCTACAGATAGGAGCCGCCGTTGAGATGGGCATCGACGATGAGTTGGCGGGCAGGTTGTTGAGGACTAAGGGAGATATTTCCGTTGGTGAGTTTACTTCTCTCTTTTTTTTATTTTAATTGATGGGCATGTACTATGATTGGCACTGCGCGTGTGGTATTTTTGGAGACGATCTGCGTCTGTTCTTTTATTCTTATTTTTCTGGCTATGTCCAGGGGACTTCTCAAATACTTGGTGCATATATATCGCTTTCACGATGTGCACTGAATGGGGGCTGAATTTGATTAGCGAGGAGATATTTCCGGTTCTTCAACTTTATAGACTGCTTTAGTCGTGTGTATGCGCTGCTTGAACCAGGCACCGGCTCCAGTGAGCCTAGAGCAGTGATGAGGACGATCGACTTGATGAAATCTACTTGTCTTGGGATGTATTTCTTGCTAGAAGACTTCACGATTGTAAGTATGATATGACCCCTTCTTAACCCTTGACTTGACTTACTGACACGGCAAGTTACACGCTATGAAACTCTACTCGCCGCCCTGGACGAAGGAGATCCTGATCCATGCGAATCGATTCTGGTTCTATGGTTTGCTCTTGTCCATTGCAGGTGGGATATGGATACTCGCCTCCCCTCTTGGGACGGAGATTGCCACCAAGAAACCCACAGAAACCCCTAATGGAAGGACTGGTGAAAATGAAAAGCCTAAGGCTCAGGGCACGTCCAACGAGTCTGTTGAGAAAGAATCAAAGATTGCTGCTCCGACTCCATGGTCTGTGTCGCCTGGAGCGAAGCGTCTGGTTATTGACAGCTGCGATCTGTTGATTCCAGGGTCGTATCTCGGTTGGATCCCCTTGAGCAGTCTCACGGTTGGAATCACGACGGTTGTGAGCACTTTGGTTGCTATGGGGGATATCTGGGTGAGTGTTCAGGAGGGAAGATAGATTGTAATTAACTACTTTTATATCAGATATGTACATAGAGATTGTTGACGTCTAGAAGGCTCGTACAGGCATGATAGAACGAAACAGGTAGAATTGATCGGGGAGAAAAAAAAAAGACCCTTGCGAAGAAAGGAGAAGACTCAGGCTGAACCCTCTTCTGTCTCCCCGGGACCAATCGACTGTTCGGCATCGTCCTGCAGGACGCTCCTTAAATGCTGCATGCCAGCATTTCTCTTTCTACAGGTTTCATCAAATCACAGCCCACTGAGCCTATGAATTGGTCCGGACTTACTAGTGGGCAGTATCTGGAGATGCTGCTGAAGTCCAACGGTTTCATCACACTCTTCAAGAATGTGGATGGAGTGTATAATTTTTTTGTAATCCTTCCGGGGCTGGAGCTCCCCCCTTGGTCCACATCAACTATCTAGGTCGCTATGCTCTGTGGTTGTTCTAGTATCCTGTCAAAGCATGGGGATTTGATCTTGAAATTGAAACTGCAGATCAAAATTATTAGCAGACCGGGACGATACGTAGATGCTTCCCTGGACGAGTTCTTTTGATTTTATTCCTAACAATGACATGCCTCTGGGATGCAGCTCGCGCAATGCAGCAGATCCGACACCATTAACGTTCTGGGGGTATTTCACTGGTGCATTCAGCATCTGGAGGTCCGGAGGAGGTCCGAATGGAGTACTCAGATGAGACCCTAAAAAGTTAGCCTCCATCCTCCCCGATGGTGCCAGAACTTTGGAAGAATGGATGGTCAAGGTTGGCTACACAGGAGACCAGTCGATATAGGTGCTGAAATCCAACCTCTGAAGTCATTCACCCCTTGCTTTGCCCTGTACAGAAACGCTGAGCTACGTTCGGGAGAGTTCAATTAATATCAGCATTGTGTGCTACAGCAATAGTTCCCTACTGCATAAGAGCCTTCTTTAGTGTTCAATGTGACCAACAGCAATGAAATGTCCAAGTTGCATATGGTATAATATTGGTAGTGATCTCAGCATCATCAACTATGGCCCTGCTTTCTAATCAAGTGGAAATCTGCAATGAATCTACCGGGTCTATAATTCGCTGCCTATTAGGAAGGAAAATAATATTTGCGTGCACTGCCAAGCTGTCAGAAGCTAATTACAAGGCCGTTCCCAATGGCATTTTACTGAAGACTCCTTGTACTCACACCTACTCTGCGCACATCCCATGCTGACAAGGCAAATTCAAAAGCTCTGGGCGCCCGAGGTCTGCTCAGTGAGTAAAAAGCGGAGAGAAGTGAGCACCAAAATGGAATGGAAAGGTCTGGATGCGTGTAGGGAACCAGAGCTGTATGTAGCTCTACTAAAACAGAAAACAATATTTTTCTCAAAATGATGTGTCTGTTTCTTCAAATTGTAACTGGTCAGTCGTGAAAACCGATGTCCAATGGTCCAGGATGTCATTTAGCTCCATGGTTGGCTAAGGTGAGATTAAAATTTCGATCATTCCCCGAAGAAATTACAAGCCCTACCTAGACTTGTAAGTAGCAATAATAGTCCAGGTACTATTGATATTTAAGATTATGACTATTATATTGCCTCTGCAAGAGGCACTGTTCTCCAGAAACCTTAATAATGCTGATTACGATCCCATTCTCCAGACATCTACAGAATCATACTAGGAGTCAGTAATTAATGCAGCCCGCTTTTCTGTGCTGCACAACTTCTTAGCAAGGGCTACTTAGTATATTATACAACAAATTCGCCTAACCAAACACATGCATTAGTCTGGTCTCGGCGGATTTAGGCACTTTCTTAGCTCAGATAACTACCTAGTACGCAATCATTAAGCCCAATTTCAAGAACCGTTCCCGCTGTCATCTTCTGCAGCAAAGATGGCATCCATTGACCACACGGGACTGTCTTCGTTCTTGCTTAGCGATATGATCGGTCAGTTAGCTTAGATTAATACATTGCATCTCAGATTCCTCTTCTTGCCGAAGCAGGAGTATAAAGACATCTTACACTTGACCAGTCTCTCGCAGTATACGAACTTACGAGCTCATAAAATTACTTCCGTTTCTTTGAAAAATTGGAACTGTATAAGTACTGTGGTTAGTCGAGCTGCGACACCATACTCAGCATCCGTACTCATGCGGTGCCCAAGTCAAGATGAACGTCCTTGGTTCAATCCTATTGCTTCCCGGGATCGTCCTCGGTGCACCAGCGGCCTCTACACCATCATTAAGCACAAGCTCGTCGATCGCGACAAGTATCCCCGTCCAGAGCTCTATCCCTCTGGATCCTGTTGATCCTCAGTTCCTAGGGCTTGCATTTGAAGGAGCTACTTTCAATAACTATTCGGGTACGCTTTCCATCTGCCACGGTCGTCTTGAGTTGGTGCGTTTGGGAGGCGGAGCTGGATTGCTGATGATGAGAGACAGGAACCGCTGACAAGCCAAACCAATTCTCCAAGAACCTGATCGACGCAATTGCAACGAGGACTAATAACAAGCATCCCATCCTCCGTATTGGGCAGATATCACTGTACGTCAGCGTACATTCTAGCCGCTGGCCGCGGGATTCTTCTTTTTATAATAACCAAAAATTGGAAAACAAATCAACAGTGATAACGGAACATATGTACCTAACCAAAGTGTACCCCTCGCTCGTCCAAGCGGAGAAGCTCCTGTCGCTCTTCCATGGGATCTGCAAATGGGCCCGTCATTCTTCGACAATATGAAAGCCCTTCCGGACAGCAAGTACATCCTGGGGCTTCCTTTTGCGAGAAACCCGAAGGACTTGACAATTAGCTTTGCCCAAGAAGGCGTCAAACGTATCGGAATGGACAACATCTATAGCTTCGAACTTGGAAATGAGCCCGACCATTATCCAGACAACGGATATAACCGGCCTAAGGGCTGGACAGCAGCTGATTACGTGGCGCAATGGACAAACTGGACCACGGATATTTCGAATGCTGTTGGTCTTGACCCGGATAATAACGAGTTTTACATGGGATACACTGTATCCACGTACGGGAGGACCTTGCTAGAAGATAAGCCTATAAAGAAGAACTGGACTATGTATGTTGTGATCCCCGGAATCTGTGCAAAAGAGCTACCCATTCTGCATGGATAAATTGATCTGATGCGCTCATACTTGACAATAATAGACCGGATGTCTTCGATGGTGGCCTTGACAAGGAAAAGGGGCGTTTAAAATCGCTTTCCCTGCACTAGTAAGTTCTTCTTGTCCTTCTAACATATACTTATAATTTTCTGACAAAAGGCCCTGCCTCAATTGCCCACAGCTATCAAAGTCTCTACGGAAATTACAAGAACCACGGTGCTGTGGTGAGAGGCTCATCGTACGTCAGGGACGCGATCGACTACGTAAACAACGAGCAGGGCGGAAGACTGGGAGTCACCCTCGATGAATTCGGCTGCTTGTTGGAGCCACTCCAGAACGAACGTCTAGCATTGGATCACCCTCTGCTCTGCATCGATGTGCTGCTGCACCACATGTCCATTGGTGTGAAACGTATCAACTACAACAACCCCGCAGGCGGCTACCAGAACATTTTCCTCTGGGAAGTCAATGCTCCCGAGTTCGGTAACTACCCCAAGGTCCATCCAGTGTACTACTCGATGGTCTTTGCGGCGGATTTCATTGGCACTAGTGGCAAGACTCGAGTCTCTGAGTTTCCCCTGCCTGTGGACGATACGGATGATCTGGTCGCGTACGGTGCATATGATGATGGAAAGCTGGCACGCCTGGCTGTACTCAGCTACGCTGTGCCTAGCGGGAATAGTACGACCTTCTCATTTGATCTTGGCACGGACTCTGGGGTCAAGCAGGTGGAGTTGAGGAAGCTGATCGACAATGCTCATGCACAGTATACGGGTGCATGGAACATCACCTGGGCCGGCATGTCGTGGAAAGCGGCTAACGAAGGGGTTGGCCAACAGGTGGTAAATGATACCATTGTCAAGACTGTTAACAATGGTATCGTGGAGTTCGATGTGCTGGATAATGAGGCGGTTATGGCGATTTTGAAATACTAAGGCACTAACCGGCCTTCCAGGTACATATGTCTGTTCAGCTAACGTGTTAATACTCGGAGATACCATACCGACGGTACATAGGTTAATATTTAATGTCTCATCTACTGTCTCTATTTACAAGATCCCTACCGATAGCGCGGTGTATTCCTGATTTCCATTCTTCAAACGTCCTCGTCTCGTCTCGATCATACCGCTCAAGGCGAGGATACAGATTCCGGAGGTGGAATCACCCCAGCCCCGGTCTGCGAGCAAGCAAGAGCTTCCGTAGTATTTCCCGGAGCAGCCAAACTGGGCAGATTTGGGAAGGTAGGAGTACCCGCTGCCAGAGCATCGAGGTCCAAAAAGTCAAGCAGATCATTCGCATTAGCGTCGCGGTACGTGAGGGCGGGAAGATTCCATTTCCGCTGAAGCGTGGCGAGGACTGAGGTGTGGTCGTACAGCACGCTGCTGGTATAACCTCGCTTCGCATATGGGGAGACGATGATAGATGGCACGCGAAATCCATAGCGAGCGAACCCCTCGTATGATCCCTCCCCTGGAACGACTACCGGTCCCATCCCATCTGGTTTCAAAGCCACCGGCGGCGGAACATGGTCGTAGTATCCGCCGTGCTCGTCGTAGGTCAGGATAAAGAGCGTCTTGGACCAGAGAGGAGAAGACCCGACGGCGTGGACCACATCTGCCAGGAGTGCCTCGCCCAGGACAATGTTCTGCGGATTCTCCTGCGACTGCGTCGAGAAGTTGGGGTCCAAGAAGCTGAAGGCAGGAAGCTTCCCGGCTGCAGCATCCACAGCAAACTGTGAGAAACCCTTGCGGTGAATCAGCTCTGTCACTGCATTGTTATCAGGGTACAGCAGGGGAGATGCCCCAGTCGGAAAGACGGCCGCATAGTTGGTCCAACTGATTCCATGATCGTCGAGCTGATTGAAAATGGTTCCTGCTGGGGCCAACCCCAGTGACAGGTCAAGCGGGTTGTCTGTTTGCCCGCGCGACGTGCCCGCCATCAGGTACCTGCGGTTGGGAAAAGTCTGGCCCAATAGCGAGCAGAACCAGCGGTCACCGACAGGGAAGTTCTCGGCCAGGCTGTAAGTGAAAGGCAGCTGTTCCGGGGTCCAGTAGCCCATGGCGACTCCCCCAACAGGTGTCTTATCCACTCCGCTAGTCGGAGCGCGCACGAAGCCATCGTTTTTGCCATTATTGTGTGCCTCATGGCTAGCGAGCCATTCTTGGCTGGGGTGGCCAGACAGCTGGCAAGTCGTCGGCATCTGGAAGGCATGCTGAATGGAGCCGTTGGCATAAGGGTTGGAAGCCAGGGGCTTGCCATCAGCACCCAGCGTATAGCCGTCTCCACGGCCCAGGAAACCGAGTATTTGGTCATAGGAGTGATTCTCCAGCATCAACAGGACGACATGCTCAATTCCAGGCAGCGTATCAGTGCCCTTCGCAAGATCAGGGAATGGCAGAGTGCCCGGTTCCCTCAACGTGGTTCTGCCCAGCGCGGCTAGGGCTTCAGCAATACTGGCGCTGGACTGATTGATACCGCGCGGAGAGAGAGGCACTGCCCCGGCTGGAATGACTGCGCTGAAAAGCGACAGTACTACGCAGAGAGTACTGACGTACATGTTGGACTGTTCGCTTGACAGGGAGACTCAAGGCTTATTCAAGACTTGGGAAGGCCTGGTGCTGCTGTCATTCTGAGTCTGTTCGGTCTATATATATATGGAACGGCTGACGACCATCCGCGGTGTCAACTTCCGTGCCGTCAAAGAAACATACGGGCGCAATGCAACCCTGCCATTAGAATCTTCTTGTATGGCGTTGGCCGGAAGTCTTCTTCAGAAACGCCACTGCATTAGAACCATTGACTGCCCAGAAGGAACACCAACACGTGCGGCTAACGATAGGACGGAGGCTAAACGGTGGTCGCAGTTGGGTGTTTGTAGGGTTACGTCGAGACGGTCGTCCGGCCCGTCAACGGCGAGAAAATCACCTCCTTGAGGAACAGGCATCAGATTGACTAAACGTTTTCTGTCGACTGTTGGCTGTAACTAACTAGATGGACCGGATAGCTCGGGTGCTGATTCAATGTCCCTCAGTCATTAGTTAGTATCAGCAACGAACTAGAAATATGTAGTTCAAAACCAGCTATTCCGACAAGTATTTGTTCGTAACAAGGCTACAAGGGCGCCAAGCCATCGATCTGTGCGTCTAGGCTCTCGCCAGTGCGAAACGTGTATCCTTCACGATTCTCCCAGAATCATCTTGATTGGATGGTGTAGAAGTAGCCCCGGGATCTGATTATCTGATTACAGGTGAGATGCCTAGGTATGGTTCGACAACCAAGAGCGAATTTTACTGTATTACGGCAATGGCGTACCTGATGAGCGTGAACCATCGGAGAAAGACCGGAAGTCGATGGATCTTCAAGAACACGGCGCTAACATCCGGAACATTTGAACTACTGCATGTCTAGGTACCTGGATGCTAGCATTGTTCTGAGCAATGAGATATCCAATGACCACTGGGAAAATAATCCGACTGCACGCTTTCAACGCGAACACGAGAAAGTGGATTTGAGACTTGCCTCAGGCGGAACGTATTACTTCGATCTGTGAGGGCACGAGACAAAGTTACTCGGTTGAACAGAGCAGGAGTATTCTGTTGGAATGGTAGAGGTGATGCCATTATTCTTCTGTCTGCTGTATAGCAATCTGAGCCACGCAATGGTTAATTGATAGACAATGGCAGCCAGCATTTAATGGAATATGCTCTGGACTGAGATTACTTTTATTTTGAAAATCTTTAATCATTATTCTTGCTTATGGTTTTCTTTGTCTATTTCTTTTCTTTTCTTTTTTTCCCAATGTACTAGGAGCGGCATATCTAGAGAGTCCGAACGTTCCTGAGAGGAGGGGGGTTTGGCCTTTCGACTCCTCCCAGTGTCCCAAACCAGGTAATTCTTCTATGCATAATCGCAGACTCGAGAACTTATCAGATCGCACTTGCGAATATGACCTCCAACGTTGAATTGGGGCCTCGCTTCCACCGTTCACTTCCGTTCCTTCAATAATGCCACAATGTGGTCGTTCAACCAGTACCCCCCTAATTCCTCCTCGGACATGTTCTTCGCCCCGGCTATCCATCCCCTGCAGACCTTGTCACCAGCACCACAGTTGCAGTTGAACGGCTGGTCCATCTCCCACTCCGAGCTCGGGTAGAAGAAAGTGAGCGCATCACCCTTCTTCAACGGCCGGTTATCCACGACTCGCACCTCGAATTTCCCCATATCGAAGACAAGAGAAGGGTCGCATGAATGGTTGCAGAAGACCAGGTCGGAGTTCAGTTCTATGTGTGAGTCTGGCCCTGTTTGTACCGTTGTGTATGCCTTTTTCGCCGGAGTGGTGCTGGTGATCTTAGCGAAGAGTGCGCCTGCAGGAAGATCGACGAGGGAAATGGCGCCGCTGCCGAATGGTTTGGTGCTGCGATTGACGTAGAGGATGTCCGGATGTGTGGGAGGCGGGGTAGAGAGGGAGGTGGGTTGCGCAGCAAGAGCCGGCTCGGTAATAGCTGGAGCCATGATGTTTTATTGACGGAGGGGGAGGTCTGAGGTGAAAGAGCAGGTAGTAGGGTGGTCAGGGCCTGAGCAATTGCGAGTTTGTGCCCTTTCAAATGGTTCTTGTAGACGAGGACTGAAGGGAAGTGGTGTTCTCTGCGACTATGCTCGTACAAATCTAGCCGTCGTTCTCCACTATCCCAGCTCGCAATTCCTGTGTTTATTTATACGGCTCTTTCCTCGACCTGTGCCCTTCACGAATCCGGGTGTGGGGTAGGGAGATTCGCATGGCTCTCCGCTGCTGCTGCAGCCCACGTTCCTCATCCTCATCCTATTCGCATCCGTTCCATTGTACCGAGGGAGACTGTCAGTCGCGGAGAGATGGAAATCCTGGCTATGCCAGTCGAGCAACACCGCGGTCCGGGAGAACAGCATTACGTTTACGGGGGGGCAGCCCGTCTTGGCCCATTCGTCACTGCAAAAAGGAAAAAAGGCAAAAAGGACAGCCGGCGGGGTTCCACAGGAATGCGCCGCTCAGCCTCGGTATCGGGGCTTGTTGCTCTCGCGGTCCGTACGCACGAGCGTGGATGCATCGGATGATGGATTCATTTTGCTGGCATCTTGCGTTGTCTAGGGAGTATTGCATATGAATCTTCCCGGACGAGACATACCTTTCACTAGATGGTTCCTCATAGCTTGTTAAGGGCCCTAGGATCATCAGCTCATCACACAGCGATGCACCCGAGGTTAAGCCGGCCCAAAAAACACGGACTAATTTGCCCGCTAATCCTCAATCCTTGGCCTTATTCGTGCAATTGTTTGTAAATATTCCGCCTCCTGCAGGATTTGAACCGGCGTTCCTGTGGAACGGGACCGTGTCCCACGAGACGCATGCAAGTCATTGCGTCGGAAGCTACTAGTTGCGAGGATTCTATGCAGCCGACAGAGGCGTGCAGGTCAGATTTAAGAGAGCCTTATACTACTAATGTTGATGATCGAGAGGATAGGTGCATCTCCACGGCACTGCCAATTATCCAAAGCGTTTGCTTGAACTGGCTTTAATCTATTGCCGTCATTTCACAGGATGCCACCAAGAACATTCCACGCGGCATTCGCGCGTACTTGAACGGACTAGGAGAGTAATATCAACTCTTCAGCTCAATTTCCCCTGCAGTTCTTCCCCATCTAACCATCTCTGGAGGTTCTCCGCTTCCTCTTCGTACCAACTGTGGAGAACCTCTTCCTCCCCATATGCAGTATGCGGCGTTAGCAACACCTCACTGCGACCATCTGTGCCCCAGGCCGTCGTCCTCCATGAACTGTCGACGGGCAATGGCTCTGTGTCGAAGACATCAAAAGCTGCTCCGCGGATGCGCCCCGCGTTCAACACTTCCAGGACTGCCGCATCATCGATCAGTGGGCCACGAGACGTATTGACTAGTAGCGCTGATGGCTTCAACACAGCCAATTCCTCCGCACCAACGATACCCCGACTCCGATCAGACAGGACGTAGTGTAGGCTCACAACGTCAGCCTCCCGGAAGAGATCCAGCTTGGACGGGACGACAACAAAGGTACCGGTAGGCAGACCCTGTGCTCGAGCCTGCTCGTCGGCCTTTTCCTGCGTCAAATTCGCCGACCATGCAAGCACTTTCATGTGAAACGCCAGGACCGCAATCTTGCCCACTTGCGACCCAAGGTGGCCTAATCCCAGCAAACCTAGAGTCTTGCCGTGTAAACTGGTCGACGGAGAACCTTGCCATCCGCCGCTTTTCACGGAAGCATCGTCGCGCACGATATGTTTCGCAAGTCCGAGAATCAACGCCCAGGTGTGTTCGACCGTAGAGGTCTGAGTCTGAGGACTGCCGACCGTCCCCGCTACTGCAATACCGCGGCTCTCAAAGGCAGGTAAATCCAACGACCTGTTCCGCAGTCCCGTTGTCAGAAGCAGTTTGAGATTCGGCAGCGCGGCAACAGTGTCGCCTGAAAAGGGCGTTCGCTCCCGCATGGTTAAGATGACTTCGAAAGGCTGCAATCGGCGGATCAGCTCTTTCTGCTGGGAAGCGTCGCGCGGGTCCAGTGTATCTGGGAAGCTGGATATTTCTATCCGCGATCGCAGATGGGCGAAATGATCGGGCGCGACGCCCTGGTAGTCGTCCAGGATGGCAACCTTGATCTTCCTTCCCGTTGCCGCCATGTTGGTACTATACACTTGATCCTGACGCAGACAGTGTGTGAAGGAGCCAGATATGATCTTGTCAACGCGAGCATGAAGGCCCACTGCTCTGTGGGAAATACTTGTGCAGAGCCAACGAAAGTGCCTGGGTTCTCCCCGCACCCCCGCAGCTGCGATTATCAATCATGCTTTCTGATGTCGATTTCCGGTAGCGTGATTCTGCAGCAAAATGTGGACCTGATGGCATAATCGCTGCCGATTTCTTAACTAGATCGATATATGTAGGAAGGTGCTCTGCTCTATTATAGTTGCATTTCTCTTGTCTTGTATCCCTTTAGGCTGACAGTACCACCAATATGCGACGACATCGTTCTCGTAGTAAAACAGGTCAGGCCAGCGTTGGTATGCTCCTGACATGGGCAATAAAGGTTAGGAGCATGCTAGGATCCTTCTACATTGGAATCTTCCAGTTGTCATGCTTTTGCATATTTAATTGTGCTGGAATTCATTCACTTACGCACTCTTTGTCTTAGACTCCACTTGTCCAGCACTTGAATCTCAATTTTCTCTCTCTCTCCCTTCTCCTCTTCTCCCCACCATCCATCTTATCCTCCCTCAACTCACATCTACTTCGTGATTCAGAATGTCTGGTCATGCAGAAACTACTCGGGTGTTGCGAAGCAATACCCCTCCTGATCTGCCTCCCCTGCTCCCCCAGGAATTCTTTCGTCGCGTGAAAAGTGACATACTTGGGATGGACGGACCTGGATTTCTGAGCTACGATTCCATTGAACCTCACATTGGCAGTCTCGTTGCTCTAAGTCTGGACTCAGACAGTGAGATCGAAGAAAAGTCGGCTTCCATCAACTATAATTCGAGCACGCAGAATTTCACAGTCACCATGCCGACCATCTTCCTCAACGCTCACACTACTTGGATCAAAAACGAACTTATGCGGGCAGTGGTGGCCGGGTTTCTGACGGTGGACGAAAACGATGATATTGATTTCTCCATGAACTCGCGTAAGCTTCGCACTTTCCTAGCCAATGATAATAATAATCACGTTTGCTAAATGAATACAATAGGATTTGACACTTTCGCTCCTCCTTATCAGTTGTCCTTCAAAGAACCAAGCTTGTATATGAAGCCAAGCTCCGTTCCTCTGCCGACCATTGTCTTCGAATCAGGCTTCTCCCAGTCATACCCGAGTCTCGTTAGCAACAAGGATCTCTGGTTGGTTGGGGGTTCTCCCCACTTAAATGTTGTTGTCATCATCAAATGGACAGCAACAACTCAAGGACGCATCAAAGGTCGCATTGAAGTTTTTCGCAAAGGGGCTCCAGCTGCTCAGGTCATGGTAGGGATCTAAACCAGTTTTTCCCAAGCATCCAATAGTTTCTCCATGAACTTTCATGACTAACATAGAAAAAAAAAAACAATGACAGGACATCTTTCCGCGTCCGCCTCCTGGGTCGCCTCCACAGACCATCACAATCCGGCGTGATGAATTATACGGCAATGCGATACCGAATAGCAGAAACGGCAACGACCTGATGACACTCTCTGTGGACAGGCTCCGAGCTGCTTCCGAACCGACCATCTATGCTGGAGGATACAGCCCAGCGTAGGGGACTCAGGCCCATCATTTACCATGGGGACTTGGTCAAAGGCCTATGGAAAATAGCATACGTGTCATGGACTTCGCTAGGAAGATAAATATGACGCTATTCCTTCCAATTAGGCAGTAATTAATACTAGATAAGTACTTGGCTACCTGCTCGCTTACCGGCGACGTTAGTCCAAATTAGGAATAGTCACCACTCACCTGACCTGCAGCCTGGAGGTGTCCATGGATACTTGGGACTATACTAACTACTACCTAGGTACCCTGCAGCCTGCAGGCCTGCAGGCCTCCAGAGGCATTTGACTACGAGACACGATCTCTCAATGACACGAGCACACAGTGCTCGTCTCATGGCCCACTGAGTTATGTGGGGCTGACAAAAGCTTAAACTTCTTTCCCTGTTTGAACCCCTGTCATTCACTCTGTCACCTCTTTCTGCCTCTTTTTTTCTCTCTTTCTGTTTTCTCTCATCCCTTCCTCTTCCGTTCTCTCATCCTTTCCTCTTCTGTTCTCTCATTCTTTCTTCTTCTGTTCTCCTATCCTTTCCTCTTCTGTTCTTTCATCCTTTCATCTTCAGTTCTCTCACCCTTTCGTCTTCTGTCCCTTGAAGACTGAAAAAAAGAATAAGACAACAATAACTCGACATGTCGTCGTTGGCCATTTCAACCGCAAGTAGCATTCCGTCTACCACACGCGGTTCATGCACGGAACTAGCTTTTGCTTCTCCGGTCCTCACTCTGACTGCTCGTGCGCCAAGCGTGGAAGACTACCTTGCAGACGACCGACGTTCCCGGAGGAGCAATGGATCGTCTCATGGGAGTGGGCAGCCCGAGCCCGATAATTTTCTTGAAGAAGACTTGCGGGCTGGGGGCCCATATCTATGCTCGATTCCTACCCGGACTTACGAAATCATGCCAAATGATTATCTTTACGCGTCTTTGCATCCCAAGCAACTGAGTATCATCTCGAAAATTCGAGATATAACAGGGGAACGCGCCATTGATGTTGACTCCGTCTACTTGTGCCGTCGTCGGTCCGTTCACGATCCCGAAGACGAGGCGATCCCAACAGCTTTCATACTAATGAGCGATTTTCACGACCCAGTCCAGCCTGGAGTACGTCTAGCCGCTAGTCGCGAAATTAGGGAGTACCTCCTTGGCGAGGGACTTGATTTCTGTGTCGAAATAGCAGACCCTCGTGCCTTCGAATCTCCGTTTATCTTCCGGTGAAGTCAGACGACAGAATCTTCCCGGTGTGGAATGAAATCTGTCAGAAGATACTTGTCACGCATAGTCACAACCTTTCCGGGTGGAAGGCCATCGGATGTTTTCGAATGGGATTTGAACAGCGAGCCATCGACAATCCACCCACAGTCCTCATCACTGTGTCCAGACAGGCACAGAAGGATTGGATGGAGATAAGAGAGAGTATTGTTCAGATACTGAGTGAATTCGGCCTTCCAATGGTCGCCGTTTCGATCGTCAAGGACGACATAAAGAGAGGTGTAGGCTCATCTCCTGAGCGACTTCCTATTAGTGCTTGTGAAGGGAAGATAGCTGTAGGCCAAAGCTTCGGCATTCATGGATCAGTGGCTGGGTCTGGGACATTTGGTGGTTATGTCGAGGTTAGGAACAAGACTGGAACCTGGGAGACATTTGGCATAACCTGTTTCCATTGCGTCTTGCCACCTAAACGGCAATTCTCAACCCACGAAGAAACTAGTAAGTTCAGAACTTCGTCTGTTCATGATACTGTATTACTCACATTTTGCTCCTAGTCTTAAATCAACTGGAACATGAGGGTGTGGACCCGGACAACGCCAAAGCAGCTGAGATTCTCAAAGTGGACTCGCCAAGCTTGGCAGATCTAAACAGCGCTATAAGCGAACTGGATAGATCAATTTCTGACATAGAACGGGACCCAGCATTTCAGACACTGATGAAAAAAACTACTCACGATGAATTCGTGCTTCCTTTTGAACAGGCGAGGTATGATCGGTTGAAATCAGTTGTTGACAGTTGTCTATCTGAAAAGGAGGCAATTGTAAGCTTTCGCCGCGGCAATAGGAACTACGCTGGGAGTGTGTTCGCAGGATCAGGGTATAAAGTAAAGCAGCTCGAAACAGTGGGAAGCTGTCCGCGAAAGATTATTTTGGATTGGGCATTAATAGATGTCCCTGTCCATAGAACATCAGACAATTCTGTACGTCCTATTCCATCCTGATGTCTCATATTCATCTGCAACTATACTGACTACTGTTTAGGTCGAATCTCCTGCACGCTTCGCAGCGACCAGGGCGGTGGACAAACTGACTAATGTGATGGTACCATCTGAACTCATTAACAGTCGCCTATACAAAAAGGGCAGACGAACTGGCTACACAGGAGGTTACTATAGTGGACTTTCCGAATGTCTCATTTCAGAAGTGGTGAAAGACAACTCTGTTACCCTGGAAAAGACAATGGAGCACTGCGTCACCGTTGGTTATGCACATACACCGTTTTCTCAGCCAGGAGACTCAGGGGCCCTCGTCTTTAACACATTTGGGGAAGTTGTAGGCCTTCTGTTCGGAGGAGCAGAACAACACACGAGGTCTTACTTCACACATGTCAGTGATCTGTTCGGCGACATCAAGGAAAAGTTGGGGGCGTCGGAGATTAGGATCATGCCATGATTGCACTGGTGCCTATTAACAGGAAATTTATGCTGCTTGTTTCTTCCTCGTACTTTACACCGCAGTCGGCCACCAGCTGCATGTTTATCTGTTTATCTTTTCTAAAGTTGCTGCTGCTTTGGCACTTCAGAATTCCACTGATCTCGCTTTGTTTAGTTGCTCTCTGCCTCTTTATCATCCTGTCTTTATGCCGAGTTGAATCATTAATGAAAACAAGAGTCTAGCTTCAGACGCTTTGTGTGGCTAAAGGGGATTGTTACCGGGTTCTTTGTGTCTGGTTGGGACGGCAGGTCTCACAGTCCTCTCTCTTTTCTCGCTATTTATACCTGTCTCGGGCTGCTTAACCATCTTGCTGTATTCCATTCCTTCTCCTGTGTTCAACTTCAGGCAAATTTTCTCAAGCTCCTTCGCTTCCTCCTTCGAATTAATGCAGATTTCCCGTTTCGGGCGTTGGTCGCTCTAAATTCTAATCTAAGACTAATTTCCATTTCGACTGATCGGAAGTACACTACCAAGTATAAGTGAAAATGTTCCTCTTAACTACCATCCTTTTCATGATTTTTACGCCAGCGCTAACTTCATACTTCATTCTATGGATAGTGACTGCCAAACAGCGCCAGATGTCTCACCGGAGTGACACTGGAGACTCAGATCGTGCTACTGACCCCTTCTCGTGTCGTAGTCTTCTCGCTGGAGAAGTCTTTCGTGGGAGGCCGAATACTTTCTCGGCCCGTACGTCGAGAGCCCTCCCATATAGGGACCATGCTACCGCTTTCGGCATTGACAATGCGTTCACCACAAGCGACAGGTGGCATTCTCTGAAGTGCCGTGCTGATGTCCGCGCCATGATGTCTCTTAATGTCGAACAGTGGGCTGATCTATCTAATTTTGTTCGCGTTATTGTTCGCGAGTGGTTGCAATCCCATAGCATCCCAGCGGCACCGGTCGGTCGGTCGTCCATCATTATTAACCTGACTATTATGGCCCAGGCTATCTCGCTGAAGGTGATCCTGATGGTCTTCTTCAATACAAAGATTGACCAGAACCAGGACTCTGATATCGTGAGGCTTGCTGACACTATCAACCACACGTTGGTGACAGTAGAATCATCTCTGGCAGTCACAGTAACCCCGTTCGCACACAACATCGATCTCCAGCGCGCTCTTTGGGCAGTGCTCCCTGATGCTGAACTATCAGAGCCACGAGAAAATCCATTCAATGTGATTTTACCTGCGTATGAGACAATATGCCGTGCCATCCTCGCCACGTTCATCGAGATCGGCTACGTCGGTGGTCGTAGTCATCCCGAATGGAAGGATGCACTATTCCTGTTCTCGGAGCACCCAACAGAGGAGCGATTTTCAGACCTGACGTCTTCGGAAGATGTCACCCCGGAGGACCTCATCCGTGAAACACTGCGCCTACATCCGCCAATCCCAGAGATCAGACGCGCGTTTCACTTCTCGGAATCTGAGGCGTTCACGGGAACCAGCGTCATCGCGGACGTGGAGGCCTGTCAAACATCGGTACGCATCTGGGGAGCAGACAGCATGGAGTTCGTCCCGTCCCGATGGGTGAATCTGACGGCCGAACAGCGGGCTGCCTTTCTCGCCTTTGGATTCGTGCCCTTCCGTTGTCCTGCTTTCCCCAATTTCGGGCCGATGATTATTGCTCTGATAGCTGGAGTGCTATTCCGTGAATTCCACACGGACAGCGAGCACGAAGAGGAACAGAGCGGCAGCGAAGGAGCCAGTCCGGGCCAGATACAGCTAACGCAGTGGCGACTGGGTGTGCAGGAGGCTGACGTGCCCTCGAGTTCGCATGAGAGCGTGTTTCTCATTCGAGACAATGGCGCTGTTCGTTAGTGTGCATTAATATCGATCTGTGGTCAGCTCGCTTTCTTTGTAGTTCTAGGATATCGGTGTCTGCAAATATAGTGCAATAGGATGTCCACTTGTCCTGTCTTGTTAGTCTCGTCGTAGCCATCCTTGCTGATTCAAGACGGTGGAATTTCTCTCATTCCTAAGGGGCAGTTTCAAACAAACCCCTTAGTACAGTTGTCGTCCCTCGTTATAGCTGCCACGTATATATGTGCCTTATGAATGGCCCCACCTGACTACGCTCCAGCTTTCATAGCATGCTTATCTATAAGACCATCTTCTTTGGGCCTTTCGCGAGAGTGCAATGGTAGTGGACATTACGCGGCACCACGCAGAGTTTGCGAGGGTAGTGGCTCAGTAACGGAGGACAACTTCTCCAATCTACAATAAGCATTTGTATAATGTTTAACGGGAACTTGACAACTTCCTGGGCTTGTAGAATCGAGTTTGAGTCCTTCCCCTCCTCGACAACCGGGGATAACCGGGCTTAAGACAGGCTCTGGGTCAATATCTCCAGAATTACAGATAACAGACGGCAAACCTGGCACTCAGCATGTAGACCCCAATTGGCATGGTAGGACTCCTTCTTTGGTGGGACCGGAACATAATATCAGGCACCGTGGGTGGTGGTTTGCGCCAGCTCTCGCAACCCGTCCTCTATCAACAGGAGGTAGTTCACGTTGTTGCATACGCAATTCGGATGAAGCAGAAGGAGTACCATTGCCAATATTCGGCGATTGTGTCAAGAGGAACGTTGTCTGACGTGTACATGCCGTAAATAGTATGATTCAAATCTACCAACCTCAATGAATACTTGGCTGAGCGTGTCAGACAGTCCTGTCTATAGCGGTCATCTTACTGTCCTGCCTCCCACAAAAGCATTGGCAATATTCCGGTCATCTCCTGTCATCAGGAATTTCTCGAAAATAACATTGACCCCATCCTCATCCTCCACTGGCGCCATAACCCCTTCCTCGACCACGCCATCAATAACAAGCGCATCAAATTCCTTACCTACCACAAAATTTCCAATCCTCTCGTCCAGTCCACAGACCTGCGCGCCGCCCAGGGTCGCAAGGAAAAAACATTCCGCCGGCAACAACGCCGGATCACGGCCGCCGGTTTTGGTCTGTTGGGCATTCGAAACGAGAAAAGCATGTTTCATGACCTCCAACATAGACGAGGTAAAACCCCCTCCACTGTCCGTTCCCAGGCCAACCTTAATGCCCCGACGAAGGTACTCCCGAATTGGAGCAACCATGTACACGCTCATGCAAGTGTTGGATACGGGACAGTGAGCAATTCCGCACCCTAGCTCCCGGAGACGGGTCATCTCCTCGTCCTGGAGAAAGATGCAATGCGCCAGAATCGATCTGCTATTCAGAAGCCCCATGGATTCATAGAGATCGGCCTCGTGCTTGAAATTTGGAAAGAGCGACTTCGTGAACTCCATTTCGTCGTGCGCTTCGTTGAAGTGCGTCTGGATCGGCATCCACTCGTTCTCAGCCGCCAGCTGCCCCAACCCGCGGAGTAGGCTCTCTTCGCACGAAATGGCAAATCGGGGCGTCAACACAGGCTTGACCAGCTCGTGCCCCGGATCAACGCGGGATACGTGGTCGAGAAACTCTCTGGTCTCCGTCAGCGAAGTCTCGACGGAGGCATCGCGGTACCACTCCGGCGCGTGGCGGTTCATGTTGCATTTCCCAACCAGGGCGCGCTGACCCAACTCCAGACAGACTTCAGCGAGAATCTTGGATGCACTCCCATGTTTGGATCCGTAGTAACTAGCCGTCGTGACGCCCTGTTTCAAGAACCCCGCCACGCAGGACGAGTACATGCGTCGGGCGTAGTCAGGGTCTTCAAATTTCGCCTCGTGCGCAAATGTCACTTTGTCCAACCAGTCTAATAGTGAAATTCCGCGCCCGATGCCTCGCTGCGCCCATTGGGGTGCGTGGTTATGCGTGTCCACGAACCCAGGGATCAGGAATTGGGCTCTTTCTAGGTATCGAACCGGCACCGTAGCGGGGTAGCCCCGCTGTTCGAGGATGTTCGGCACATCACTCCTCAATACGGGGGAGTCCAGCGAGTAGATCTTCCCTGATCTGACAAGGAGAAGAGCGTTTTCCTGGATCTGCAGGGCAGTGAGGCTGAGCGAGTGGATAATGGTGCCATGGATGGCGAAGAGGTCTGGAGTGTTGCCTGGAGCCATATCGTGCTTGCTGACTGCGGGGACACGACGGATTACAATGCACCAGGACCCTGCACGGATGGTGGTACGATTGTTCCCGCGAATGATAGCTCCTTATGGACCAGGATCACCCAGGCTTACGAACGTGATGCTGGTTAGGTCGTTTCGTTGCAGTTCTCTTCGAACCGATTGAGAATGATTCGCCCTTGGCTGCCAATCGGAGATAAATGTCGGATTTTCACAAAGCCTTCCGAATAGTCTACCTTCATCGCCGTAGGGCGGGGAAGATGATATAAATGGTCTGGGTGAAAGGCTATCGAGCGGGCTGAACAAATTAACTATCTCTTCATATATCATCCACCGCAGTTTCTAAGCTTCAAACATGGCCAAGTTGCTTGTTGTCTTCGGTGCCACCGGCACCCAGGGCAGCTCCGTCATTGACACTATCCTCAGTGACCCTGAATTGTCTCGCGAGTATAAAATCCGCGGGATAGCCAGAGACCCCTCAAAGCCCGCTTTCCAAGCTCTTGTGCAGAAAGGGATCGAAGTTGTCGCCGCGGACGCTGACAAGCCGGATTCGTTGCCAGCAGCCCTGAAAGATGCCTACACGGTCTTCATCGTAACCGTATCGGACTATGAGCCCGGAGGCGAGGAACACGAAATCCAGCAGGGCAAGACTATCGCGTCTGCTTCCGTAGCTGCTGGCGCGAAGTACCTAATCTTCAGCACCTGTATAGCGGCCAAAGGCCCTTATGGCCGCCATGTCCCCGGATACGACGCAAAGGCCGAAATCGCCGACTTCATTCGCACCCTACCTGTGCAGAGCGCGTTCTACGCACCCGGAATGTTCATGCAGAATCTTCAAGGCAACTCGCGTCCGCATCCCACGGGCGAGGAGGTCGACGGGGAAAAGGTGTATGCCATTTCCGGCATTTTGCGCCCCGACACCAAGATGCCCATGGTCGAGACAGCAGGCGATACGGGCAAGTATGTCGGTGCCATTCTTGCTGATCCGGCGAAATACAACGGGAAGACGTTCTATGCCTCGACGGCCTTCTACTCGTTCCAGGAGGCGGCGGAGGCCATTTCCCGCGCCACTGGGAAGAAGGTGGTCTACAAGCAGCTACCGGAAGATGTGTTTTGGACCTTCTTGCCACAGTCAGCGGCCAAGGCTCTAGATGCTATGTTCCACTTTATCGAGGACATTGGCTACTACGGTCCGCAGTCCGAGGAGTTGGTAGAATGGACTACCCAGCAAGTGAGGGGGAAGTTAACGACTTTGGATGAGTTTCTTGCAAAGAACCCGATATCTCTTTAATCTGCTTATATCAGGTAGTCAGGCGGTTATTAAAGGGGATTTTGTGCCTGTTGTTGTGGAACTTACATATTAGAAATGTATACATTAGTCCATGTTTGAAAAATGCAGCCCCCTCCGGCATCTTTACTCCAGCATGCTCCGTGTAGTAACAATAATAATAATAATTTCCATTTTTCGTAGGCTTTCCTCGCTTTAGACTATGCAAGCTACAGTCCTACGTACATGTGCTTGAAAAGAACCCGGTAGAGTCACAATTCCATGTGAACTCTGTAGGTTAGCCCAATCAAAAGTTTGAGGTAGCTGCCCATTGATGGGAGAATGCATTCCATATCCCCTGAAGCCCACCGCAGAGCCTTTTCATTCCGAGTATATAGAGTGGACGAGGGGGGTATAGCTCTGGAGATGAATGCACGCTCACCATCGTATCTACGGTATTTGTCAAATGGGGAGTAATATGCTAGCTGGCCGTTGAATCTTGTCTGCCAACGATACATTGGTAACATTTTGCGCATGGTAGGCATACCTATCACTAGACTTTTAGAGGTGTTCTTTACTATTGTATCCCTCTAGTCGATGGAATACATACTGTTCTCTCTTGGACAGCAATGGCAGAAGCATCTACCTAAAAGAGATCCTCTAGATAAAGCAATGTGTTAATACTCTGGCAATTTGTAGTATGTACAGCGATGTCGGCAAATAAAGTAGCTGGACAAGGATAGAGACCTGTTTCCATAATGTGAAATGTCTGGCGGATAAGTAGATCACAGTACCAACTGTCCATAATCCTGTTTGCGGGCCTAAGAGAAGCCGTATTTTGACTTCCAGTTTTTATTCACAAGCTCCTGAACCTCCTTTGAGTATCCACCTGAGAAGCCTGCTTCAGTGAAAACAAAATCCGGGTCCGTGTATTGTTCGGTGAATAGACAATCACACACCACCTTGCCACCTTTGAAAGGATCTCCGGGGCCATGGCTCATGAATGGCATCAGAAAGAAGCCCTTCGTATCTTCAAAGAGATATTCATCCTGACCCGGCCTGCAACGTGTGGTGTAAGCCCACAAAACGTCAGAGAAATTGAAGACGTCGATATCATCCCCCAAGAGAAGCAGACGGGAGATCGCAACAGCCGCGTGTGATCCAAAGATCGCTTGACCGACAGCCTTGCTGAAGTTCTGTCGTGTCCAACCTTGAGCGCGGAGTTCCTCAACGTTGACTTGAAGAGCCGCCCACATAGTATGGGGTTCGTGTGGGACCCACGCTGTATTGACTGGTAGTTTGGCCGCCTTGCAAACTTTGACTATAGCTGCAGAGGCAAGAAATCCGTAAATAGTATGCTGATTTTGCGTTGCGTGTTAGTGTCTTCAGCAACTTTATAGCAAGGCTTATCATGATACTCTTTATACGTACCGTTTCCTCAGGAGCACGCCCAGCCACTGCCACCGGAAGAATCGAGTTATTCCGGTAAGTTATGACATTAACATGGAAGACCGGACATCTACCCTTCTTGTTAGGGAACAAAAGTCCATACATTTCACCCATGGGGCCCTCTTCTGCGGTTTCGTCTTTGGATATGTAGCCTTCGAGGACAATCTCGGAGTTGGCAGGCACATATAAGTCGTTGGATTCACACTTGACAACCGGCACTGGACTTCCAGCTAAGGCACCCACGTAGCCACTCTCGTCGACGTTTTCTGGGATTGGCATTCCACTGACTGCGATGGCCGTCGGAGGGACACCTAAAGCTAGTGCCCAAGGCGTGTCTTGATCGCGAGCTTTCCATTTACCGTGAATCACTCCAATATGCTGGGTGGGGACGACAAGACCGGTCAATTTATTTTTATCCAAAACCATGGCTCGAGCGATAGACCAGTTTGTCCATGACTTATCAGGAGTCTGAACGACGTGCATTCCGTATGTTTGAATATAGCGTCCTCCATCCAAGCCATGAAGCAGAGGGACAGGAATCTTGGTAAGGTCAATTTCGCTCCCCCGCAAAATATTCTCTTTGCACGGCCCAGTCTCAACGATCTGTGGCGGAATAGGATCCGCAAAGTCGACGGACAACAGTTTGTCGATAATATCAGACGCCGACGCCGTTGTTGGAAGCCCGAAATGAAGGGCAACGCGGCCGTATTCAAACGGGCCTGGCTTCCGCAATCCTCCAGGGGCACCAAGAACTCTTATAAGGCCGTCATGGTTTCCGCGTACGTTGTTGAACAAGACGGCCTTTTCCCTGGTTTCATACACTTTGCGACATACTGCGCCGACTTCGTCGTCCGGATTCACCTCATCGTTGACTTCGGCTAAGTCATTATCGGCGCGTAGGGCATCCAAGAATGCACGGAAGTCAAGGGAAGGAGACACCATGATGACAGTTAAGAGTTGTTCGATGGAATAGATTCTGAAGACCTAACTTATTAAATTTTTTTAACCAACAGCGGTGTGATCATTCTATATATCTGGACGGACTCGGACTTGCTTGACCCCATCGGAATGTAGACGAATGCCCATCGGAAATATTCCACCGGAATTCCCTATTACCAGAGGTGCCCTCTGTGGCTGGCAGTTGCAGCTATTACTAACAGCTTAAGCAATAAATAACTATGTTATCATTGCCATAAGTTTAGCATTAGATTGTGCCAGTATAAAATAGTTATCTAAAGCTGTCATATAATGTAGTCCACCATAATGTATAAGGTGCATTGGTGCTCAGAATTAAATCAAAGCTGAGGTAATGTTTTATCAAGCTCTACTGTTTGCAAACTCACCACTTTCATTATTGATTCAAGGCCCGTCAATCCTCGTGTTCGACTTGGTACCTCCGAAAATGATCGCCTCTGGGACACGTAATGTGATCGTTTGCAGTTCCGATGGTACATTTCCGATGGGGAGTCGGCATCAAGAGCTAACTGCCATGAGAGATAATACGCGAAGTTTCCAAATAGTCATTATCACACATCCCAGGTTGCGCAACAGTTACTCACAGCTATCCTTGTTCCTCCTTTTTCTTTTGTTGGTCGCTCTACACATATTGATCCTTTACCTTGACCACTTCAAGTCCTTGGCCTTCCAGATCGCCCGATAATAATTCACGCGGAGACAATGGGCCAAAATAGCCATACGCGAAAAAGAATCATCGTTGCCATTACAGGCGCCACGGGTGCCACGATTGGTATAAACATCCTGCAGAATCTACGACGTCTCAATGTCGAGACACACCTCATAATCAGCAAATGGGCAGGCGAGACAATCAAATATGAAACCGACTACACAGTATCTGCAGTGCGCGCCTTAGCAGACTACTCCTACAACTCGCACGACCTAACGGCCCCGATATCGAGCGGCTCGTATCATGTTGATGGTATGATCGTCGCTCCGTGTTCGGTCAAGACCCTGGCATCGATCAATGCGGGTATCTGTGATGACTTGATCACTAGAGCGGCTGATGTCTGCTTGAAAGAAAGAAAACGAGTTGTATTGTCAGTGAGGGAGACACCATTCAGCGAGATTCATCTGAGGAATATGCTGGAAGTGACAAGGGCAGGAGCTATTATTGCGCCGCCAGTGGTTGGGTTTTACACGAACCCGGCAAGCATAGAGGATATTGTCAACCAGATGGTCGGACGTGTGTTGGATCTATTTGGCTTGGATACTGAGAACTTTAAGAGGTGGGAAGGTATGGAGAAAAATTAAGGGAAACTGAATTATGAGCCTCGTATAATTCAAAATTCCAACTGCATCTCCGTATATCTTAGAGAGCGCATTGCCGGAAAACATACTGCTAGTTAAACCTGGTAACAGTTTTCAAAAACCATAGCCCGTACCTTCCAAACCTGTTCCGCGGCGTCTATGACGCTATAGCTGTCCATTAGGAGCGGACATTCTCCATCGGAATCTATGCCCCGGCTGTGGAGGATCACTTCGTCCCCATCGGATGCTAAATTGCCGATGGGGGTAGGGCGCGAGTAACTTACTAACAACAAACCATCGCGGAGCTTAGAGCAAACTTGGTATATGCCTTCCTAATCTTTCATTGGCACTTATACTTGCTTTCAAATGCTGTAGTTTTGCTCCGTGTCCCTTGTCTGAATACACACGTACCTGGTAGAGGAGTGAGTATCTTACACGAGATAGGCAGGATCAAAGTAGATGTTTTCGGACCGCGAGATCCTAGTACCACAACCAGGACCCAGAGAAGTTATATGCCACTGTGTAAGGAAACAGATTGTCCCCAGCGCGTTACATATGCTGGATCTGGGTCTTGTCCGCTAACGCCAGTATTGCTGGTCTTTATGGCCTTGTATGGGAGCGCTGGTGACCCAGCTCTCCCCTTACACACCACCTACTATTCAACCACTTAAATGGCACCGCCATGGTGTAATAGTGCCATAGAATTGGGCATAGAATTGCGATGCCCTAATTGCCATAGAACCTAGGTTTTAATAATAAGTAGTATATTTATATTTTTGGGGGGTTGAACCGCTTTACCAAGGATGATAGGTGGCGCAAACCAAAAAAGGCGGATCCACCCCATTCAGACAAGGAAAATATTAGATAATCCTAAAGCAGCTATTAGCTGTCCGGATTCTCTTGGTTCTCTTCACACCTATGTCCGAGCTCTTCGACTAGCACAGCAGAGTCCCTTTCCCTTTTTTAAACTGAGGCTTCCTAACGCAACTATGAACGCTCTTCGAAGTAGAGCCGGGGAGACTCGGGAACTCTCGGAAACCGGTCGGGGACTTTCATCAGCATCATCAAACTCGTTGTCGACACGCAAAAATCACTTCCCTTGTCCCTTCTGCGGAAATGTCTACCGCCGCAAGGAGCATTTGAAACGCCATGAGGGAGTACATAGAAAGCTACAACAGTATAAATGTACAGTGTGTGATCAGACATTTGGACGCAGGTATGCTATTACTAACCATTTTGCTTTTATCATTGTCAGCTTGTTGGAGCCTCTATGTCGACCCTAGGCTGATATGTGCTCATTAGGGATGTGCTGAAACAACATATTGAAAGGCACCAGCCACACTATTCCCGTGCTAAGCACGCATGTGATCGATGCCATTCCAGAAAGTCGAAGTGTGATGGAGAGGAGCCCTGTGGTTCATGCGTTGCTCGAGCACTGAGTTGTACCCGGGAGCGTCCCCTCCGAGGCCAACGACTTCCCGACACGGGGACGGAACCAATTGAAGGGGAGAATGTTAATGCATCTGGATCAATAGCCTCGAACTCTGAAGTGTCCATGTCCATGGATATTGACATCAGCACGTCAACTGAGGTAGATATGCTACGGCGATCACCGGGTGGGAATGCAGCGCAGTCTGCAGTACTTCACGATCTCAATCACTCTGAAACGTCTCCCGTGGCAGGTCAGGGCAATCTAAGTGTCAACAATAGTTTTGACTTTGTTCCCAGTGGAGGGTCTGGTTTTGATCCCTTCGAATTCCCGGATCTCGGATTCACATCCCTCTTTGACTGGAACCTGTCCTTCAACAGTGAGCTTTGTCCCAGTAGGGAGCCGCCATGTGAAGGGTTGGAAGCACGGAATGCGGAAAACACTATACTCCATCAGAGGTCGCCTCCCAGTGACAGAATATGCAGATCTGGAGGCTACCCCCCAGAAATCAATGTTACCACTAGTCGACCTCTGAATCAACTAGCTCCGCCGTTAAAGAGCCCCTGGCCTACAACGTTAGATACTCTGCCCCGTGCCACTCACGAACTGCCAACTTGGAATCCACTCAGTGGCGACGAGATCGCATCTGCTGTCCTCGACGGGCGCCTTGAGTACCTTCCAGTTACTATCTGTGAATCTACATGGTGTCATATCGAAAAAAGCTTATTTGGATCTATCAACACGCAAGACGTTGATGGACGATCAACAACCGGACTAAATTATCTAATTGACCATTACTTTTCGACATTTCACCTCTCATGGCCTATCCTTCATCGTGCTTCGTTTAACACATCTAAAGATCCTACCCTCGTACTTTCCGTGCTCATGATAGGTTCTTTTCTGGACAGAAATTCGGACAACATGCTCGTGTCGTATCGCTTATATGGGTCGCTCAGCAACTACCTCTTCAATAGTCTGGTATGTCATGTCCATACCGTAGGGGAATATTTTTCTACTGTACTGTGAGAATTTTCTCTCACGGCATACTAACGGCCCCTCAGACCAATTTGACAAAAGTGCGACACTGGTCACTTTGCATGTATCAGGCACTATTCCTGAATATCATATTTGGTTTCCTTAGTTCCGTAAGTGCAGAGAGCAGGACATGACGAACGTTGTACTGATAATATGCTAGCACCGCATGGATGCTGTGAAGGCAGAAGTTGCACATGGAGTACTTATTACGCTCATTCGGCGACTGGGGATTCTAAGTGATGGGTGGTTGAAGGGCAACGATCTAGATAAGAACGCCGAGGCGTATATTCATCGCGAGGAAGGCAAAAGGCATCATCTATCCTCAGGCTAAAATAATAGCTCGATCGATCACATGCTGACCTGTTCTTTTAACTAGACTAGCACTGGCTGTTGCACGACTTGATGCTTACAATAGTGTCATACTCAACAAGCCACCCAACTTCTCGTACGAGGAAGTTGACATGACTCTCCCAATCGATGGTACATCCTGGGACTCACTGAAAGGCGATGAACTCAAGTTATTTAAAGATACGAAATTGCCTTTCCACAGTCAAACGATATCCGAAATTGTTTTTTCTTTCATTAGCAACCAGGTGCCCGATACCTCCCTAACTGCCGAAGGCTACCAGACTGTTCTATCCTTGATTCAATACCAAATTTGGCAAGCTGCAAGGAACAAAGAATTGCGAGAGAGACATAGCAGCCCATCATGGATTATTTGCTCTCGTGCAGATGCCGATATCAAGAATCCAACCTCCAAGGCACATTCGACGTTGAATCGACTACGCTCCTTGCTTGAGCTTGTCAAGAACCGTGAACCTTCTGTTGGCTCGGACAGCCCTCCCAAGACTTCCTGTGTCATATTTACTTCCCTTATTTTGTGGCACATTGACGTGATACGGTTGGAAGCTGATCTCGGTGGAATTCATGCCGTCGCTAGGAGCGTAATACTTAAGCCCGACCACCATGAACGCAATCTGCGTAAGGTTCGTATGTGGGCTAATAGTCAAGCCGGTCGTGAAAGCGTATGGCACGCTGTTCAAATATGGCGATTGTGGTACGTGCTTGACGGCACAGGTGTTACGGAGCTCAGTATAAGCTGTGACCCAATTTCATTCGTTGGCCTATTCCAAGCGGCCGTTGTCACCTGGGCTTTTGTGGAGATGGCTGATGAAAATATGGGCGCTCAAGACTCGAATACTGCAAGTTGCGGCTCAAGTAATAGCCCATCAACATTTCAAACGCTTGACTTGGCCTTTCTTGACCAGCCCAGCGCTCTCTTAGTGAAATGGATTGATAATGGCGGAATGGCTAATTTCAATGGTACCCCCCTTTGCCGATCCCATCTAGATGGTGTGTTGATGCATTTTGAAGATATCCTAACACGGACTTCGAGTACACATAACGTGGGCCACCGTTTCCGCAACATTTTGAAACAGCTACCCCGAGAGGACTGATGGATCACTAGTTCTTAGATTTAAAAAAATAAATTCAAAGCCTGGTAGAGCTTCTATCTCGTTACCGAATCTTTTATGTGTCGCTTATCGTCACCTATTTTCACCGCGCACGAGCCTGCATCTTGCTATTTTAGCACTGTCACATACCACGACTTACAATCCATCAACATTAACAACACTGGAAGGTGTATGCTGTCTAGGTTTGGTCACCTATGTAGAACACTATTTCTGTAATAATATATTAGCCTTTTTGGCAGTATAGCTATAGAATATGAGGAGAAATGCGCCCAAAGGGGTGTGTGTGTATAAGTACGTAACATGCTTGCGAGAATGCCTCGAGCCCTGACATTAATGCACCTGCAAACGTTTATTCCGGGAGCCATCCTGCTCAGATCAGTTCTCGTTATAGATCTAGATGGCCGAGAGGCGCATGCGTCGACTGATTCCGCCTTGTGAAGCCCAGTCAGGATTGTATCCTAGAACAGTAAATCGTGCGAAAGTGGAGCACAAGGGGGTTTGGGGGGCGGGGTCCCCAAGTTCTTTAATCAGTATCGGCGGTCGCCGTCGGTATCCCCAATGTTTCGGGTACAATAGCCGGGAGCCTTGCGTGCAATAATAATATAGAAATCAGACAACGCTTACTGAGGAGTGACTAGGGCTTACTTTTGTGGGGGCCGTACTAAAGTTGCCGTCATTTCTCGCCGTCCATTGACATTGCCAGCCAGGGTGCCCACAGCGCCACAAGGCTTGGAGAGTCTTGATAAATCTTGTTCGGTACTCGGCACAGATATGTATGAGTCCTTAATTATGACCTCCAAGAATCTGAGCAAACTTGTTGTAACAAGAAGGGCAGCAAAGATCGGATCAGGTCTGTCGCACTCCACGCCGCTCTTACCAGTCAGATAGTTGTGTCTTCCAAAGCTAATAGGTGCCGTCCAGTCCAGGACCTAGTACTATCTCTTGGAATTGCCCCAGATAAGTCTTCCTGGGAGGCTAGTGCGTCTGAGCTCATGACACGGGACAGACCTACCTAGGGAGCCTAGCATGGCTAGCTGGAGTGAGTCGAACGAGCATATCATTGAGATATACGACCGCTTGTTTCTCCATCGTGGATAGAGACTAGTACTAGTGAGACCAATGATCGTGGACTTACCAATCGCAAGATTTCCTGCATCGAATTCACTCCAGTGTTTCGATGCGGTCATCGCCGAAGTTTAGTTACTCGTAGTGTCATTGGCAATTGACTATCAAACTACTACTAGTAGTTGTGGGGTTATCTCCAGTGTCTCAGGCCATCATGACAAAATATTTAAATGTCAGCACCTAGACGGGGTCGTCTCTGCTCCCGCAGCCCATCGAAAAATTCTCCGATAGTTTGCAGCAATTCAACACGAGCAATATGGAGAAAGAACTCAGTATCGAAGAAGGGCCCCTGCCCCAACACCGCGAAGACATCGCCGCCGACGCTCCACCCCCAGAACACCAACACGCCGACCACAACCTAGCAGAGGAGATCGATCCCCATGCAGTAGGAGGCGCAGCCTCCGAGTTGCCCAAGGGATACTACCTCACGCCGTCCTTCTTGGGGACCTTCCTCGCGGTCGGCCTGGGCACATCGAGCCACTATCTGGGTTCTGTCCTACCGGCTAATGTCATGTCCATCATTAACGCGGATATAGGTGAGACAGACCGTTCCTGCCCTAAAAGACCGTAACTGGCTAATGTTGACTGTAATCTCTAGGCCCCGACCCTGAGTACGTCTGGATCTCACTGGTCTGGATCCTAACCGTGGCGATCACATACACCCTGATCGGTCGACTATCCGACATCATGGGTCGCAGATGGTTCTTCCTTGGCGCCAACACGCTCGGATTCATAGGCACGGTCATCTCGGGCTCAGCGAACAGCATATCCGTCTTGATCGGAGGGAACGCCCTGATGGGTATAGCGGGTGGTGCGCAGCTATCCTTCCCCGTCGTCATAGGCGAGTTGGTACCCAACCGGCACCGTCCGTACGCCAATTTCGCAATGTACATGTTTGCTCTGCCCTTTCTGGCTTTCGCGGCTCCTATTGCGCGCGCTTTCGTCTTGCATACGGAACTCGGGTGGAGGTGGATTTTCTATCTCAATACGATCATTAATGGGCTGGTGGTCGTGCTGTTCTTCTTCTTCTACCATCCGCCCACGCTCGAAATGCTCCATGCGCGCGGATCGAGGGTCCGGATCCTGCAGATGGTGGATTTTGGAGGCGTAGTGCTGTTCTCCGCCGGCCTGGTCCTGCTGCTATTAGGGCTGTCCTGGGGTGGACAGCAGTACCCCTGGAAAAGCGGGAAGGTTATTGGAACCATCGTTGGAGGCGGAGTGCTTCTGATCATTTTCAGTCTCTACGGTTAGTTCCAGCAGCATCTCTGTATCTTGAAAGTTGAAGGAACGCAGACTAACGGCAGCAGAACTCTACGTATCAATCCCCTACCCTCTCATGCCCATGAGACTCTGGAAGAACAGGGAATATGTCGCCACAGTCTTGACTGCCTCAATGGGAGCAATGATCTACTATTCCCTGAACATCCTCTGGCCACGACAGATCACAGCGCTGTACCAATCCAACCTGGTGCAAGTGGGGTGGCTCTCCTGCGCCTCCGGAGGCGGCACAATGCTGGGCAATCTCGCCGGAAGCCTGACGAGTAAGCTCCTGGGCTATCACAGATGGCAGATGGTTATCTGCTCCATCTGCATGACGGCGTTCATTGGAGCGCTCGCGGCCGCCACTCAACATACGCAGTCTCTAGCCGTGGCATTTGTCTGTCTGGGCTCTATCTTTGTCGGCATCATCGAGGCCATATCCTTTGTGACTGCGCCGCTTTGTCTGGAGCCTGAGGATATTGGCTTATCTGCCGGAATGATGGGCAGTGTTCGGTCTGCACTGTCTACGCTTGCCACGGCCATTTACGTTACCGTCTTGAACAACAAGGAGGCCACGTATGTCTCCAAATATGTGTACCCTCTTGCAAAAGATGCCGGGATATCGAGCCAGGAGATCTCTGTTATCCTAGAAGGTTTCCAGACGGGCAAGACTACCTTCGATAACGTGGATGACACCGTCGTCAATCTACTCCATGCCGCTTATCAAACTGCCACTTCGAAGAGTTTCAAGATAGTCTACCTGGTGTCCATTGCATTCGGTGCATGCGCAGTCATTCTGGCCTTCTTCACGCCGAATGTCGAGGCAAAGCTCGATAACCAGGTTGCGCGAAGGCTTCATGGACGCGACATTGCGAGGAAAGAAGCGACGACAGAGGCTGTGAAAGAGGTTTGAGAGAACATAAGTAAGGACATGTTTAGTACCTAGGCATACATTTCTAGGGCAAGTTGCAAAAGCAACAATCCATGAACAGTCGTAACCGTACTAGATGTATTGGGCCAAGCAACGTAGTCGAACGTTAAGGAACCATTCAATCATTCATACATACTAGACGACGACATTCACTACCTAATATCATAGATACAGTCTGGTCTGGTAGCCACGATCAACCTACAGACGCGCCTTCGCAGCAGAAGACGCCAAGTCAAACCTATCCAGATTCATAACCTTATCCCAAGCGGCGACAAAATCCCGAACAACCTTCTCACCCCCATCCGACCCGCCGTACACCTCCGCAATCGCGCGCAGCTCGGCATGCGATCCGAAAATGAGATCCGCGCGCGTAGCCTGCCATTTCCTGGCGCCCGTCCTGCGATCCACACCCACGAAGCTATCCCCGGTACCACCATCAACGGCCTTCCATTCCGTGCCGGCGTCGAGAAGATTGACGAAGAAGTCGTTCGTCAGGGCTCCCGGCCGCGATGTGAAGACGCCCTTGGCCGAGCCGTCGTAGTTGCCGCCTAGCACGCGCAGCCCGCCCACGAGAACGGTCAGTTCCGGCGGTGTCAAGGTAAGCAGGTTCGCGCGGTCGACGAGGATCTGCTCCACGCGAACACGCGCCGTCGACTGGCCGTAGTTGCGGAACCCGTCTGCGTACGGCTCCAGGTATCCGAAGGCTTCCACGTCCGTCTGTTCCTGGGATGCGTCGGTGCGGCCCGGCGTGAAGGGCACCGTGATGTCGTCGTAGCCGGCCTTGCGGGCTACTTGTTCCAGGCCCGCGGCGCCGGCCAGCACGATCAGGTCTGCTAGCGAGACTTTCTTGCCGCCGCTGGCTGAGGCGTCGAACTTCTTCTGGACACCTGCGAGAGCGCGCAGCACTTCGGCCACCTGCGCTGGGTTGTTGACTTCCCAGTCCTTCTGGGGGGCGAGACGGATCCGCGCCCCGTTCGCGCCACCGCGCTTGTCGCTGCTGCGGAAGGTCGAGGCAGATGCCCAGGCCACGGAGACGAGCTTGGAGGGGGCGACTCCCGTGTTGAGGATCTCGCGCTTGAGGGCGGCGATATCGTCGTTGTCGACAACGGGGTGGCTCAGGGCCGGCAGGGGATCTTGCCAGAGGAAGTCCTCCGCAGGAACGTAGGGCCCCAGGTAGCGGGAGCGTGGGCCCATGTCGCGGTGCAGCAACTTGAACCAGGCCTTGGCGAAGGCGTCGGCGAACTCGGCAGGGTTGTTAAGGAACTGGCGGGATATCTTCTCGTACTTGGGGTCATAGCGCAGGGACAGATCCGTCGTCAGCATCTGAGGGCGATGCTTCTTGCTCGGGTCGTAGGCGTCCGGGATGATGGCATCCGCGTTCTTAGCCACGTACTGGGGCGCACCGCCGGGGCTCTTGGTGAGTTCCCAGTCGAACTTGAAGAGGTACTCGAGGAAGTTATTGCTAAACTTGGTCGGCGTCTTGGTCCAGGTAACCTCGAGGCCGCTGGTGATGGCATCGGGGCCTTTGCCAGTGCCGTACGAACTCTTCCAGCCCAAGCCCTGCTCCTCAATCGGGGCCCCCTCAGGTTCTGCGGCCACGTTACTGTCTGGCGCAGCACCGTGTGTCTTACCGAAGGAGTGGCCTCCAGCAATCAGGGCAACGGTTTCGTAGTCATTCATGCCCACTTGTTTTCATTATTATTAGCCCACGCAATTGCGTACAGGACTTGTGACGGCAACTTACTTCGTCCAAAGGTATCACGGATGTCCTTAGCAGCCGAGACGGGATCAGCATTCCCGTCTGGGCCAGTGGGATTAACATAAATCAAGCCGTGGCTGGACCAAGTCAACATACATCCTGATGCTTTGCGCAGAGCTTGCAGGGGGGGGGAGGGGGGTTGGAGAGGAAGTCGAGCTTGAGCTTACACCGACGCAGCCAAGGGCGCCTCCAAGTTACGCGGAGGAAGATCGCCAGTACCGTGCTTGACCTTCCAACCAGACAAGCCCTCAGTACCGTGAGAGAACCGCTCCTTCGTACCCCAGAACTCAGGCTCGTGTCCCCAGTAGGTCGAGCGATCCGCCTCCCACGTGTCGGGCCGGCCAAAGCCAAAGCCGGTAGTCTTGAGGCCCATATCCTCCAGGGCGACATTACCAGCCAGCACGAGGAGGTCGGACCAGGAGATCTTGTTGCCGTACTTCTGCTTGATTGGCCAGAGCAGCCGTCGAGCCTTGTCGAGACTGGCATTGTCCTGCCAGCTGTTCAGGGGTGCGAATCGTTGTTGGCCTTCGCCGCCGCCGCCGCGGCCGTCGAACAGGCGGTACTGGTTGGTGATTCAGTCAGCATTTTCGTTCAAAACATCTAATGGTGTGCGGTGGTGTGGTGGTGGTGGGAAGAGAAGAAGAGGCCCACTTACCGTGCCGGCCGCATGCCAGCTCAGACGGACGAACAGGCCACCATAGTGACCGAAGTCAGCGGGCCACCAATCCTGCGAATCAGTCAAGAGAGCATGCATGTCCTTTTTCAGGGCATCGAAGTCCAGACCCTTGAGGGCCTCAGCGTAGCTAAAGTCATCGCCCAGGGGATTGCTCGACGGCGCATTCTGGCGCAAGATATGCAGCGGCAGAGCATCAGGCCAAAAGTCTCGATTCTGAGTACCGCCTCCGGCGACGTTGGCCTGTCGGAGGGGACATTTGCCGGCTGACTCGCCCATGATGGAGGCAGTAATAATAATTACACGGCTAGTTAGTTGGATTCAGTTGGATCAGGAGAAAGTAGAGAAAGAGAACAGTAGGTCCAAGAATGACGAGCGTCAAGAGACCTATATGTGAAGAGGGGGTGGCGGAAACATAGGGCTTCCTTTATACCCGACATCTCGTCACTCAGAGCTGCTTGCTCTGCGTCACTGAAGGCAAGTACGCGACAAGATCGACGTCTCCAAGTGGATCTGACCGTGGACCCCGCATCTGCATCTTGTCTTCAACGCGGGGCTTCTCTGACTTTCACCCGGGACTTCATTGGCCGATTCCAAGGCGCACAGGCTCATTGCAAGCTTCCAAGGCCAGGCGGGCCGGGAACGGAGTCTCCTGGATTGGCTCGCGAACAGGACCAGGGCTGAGGGTGGATTGCGAGTGCGGGGCTCGCGTTGTCTCGATCTCGGTGTTGCGGACCTTGCTCACTGATGCTGACCGAGAACGCAGACCCAGGCCATCAAAATTATTAATATTAGCCCGAACGCAGATTGCTGGAGCTGTCGACGGTTTGGCCAGGCTCGGCTCTCGTGCTCGAGACTGAAGAGCACGGACGGGACTACGTGCTGTTTGTTGGACTATGTTCTACTACAGTGCACTTGTACAGCATATAGCATATAGCATATCATTCAAAAATACCATATTCACTTTTTCTATTGTGCTCCATCCATGCGGGCCAATCATTCTACATTGCTAATTGCGCTTCTATGAATTCAACAACGCAGCTTACGCGCCCACATTGATCTTGTTTGAAGCGCCTTGCTCCTCCGGCTCGTTGAAGATGTTGATGTCCCAGTTCGGGTCGTCTGCAGTTGTCAGCAATCCTAGCAAAGTAGGCAAAAAAAAAAAAAAGAAAAAGAAACTGAACAAGGGAACGTACAGGTACCGAAAGGAAGGTTGAAACGCTTCTTGTTCTTGCCCAGCGCATCAATCTTGGCGATCTCCGCGGGCAGGAGCTCAACCTCCTGGAAGTTCTGCGCAATACGCGATGGAGTCACGGACTTGGGGATGACACTGTGGCCCCCAATTTGTGACCAGGCTAGGCTGTATACTGATCAGTAATGCTTCTTTGTAAGCATATGGAGAAAAGACCACTTGGCTTACATGACATTGGCACCAGTGACGGTCCTGCCGACCCGCTTAGCAACCTCCTCAGCGACCTCCTTCACCTCAGGATGGTTGATGAGTAAGGGTTCGCCGATGTTATTGTTACCAAATGCCTTATCGCTGATTAGCAAGCTACGCAACATATATAGTTCCCCGCGGGTCGAGAACTCACGGAGTAGGCGGTAATGTGAATGTTCTTCTCGGCGGCGTACTTGATCAGCTCGGGCTGCTGCAAACGAGGGTGACGCTCGATCTGGTTGGCAGCTGGGACAACTCCGGTGGCCTTGATGATTCCCTCCAACTGAGACGATCAATCAGTATACTTATACTATTAGGAAGTCATCATGCTGCTTACGTGTTCAATGGTGAAGTTGGAGACACCAACGGCACGGGCCTTGGTCTTAGGGAGTTTGAGCACGGCTATTGACTGTCAGTGAAGGTCTATTGTTTACGCTGCTAGGGGGGTTGGTTATCTTACCCTTCCAGGTATCGACCAGGGAGACACTGGTGTCGAGAGCGACACCGTTGCTGGAGGCGGTCACGGGGAACAGCTCCTTGCTCTTGACAAATGAAACGGGCCAGTGGATGAGGTAGAGCTACAGGCTGTCAGTGTCTAAAAGACAGAGCAGAAACAAAGAAATAAAGAAACAAAGAGCGGGGGACATACGTCCAGGTAGTCAAGCTGAAGCTCCGCCAGAGTTTCATCGAGCGCAGACTCGACATCCTCGGGGTGGTGATGGCTGGGGAAGAGTCAGACATTACACCGAAGTTAGGAATAGGCGCGGTTATTACATGTTCCAGAGCTTAGAGGTCTATTTGTTTTATTAGCAATAATCCGGCAGGTGGGGGGATGTTGCACTCACAATGAAAATATCCTCGCGCTTCAGACCAGGGATGTCCTTGAGGCCTCTCTTGATTCCCACGGCGACCTCCTTCTGGTTCTGGTAGCTGCACGAATTCAGTGCTCTATCCACGATTACGAAAGGAGAGAGAGTCAATCAGGGAGATTGCATACATATAAGCCAAGTCCTAAGGATTAAGTTAGCGAAATGTGGCGATATAGATGGGAGAAGAGAGACGACGGAAACGCGTACCAAGTGACGGTATCCAGCCTTCAAGGCCTCGTAGACGGCCTCGCCGACCTGACCAGGCTCAGCCTGCCAGGTGCCAAAACCCAGCTGGCTAAAAGACTGACGCATCAGTGGAACTGGATCGGGAAAATCCAAGGATGGAGGTCCCATGGGACTAGAGCGGGAAGAGACCAAGGGAGGGGGACGTACGGGATCGTGGCGCCAGTGTTGAGGGTGACTTTCTTGCCGAGAGACATGATGGATTGGCCGTGTCAACGGGACAATGCAACAAAATGGCTGGTTAGGACGAGAGAGAAAGAGAAGAAAGGAGGAGGAAATGAGGAGGGGAAGAAATGAGGAAATAAGTAACGCGGATGGTCCTTGGTGGGTCGCGAGACAAGCTTCCCCCCTCCGCCGGGGCTTTCTACACCGGCGGGCAGGCCTCACGACTGCACGGCGGGCATCACGCAATTGGGTCTGGCGTCGGTATTGCATCAGGGCGCAGGTCGATGAGATAGCCTCGCAAGATGTCCAGGATACCGGCAAGCCCTTCGACCGCATGCCGTCTCAATCAGGAGAGGAGCAGCAGTGCATGTCCAGACATACATTTTGTCGATGCTTCCAAGGTTCCCTCCCGTTTTCGGCCATTTTCTGCGCTTTCCCAGTTCGGAGTGGGAGTGGGGGAGGGGCAGCGCGTGACGTCACTGGACGCGTGCTGACTAATTCGGCCATCCCACGCACGGTCACGTGGAATCACACGGACGGATGCAATGTTGCAAACAAAGCCAACAAGCAAATACAGCAAACAAGGAAACAGAGCAAACACTGCAAAAGGTATCTTCATTCATCCACATTATTAAGATTAATTAAGGGTATGTACAGCCATCAGCAGTCATTGCTGCAGTGCAGGAAGACCACATTACAGCATGCTGGTAACAGCCAATTATCTTTTTATCTCCCCCCATCCTGCAATGCATGTATGCATCCCCCCACACGTCAATTCATCTTTCATCAACTCTCTTTCTCATGGTTCTGTCATGAAGCCATAAAAACCAGCAGACACAATTAGTAGCATGCCCCGAGTCATTTGTTTCATGTCTTACCCCCCAACACGACATCTAGCGCTGGAAACAACAAACCTGTTCCTACACTTGGGAGCCGTTGGCAGGCTGATCAACCGCAGGTGGAGGTGCACTGCCAGACGCCTCAGCGTGCTCGCGCTTCTCGTTGTACGCAGCCGTGCGGTTGGCATCCGCCTCATTCGGCACCCGGTCGTACAGTCTGAGGTCAAGCTGGGAAATGTCGATGTACCTGTGTCCGAGGAGGATCACACAGGACAACACGGGCTTGGTCAGAATGTCAAGAATACCGTAGAAGATCTGTTCCGAGTCCGGCGCAATGACGTTGCCGCCCTCGGATAGACCCCAGGAAATCGGGTACAGGATCCACAGAAGGATGAGGCAAGGTGCCACAACGAGGTACAGCTTCGAGATGTTGCCACCAATGGCAGATGCGTGTCGCCAGCCGGCCCAAGCGATGTTCTCAAGCACGAGGAACAGCGCGACAACGGCCAGGGTGAAGTATCCCCACTTGTATGTGGTCGGGATAATAGAGCCGACGAAGAGGAGGAAGTCGTAGACGATGTACAGCAGGATCGAGTAGAGAATCGTGTGCCAGTAGACGCCAGCTGTGAGGAGGACGTTGAGGAGGATCAACGGGCCGGTGAAGAACCTGTAATATCATGTCAGTTGTTGACCGCTAGTAGGAAAACAGGTGTCCACGGAGGGAGGAGTCCTCACCAGTCCACATATCGAATCCAGAAGATCTGCCTTGCAGTACCAGCGACATCACTGTCAGACCGCGAGAATTCCACAGGAATAGCTTGCGAGCCGAGGTCGGAAGCCAAGGTGAAGTAACTGATGCCAGTAACAATAACGATGAGAACCGAGATATAGTGGAAGATTCGGTCGGTACGGGGCGTGATATACAGCAACACGAGGAAGACGATGAGGGAGAAGAAGTCTATGGCAGTGACGGCCCAAAGCCAGTCACTTCCACGCCTCGTGATGTGGATATCTGCACCCGTCGGCGGAGGGTTGATGTTAAGTACATCGTTGCGTGCAACGAGGATTGGCAATGCTGGGGCCATTCTCGACTGTTATGGGTTGGCAATATTCTTCAGATGCTTGGTAGAGTAGAACCAACCAGGGGAAGACGGTGGTCAATGTGGTAAGGCTTGTAAGGCTTATGACAACTGAATTGCTGAGATCCTACAGAGCGAAGGGGGACAGCTCCCCATTTATCTACCATGCAGCCTGTCATTTCACAGCGCCGGAACGAAACAACCGGCCGTAAGTAATCCGAGGAAAGACGGAAGCTCCAGGGTTGGTGTGTGGTGAGCGCCAGGCAATCATCGGCCGAGCCTTTTTTTTCACCTTTTTTTTTTTTTTCCTTTTGTGATGAGTACACACATGGCTGTTCCGGCACGTCACCGTGATTAAAGATCAGCAACCGGGGAGAATGGTGGCTTTCTGGGCCGGCCTGGGGGGGCACATCACACAACCCTCGGTGGTTTCCAGGGTTCTTCAGACTCGATAGGTCACTGGCCGGGGCCAGTCTTGGCTGGACGTTGCGGCCAAGAACACGCCAATCATGGAACTGGACAGGGCCATGACGTGGTGGGCACCATGCGGCATGAGGGATTGAATAGCGGAAGTTTGAGCGTGAAGAAAAACAACAACAACACCCTTGCTGGGCGAATGGCGTGACCCGCAGACGGTTCAAGGATTTCAATAATGGACTATGGACGACAGACTATGGATGATTCTCGTGACGGTGCAGGGATCATCCCATCCCGTGCCGAAAAAAAAGCTGTTGAAATAAAACACAGCGCAAGGAGGAGCCCGACTGAGCCCGACAACCAGTCAGAACCCGTCAGACGCAGAGGGCGTCATGATCTGAGCTCCGCGATCGACAACGTGCTTGGATTTGGCAGCCCTGACGATCGGTCCGGCCAGTCGGCGTCTTGCGGACGTCGCTGCGTGGGTCTCGGATGCTCGAGCGAACCGCGACACAACGACTCTCCAGGGCCAAGAGCAGTGGGAAAATTGGGCCTGAAGAGAGTGCTCCGTACTCCGTAGCTCCTCCTCAATAGACCATCGACCTCTGTTGATCTTCGCAGGGCTCGTGATCCGGCTCGCAACTGAAGCGGACGGCGTCTCCATCCGAGCGCGTGGCCGCACTCGGTAAACTTGCCTCCTTCTCGCTGCAATCTAGATCGCCCAGCTTTCCAGGCGCCTCTTTCATGGACGTCATTGCGGCCCCAGGCTAATTCGTTAATTGACTCTGCCAGTCACCGAAGAACCCCTTTTTTAATTATTATTATTGTTATTATTATTATTAATTTTTTGTCTATTTTTTCGGTTGGGTTTTTTGGTTCTTCTTTTTTTTTTTCTCTTCCATTCTTCGGCGTTCGTTCGTTCGACCAAATCGCAGTCGTATGACTACAAGTTACGGTATACGGTATACCCTACACCTCTCTGTCCCTGGCTACGGAGTATTCACGGCGGTACACAGGCCAAGGGCCAGATGACCTGCAAAAATTCGACCCTCGGGTCTGGGCGATCTTAGAATCGTCCGAGCTCAAGCCCAGTTCATGCTCAATTGCATCACCACCGGAATCCTGATGGCCAGTGTCCACTAGTCTGCTCACAAAACGAAACCCGCTTTCCGGCCCTATCCAATTGTTTTAAACCCCATCACGGCATGATCTTCATTAGCATGTTGTTTATCCGAGGCGGAAGTTGCCGTCTGTGCCTGTTGTTCCTCGGTCAGATGATGTTGAAGGGTAGCTGAGGGAGGCTCAACTATACTCCAGGCCAGAGCTTCTTCCACTTTTTGTGCGCCGCCTTGACTCAGGTGCAGACACAGGTCATCGAGTGTTTCCAGTCAGCACTGACTACAGCGAGAGCGGGGAAGGGGGGGATGTCGTCGAGATGCAAAGAGATGAAAAGGGAAAAGAAGTGTGAAACTAATCAGGTCACAAATCTGAAACGACTCCTCCTTTCTGCATGCAATATTCGCAAGAAAGGTCAGCAATGTAGCCGCCAGACGAAGGTTAGTGACGTCGAGCAGAGGCAAAATGCAATGTAGAATACCAGATGGCTCTACAAAGTGTAGTGTCGTCATTGTTGTTAGCCGTCTGGATCTGGGAATGAGCCGATTGATTCACCTCATGACAGTGCCTAAATAGGAAGGAATATAGCAAGTCCATGCCGAGGGCCCGATGCAGCTGCAGCTCAGACCTGCAAATGGCTGCTCACATAGGCTGGCACGTCGCGGATGCGGTCGTGCTCCCAGACAACTCACACCCTGTATGTATCCCCACGGCACCATGCCGCGATGTACAGTGCATTCAGACGTGGCGTGGATTAAGCCTCCCTCGGATATGCATCTCTTAGCAATCAATCTGAAAGGATTTTGGTGTTTTGGTTCACCGAAGCTAGGCGAAGGATGGATCTCCTGCTTCTCGTTTCCCGAGGCTTCTTGCCGAATGAGTCCCAATTCCCCGAGTCAGAAGCATTCGACAGGTTGGGCGAACTGACAAAAGGAGCCTGGAGTAATTAACAGCATTACTAGCTAACTAACTTGTTATGGTCATGTTGATTATAAATCCACATCCCTGCACAAACAAAGAAGATAGCGAGTCAGGAAAGCTGTCGTGATGGCCTGGAATGTTGTCGCAAATGAGCGGCTTCATTGCGAGAACCTGTCAAAATGCGATGGATGTATGGACATAAACAAAGATAAGGAAAAGAAAAAAGAAAAAACATACAGATGATCATCATGTCCGACAAGTACCGCTGAACTTAATGCCGATCCCCACGATGGAGTCTATATGCCCTTTCTTGCCAGATCCACCGGCCTGTTGCAACAACGCCATTGCAACGCATTTCAACCTAAAACTGGCATCATGTCCAGCTGACAAGCTCCAAATTCCAATGTGGTGGAGTCCTGGTGCTCACCTACAGCGCGGATCGAAGCCAAGCGTGAAGGTGCTAAATGGTATGCGCCGTTGATGACTCGGCTTGTCTCGACTCTCGGAGCACCACTCGCCTTCGGACAAGCCTCCACGTTCGTAGATCCTCCACGGCCTAAGGCTGCCCTTCTGTCGCGCTTTTTAACCTCCACCGTACTCCGGGGTTCCTGACATCATTATCCCCCTCGAGGACGTCGCGTTGACTCGTATTCCCCCCGCCTGACAAAATTGTGCGGGCGACGCGTGCCCAGCTGCATGGCTCTTATTTGAGACTACAAGGAGCTGTCCTTTGTTGGGAGCAGCAGGCACCGTCTTGTGGACCTTCTTCTGCTCGCACCTCCCTTTTGAGCTTTTTGACTTTTTTTCTCGGGGTGCATCAAAGACTTTGGACAGCTGTCTCCTGCTGGTGCTCAGCTGCATCCCCGTCGACACGACCTGTGGCTGATAATGCTGTTGTTGACAGGCGACTGACTACGTCTCTGACGTCGAAGATCGGTGAAATCAATGTTACCCTCTCCATGCCCCAGAGGGAGATATCGCGATCATGACCAGTGGTCCAAGGATATTGATCTGACGCCTCGTCTGTTAGTTGTTAAGGAGAATGTTCATCAACCTCTGCTCTTCCAGTACAGCATCCACAGTTCCAAGGCTCAAGTGCAGACTGAAATCGCTCCCAGCATTCTTTCTGTATGCCAGGGCAGCATGCGCAGTCAGCAGACGTTAGGCGCGCGTCCACAACAGAACTAGACTTTGAAAGGCAAAAGGCCGAAGTGGAACATTCTTTCCAGGTGGTTGTCGGTAGGATTAGTGTTGGAGGTAACTGAGCGTCGCCATGGTTGTTTTTTCGCAACTTGCTACAGTGATGATGGTGCGCCATGACATATTCCGTGAACGGCCGATAGACTGACATTTGGAGACAGGCATCATTGTCAGAAACGAAGGTGAGTCCTGGCTTTTCCTTTCTCTAGGTAAACAGGTCTACCGTGCTTACGCGTCCCACTAGCTTTGCCTTGGCTAAGGATCACTTAGTCTAGAAAGACGGCTAGAAATCCATCGATTCTCGCCAGAGACGGTCTTGATGGCCTACTGTCAGCATTACGGTCCAGCCTCGAATCAACGCTGGTATGCGAGAGTTTCGCGAGGCAGCCTACTTCGGGAAGCCATTATGAATGAGCTCTCAGATTCTGCAGGGTTGTGGATCTCAGGATCAAGTTCTGTAAGAAGAATCGGTCCTAGTGGAACCGGGACCGATCTTCCAGTTTGCATTCTCCAGAGAAGTTCCACCGCGTTTTTGTTCCAGAACGCTTTTTTGTATTGTGTGGGGGAAAGTGGATGCCACTGACCTGCCGACGGTTGCTGCATTGTTCTACGTGCTGCTATGAACAGTAAGCGCTGCAGTGATCCTCTCAAGGCTTAAACTGTCGCCTAGTCCAGACCGGGATTTGCCTAATATGCCGGCCAGGTTCCACTGGAGCATGATTGCCGATTGTGCTGGAACCCTGAAATTGGCCATACTGTGGTCGGACAGTCTCCCCAAGAGATCTAAAGATGAGGGCCTCCATGGCACCTGAGCGGTCTCTAGCATGTAGCTTAGGTCAGTATTGCTCTCTGTTCACAATATCGTTCATCGTACGACTTCTGTGCCTTCTCGTTGCGAGAACTTACAGTTGTACTGCAACTACCTTCAGCAGAATCCGGGCGGCCGTCCGGCATTCTTGCTACATGTCCATCTCCTTCGGTGTATGCTGACCCATGCCCATTCGCACTGCTCGCTTGGTGGCCCTCACGCAGGTATATGTGAAGGCGGCTTCTGCATTATTGGTTGATTAGTTGAACAAAGCCCATGAAGTGGCCTGAGATAAACTGTTCACCACTACCCAGATTCTGTCGAGGCCATCTCGGGAAGAGACCTGGGAGATCCTCTGGCTTAGTCGGTATGAATCCGATGGTCGTAACCTGCCGCGCCATGTACGGGTCATCTTACGCCTTTCATGCTAGTGGACACATTTGCAACTCTCAAATAAATATCATCAGTAGACTGTCCGCAATTCTATATTGTTCAGGTTTAAAAGATAAACAACAGTTCACCTGTCCACTGAATGTGGACTTACATCGAAATATATAGCTGCTATTCGTTTCCGAGTTTGAATATATATTTTAGTCCGAAGTAAGCGAGTGTCTGTTCTCAACCACCACTGAACGTGTATCACAATGACCTGCTGTGGACACTTCAAGACTAGATGAGTTCCCTCTGTGCTATGAAATATGCATATCTCTCTGGATTAATATCAGCACACCCATGTCACAGGAATATTGCCAAGCAGACAAGCTTTCCACCCGGAGGAGAGCCGAACGGTCCACAATTTTATTTTTCTTTTTCATACGCACGGCCCAATGGCCTCGCCTGCGAGGCCATGACGCGTCAGCATGATTGCGCGGTCTTTGATGGATCAGGGGACTCGCGACCGCAGACCTTATCGTGCAGCCAATATCCTTGAGGATTTGTAGTTGGGGGTACTCCATAACCTACGTGCATCCTCATAGTCACCAAGGTTTTTGGACAGTTATCAGACGCATCTATCAGCTCACTGGGAAGAACCTGGGATTGTAAGCGACTTCATTTTGTACATCGGGTTCGTGGTGGTAAATGATTGAACCACCTGGCCAACCGAGACTAACTATTGGATGCATGTTCGTATAAATTGGAGCATTTGAGCTGTATTTATTGCTTAGACTAGTAGGAACTGCCAGATTCGACTTCTTCTACGGAGTACTAGAATGAATTAATTACTCTACAGACGTCGACAGGAACGCATGAACAAGCTTCTGCCCAGCAACCAACATCAAATAGCAATCGCGAATCTCAAACGTCCGAGTCGACAAGACTTTGAATCGGCCAATCATAAACTGCGAATTGCACGGCTAGAGCCGAGTCTTCTGATTACAGATTCGCCTTCCTGGAGACGTTGCTATATTTACCTTCGGCGTTGTCGGAAAGGGGTGCAACCCCCCGCGTGTAAAAAGGCTTGATTCCCGGGAGTGCCGAGAATTCACGTCTGTTCGAATCCTACAACGCCTTCGAGTCTATACGGCCTTCTAATCACAGAGATCCTACCCGGAAGCGAGCGTACGACCGAATCGCTGTGTCTGTGTGGAACAACGATCCGGGTTGGAAGTCCAGCAAAACGATTGCTCCGCTACGTCTGACGATGTTTCTCGGCAACGTGGCCCAAAACTGACCTAGAGGGCTGTTGTTCATCGAGTGAGTATTATTTACGCCATAAGCTACAGCCATGGGAAAGATCTCCGGCTTCCTGAGCGCTGGCATCGGTCTGGCTGTCGAGGCCGTCCAGGCGCAATATGAAGACCAACAACCGCAGTCTCAAGGCAATCGTCCATACACGTATAACCCCAGGTACGCTCAACAGTCTGGTACAGCGAATGTACCGGTCCCGCGAGGTCTCTCTTCGGATGCACCACCGACGTACGAAGAGTCGCAACGCTGCGATCAGAATCCTCACCGTGGTGTTCCTCAAACCTCGCCGGAGGCCAATCGCAGTATCCAACCTCGAGCGTACCCTGTTCGTCTTGCTCGTCCCATCATCATTCCCCAGCGCAGACCAGAGGCTATGAATCGCGGCTGGATGCTGGCATACTCACCTGTGCTGGAGGACTTTGGCATCGACCAGGACGTCTTTCTGCGGTATTTGACGGGATTCAACAAGTCTAGTAAGGTTGTTTACGATGGTGTCTTTCCTCGGTACTCAGAGAGACGCAAACTGACGATCCCAGTCGTCGACATGCTTTGACGCTATCAACCTCGCCGCACTGGGCGTCGGGTTTGTCCCAGACATGACCGCATTCGTGATATCAACAGCCGTTCCGATCGCACTGCATTATGCCAAGAAGGGCCAGAGAAACGTACAGTAAGTCTGGCTCGTAGCACATAAAGTGCATGCACTAGGAAGCAGACCACTGACACACATAAGAACGGAGTCCTATCTGACGCGCATGAATCGTGAATTCTTGCTACCCCGAGGCCTCTTCGCGGTCGTCATGGTCTGGCGCCCCGATCAGGCCTCCGCCCAGGTAACGATCGACTCCTCCTCTGGCGCGACAATAGTCACTGCCACGCCAGCTGCACCGGTGCGTCGCGGTGGTCTAGCAGGATTCTTCGGCCGGACGAAGATCCCGGAGCAGGAATTGGTTCTCCCGCCGACGGCACCGTTGGTTTTCCTCGCGGAGCGGGACATTCCTGATATCAAGCCAGAAGGAAGTACGATGCAGCGGATGGCACATTTCACGGCGGACTATTTTGACCGGCGGGCTCAGGCGAAATATGTGTGTTCCCCCTTCCCCCCACACTACTGTACTTGCTGCGCTGCTCTCCGGCAAGTGAACAAGCTAATGTGCACTGCACATCGTAGGCCGCTGAGCATCCCAGCTCCGCCCTTGCAATGCAGGGAGTGACGTTCCGGAATCGCTGGGCAGACCCGAACAATCCCGCCAATACGTCGGATCTCTTGACGATGTTGTCTGGCGGGATGCTGGGAACGGTAGAGGACAACAGCAAGAAGAAAAAGAAGAAGAAATACGTGCCCCCCGAGAAACGAGGACGGATAGGCCGCTGGAAAGCAGAATTCTTGGAGCAGGTAAGTTGGAAAAGAAATTCTACAGCGAGTTCCAACGATGAACGGCCCGGGGTGACCTGATCTGACCTGAGCTGGCATGTTGGCAGGACCTCCTCTACTTGATGATCTCCAACAAGCCGACGGAAGAGGAGATGATAAAAACAGAACGCTTTCTAAGCCACGAGCATATGCAGTGATAAACCGGGTAGTCTGCTGCCTGCCCCGCCAAGGAGATAGATGATGTATTCCGGGAGACATGCGGCCAAATCTGCGCGATTTTAGCACCCAAGAGACCTGTAGGCACACACCGTCGCAATAATGATAAGTGCAGGAATGAAACCATGACCATGAATAAGCCCAGCTTGTGTCGAATTTGTCCCATCCAGGGAACTTGCCCAAACATAGAAACAAGTATTAATAAGGACGAGGTAGCATTTCCGCAGGACCAACGTCTCATTTCCGCAAGTGTGCTCGCCCAGGAGCTTGACGGCCTCAATAGCAATGGCATGCATAATCACACCAATCTGGTAGCATCCAAGATATCATATCTGGGATCTGCAAGCCAAGTAGTGTGCGACAGCTGGCTAGTCGCACGTACGAGGTAATCGATTCGAGCCAGACTCAGCCTTACGGAAAGCGGAACTCGCATGGCACCGACCACGACTTGACGCCTCCAATGTCGATCACTCCATGAGTAATACGTTTACTAAGGATTCTATTTTTGCAGCAGCTGGGCAATTGGCTGGGAGGTCCGCGACCCACCTGGACGAGCGGGACACCCCCTGCAATAGCTGAACCCTGGGCCCCCTCCTAGTTGACGCCCGGTGCTGTTGAGCCGCCGACGACAACTGCTCAGACGCTGGTGCAGACCGCTCGATTTCGGGCTCGGGCCAGTGAGAGGCCGGGGACACTGCACAGACAGCGGTGAAACGAACAGCCGTCGCTTGCCTTTACCTAGTCTTCACGTCAAAAACTCAGATAACGGGGGGTTACGGTTACAAGACCACTCCCACCGCTCGGGGCGGAGTTGTGCCCTATGAGGTTGATGACACGACTGCTTCTTTTTTCAGCTGCAACGGCAGACAGTTGATGGAATGGCAATGGGATCCAGGCAAATCAGCGGCATGATCGAGCGAGAGAGACGACTCTGGTGAAGCAACCGGAGCAACGAGAGAGCGAAACAGCGAGGTAGACCCACATCCGATCAACAATAAACTCGACGGTACTGCGGGACGAGTGGTTCAAATGGCTTTCACGGACCAGCTAAAGCGAACTAAGATTTGCCTAGTGTTCATAATGACAGTTACAGTGCCCTGACGAAAGTATTTGGGGGCCGAAATACGCTTATCTTGATTATCGATATTGCTTTCAATCTCCCGTTTTGTTGAATAGACGTTGGACCATTCTGTCGGGCTTTTTTCTTCATAGAGTATTGAAAAGTTGAAAGAGGAATATCTTTAAGCTCACAGCGCCTAGCCTGTAGGGTAAGGCTGAGTTCTTCTGCATGAGGCATCTTGACGAGAGGGTTGACAAACTCCACAGGGAGCATCTACCGCATTGTTTACTGGAATGCTCCCCGCGTCGAATAGAATAGACTTGAGTCTCATTTCTTCTCAATCCGGAAGACAGTAGTACTAGCCATGTCTTGCGGTTCCAAATACTTCCGTCACGCCTCTATAAGCTATCGCTGCTTGCTCCACAGTTGTTCTGAGCCCCAGCCGCAATACTCGCTGCTACAGTAGTATTTCCCCAACAGCGTCGATCATTGCCTACTTTCGCTTACAAGCGAACTGGTGCGGGCGTCGGGGCAATTAATGGAGCCTGCGGAACGCCGCCGCTGTATCATTGACGCTCCAACCGGTTTCCTGCAGTATCCCTGTAGACTCGCTCCTCGTTCTTCGTTTCCGCCTGGTTGGTAATCGTCCATGGTGCATGTCATGGTCGACCTGTGTGACTCACGCTGAGTCTGCGATCGATTCAAGCCCAATCAGGCGGTTCGCGCTGGCCGTTCGGCGCAAGGTTTGGCGTCCGGTTGTTGATCGTCCGGCTGGTGTAATTTGGACGGACCATTGACTGCTCATTACCGGAATTCAGGGCTGATGAGGGTCACCACGACGTGGTCAACCATCGGCGGGTCGGACTTAACACTTTTTGGGACGTGATAGAATTACCAGCCGGCCTGGGGGTGGACCCCCTTGACGGTAAGGTTGCTTTCAATTTGTGGCTGGACAACAGACCGTGGGAACAAGCCTTCGACAGGAGATCGGCTGCTTGGGCTGAACTGGAAAGCAGGCGATCGAATTAAAAATATCACCGTGCCCTGTGAGGCCTGGGAAGACTTTCTGGCCGTTGCATGTATAAGTACGTTGCCCGCACCTCTGGATGGCCTTGAATCGCTGGCCTAGTTCTGTGGACATTGACATTCAGACATAGTTCTGTTCTGTTTCCTACAGATTATTGTTCTTTCATCCTTCTCTCGTACAGCCCACGTCGTATAAATAAACTTAGTCGACTCCTCCTCCCCACAACCTCCACATTGTCTTGCTTCATAGCAACAAATACTACCATCAACGTCCTCCCTTCTTCGCACATCATGACTTCCAATTCAGCATCAGACATGGATCGCACCAGACCTACACGATCAGCCCGGTCAAAATCTGTCAAAGAGGACTGTGAAGACTGGACCAAGATCTCAGACCGGACAGAGCGTCGACGCATCCAGAACCGCATCTCCCAGAGGAAATACCGTGAGTTGTTCCCAAGCTATCACCTCACCCGCAAGACATCTGAATCAGTGACTGACGTTGGTTGCTGCAATCTAGGCGAGAAAATGAGACAGCGTCACCGCTCCGAATCCCAAGAGTCCGCCTCCTCTTCCTCACACAGCTTCTCCGCATCAGACCGAAGACTCCTGCAAGCACCCATCCCACTGTCCGGCAGTGTGAGCCCAGCTGCCTCGGCCATTGGCCTGTACCACACCGCAGAACGAGACCACCTGCGACCACCCCTACGACCGGACTCCTCGTTCGAGGGAGACTTCGAGCTGCTCAACCCTAAATCGCTCTACGATCCGCACGAGGCGAGATTTACACCCGTACCAACACCGCCATCCCTCCTCTTCCCGTGGACAGAGGACCTTCACGCCGACGCCGGGGCAAGCCCCGGGTCGAGCATAGGCATGCATTCAACATCCATCGGCACACCCAACCCCGCCAGTCTCTACTACGAACCGCAGCAATGGCAGGCGCAATCACAATCGCCGTACCTGTCGGGCGTGGGCATGTACGACTCTCCAGACCCCCTAGCATGGACTTCACAACCGCTCTTCCCGGATCTAGGCGATAAGTGCTCAGAGCCGGGCGAATTCATGCTTCCGATGAGCTCGAGCCCGTATCCGCTCGAAGGAGTTTCTTTGGCTTGGCAGGTTTCCTAGTTAGGCATTAGTTCAAAGGTTTATTTTATTTTATGGTTTTTTATGGCTGTTATTATTACCATTATTATCTGTCGTTGATCTCGATAAACGTGTACGGGTTAGTGTTATTGAAAGATGTTACTTAGTTACCGTCTCTGGAAAAGGCGCAAATTAGGTTCGCCCCGGAAGTTGACCGAACCGGGGTGCGCTGGAGTTCTTTCAATTAGCAATTAGAAGGCATTGATTTCATTGATTTCCTTGTGCTCTTGCGGAATGGTGTCATAGTTAAGCGATAACCTGGTTGCCTGATCGTAAAGCATGCTCTATAGAGCATCCAGCATTCTTTCTGCCTGGACTAGCCCCCCTGTCTGCATTATCATTGAAGAACGAGAACCAGGAGTATACTAGCCCCAACTCCGATCCGACGCCGACAGCAAAGATGACGTATGTGGCATTGATGCCCCATTCCTGACACTCCAAACCGCGGGCATGCAGAGAATGGGGTTGACTGCTTGGGATGGCTTCTTAACTCCGACTCCGTTCGCGATTCCGCGCGTCCGTGGCCGTCTCCGTGGGACCCCCGGAGACCGATGTGATGGAATTGCCCAAGTGGGCAGTCGTTTCGAGGTTCGCCGATCAGCAGCCTTCGCGATTGCCCTCGTAAGTATCCTTACTGACACTGCGAGGGTCCAGGGAAGAAGAATCCAGAGGTTTAGCTGCTGACAAGACATGAAAACTGTAAATCACTATGGAGAGTCCCAAGAAAGCCGCCCGATTCTTAACTATGCGCGGTAAGCGTTTGAGTAAGCACCTTGAAACATTCAATGCGCCCTGAGCTTGACTCTAAACTGCGCCCGCTTTCGTGTCAGGCCATTACTGTGCTTGCAGGGAAGATAGAGGCTCTCTCATCTGGTGGCTTTCAGTTACTGCAAGCCAGGGCGCCCCGTTTAGCTAGTTGTTCATGACTTGCCCGTCGAGTTCAGAGGAACAGTCTAAGCGCACCGTTACATCTGCGGGCTTCGTCGACGGTGACACCAGCCTTACAATGCTTTGACTTTCTAGGCTTGCCATTTCCGCGATGCTGGAACCGCTGACAAGTCGATGTCTCTTGTCTACTAGCGCCGATCGGAATTGCGGTGACGTCTTATCTTGCCTTGTCAGTGTATAGTATAGCGCTGTAGATCGGTCTACCCAGCTTTCGTGTTCTCTTCATTCCGCGTTATGACAAATAGGCCTGGGGTTCATGTCCCTCTTCCTGGGACAAGGTTAGACATGCCGTCTTACTTCGCCACAGACTGCCTTTGTGAATGCGGCCGACTATTGTGCGAGAGCGGACTTCAGCACCCGTCCACGAGTATGTCTCCTACTGCGTTCCGTAAGGGATGCATGCCCTGGTTCTGCCATTAGACTGTTGAAGCCCTCGTCGATAGCCCTGCTACAAGCTTTGTGGCTTGTTAGAGAACGGTTTGCCTGGCATGGTCTTACTTAGGGCTTCCGCTGACCACATGCTCACGAGCCCGTTTCCGTTGAGAGATTCCTCGTTGTAAACTTACTCCATGCCAGTCGGAAGAGGACACAGTAGAGAAATGAATGAAAGGTTATTCCATCATGTATCAGTAGCCAGTTGATTGAGCGATATCCCTGTGGTCTACTGCAGAGATACTCGAGAAATCTAGTTCTACGCTCCCTCGCGTATTGACGAGACGTGAGGCTGTATCCGCTGTCTGCCTCCATTTTCTCGAGCCAAACAACTCATTCCGCAGAGACAGGCACAGCCGTGTGAAGACTCAGCACAGATGAAATTTGTCATGAGGCCGTTTACGGTTCTCCGCAAACTTATAGCGAAGCCAGTCAGCCAATAGGCAATATCCTTAAACGAAACAGGGTAAGAGGGGCACTCTGAGACAGCCGCACGTAAATGGCCCCACACCTCGCCGGCGGCGCAAAAGTTGGTGCCAGGAATAGCTTAAGTCAAGGGGCAGGGCTCGTGTTCTAATTAGACGATGCGCGATCACCACGCTCAGGAGGTGAGTATCGCGCGAATTGCCCCAGGAGGAAATGCCTAGCGAAACGCCCTCATGGTATTTGACACCGGCAAAAGCCTCTTTTGGCATCCCGAAGACGCCATATTGGAACCACTTGGCGATAGCGCTTTGGATCAGTTCGCCCTGGCGTTTCGATTAACTTTGTAGGCGAATAAACGAGGAGATACGACTCCGCCAATAGCGGCGCCGCCTGGCGTCGGAGAGCGACCAGTGCGTCTGTCACACGTGTGATACTAAATACAGACGAATCTGTCGTTGTTTCTCTACGGCTGTGAGCCGCTGCTGAAGCCGGAAAAGGGCGGATGGACCATCGTTTCCCTCCTGCGAAACTCTAACTCGAACTCTAACACTGGCTTGTTCCTTACAAAGCGACTTCTAAAAGCGACTTCTAAAAACGTCAACAATCAAATCCTGGAATAGTATCATGGCGGGGCAGTTTCGTTTCCGCGTTAAGGCAACCAGACGACTGACTAGGCGCCTGAGTGCGAGCTCCCTCGACCGCAGATGTCCTCTCTGCTGGCTGCTCAGCCTGCAGTTGGCGGCGTATTCCTATCTGCCTGGAGCAGCTGCCTGAATTGCTTTCTTGCTTCCTATGCGGCATTGCCATTAAGCCTCAGAAAGAGGATCTTGGTCGAGTTTTGCTACCAGGAAAGAAATGACCGGTCCCTAGTGATTGGAATTGCTGGAACTCCTAGCTGTCATCATGCGTTGCTATTCATATCTTGCTACTCATACTAACAATCTATCATGCACTACGCGTCATGTATACCCGAGCTGTGAGCTGACCTAGTACTCGCAATGTCCGCAATATCCGCAGTCCGCCGAGCAAGCCGTGAAGTCCTTGTCAGAGTCATCTCCAGAATCCGAATCCCATCTTATCAGTGGTACGTCATTAACGTTATCTTCGTGCCCTGATTCGGTTTCCTTGCCTTCTTCATCGGGCTCCTCAACGGGATGCTCGCCACGGTCGCTGGTTCCCAGCATCCACCGGTCCTCCAGGTGCACCGGAAGGGTTCGTTGAACATCTCCACAGACTTCCCTCAGCTCGATGGGCCCTTCCTCGGACCCGCAGTAGAGCTCCAGCCGGCCATCTGCCGTGCCACGTGCAATGGCAAGTATCTTTTGTAACAAGGCGGCGAACTCAAGCAGGACAACTGTGTTCTCGTTTTCCCAGGACTTGACGTCGTCCCGCACGTCTTTGATATGGATATGCTCGTCTTCGAACTTGCCGCGCTCATGAAATGCGAGGATGAAATACGGGATCTGCGACACCCACATCCGCGGTAATTCGTGCCCGAGGACGTCTTCGTCTTTCTTGTTGATGGATCGAGTTTTGAGATTAAAGCCCGCTGTGGATGGGACGCGCTTTCCGCCACCGATGACGCGCAGTTGACGGCTTCCCTGAACAGGGATTCTCGGACTGATCCCGGTGAAGGTGAGCTCGGAGAGAATGGCATCAGGCTCTTTTGAGTCCTCTTTCGAGCCCTTCTTCCGGGCGTCGTCGACTTTCACGGCGTCCTTTGGGACGAGATCGGGAAGAACACCGTCGCACTCGAAGCGGACCAAGCAGTCAAGTTCCGCAAATTTGTATCGTAGGATACGCTGGTGGGACTCGGAGCCTTTGGCCTCTCCCGACCAGGTGGTGTATGCCTCCGGGAATGTGTGTCCGTATCCGTACACGTCCGGGATCACCTCCGTTGGTGAGTTCTCTCGTCGAACAAAGAAGACGGTCGACCCGATGACTTCGACGATGAATCTGAACTTGCCGCCGGTTTGTCGCACGAATCGAAGCAGATTGCCCAGGGTGCTACCGCACGCAACGATGTCGATACCGGCTGTTGGGAAGTCTGAGTCTTCCTTGAGGACCGCTTCGATCGCTGGCTGCATTGGGTGCGCAGGATAGCGTGCGGCGTTGGGATCCCGGAAATACTGTCCACTGTCCAGTCGCAGTTGTTCTGGTTGGGGAGGGGGCCTCCATTCTGGAGGAGAACCTGATGCGTATCACCTGGATGTCAGTCCATCTCCCATCTTTCCATGGATTCAGGAAAGGAGACTTCCAACAGACAACAGACCTGGAACTAAGATCGTCGGATTTCTCGTGTTGAGCCAGTTGTAAGACGCAACGTCCCTGCAGTTGGTGATCTCAGGAACGCCTTTAACGTCGGCTATAAACTCCTCCACGTCGTCTAGGTAAATTTTAGTCACGACCGGACCCAGTTCAGGCGATGGCGGTCGCACGATGTCACTTTGACCTCTGCGCCTCCAAGGCGGAGCAGAAGAGTATCCTCTTCCGCGCCAGGAAGCGCCTCTCGACCCGCGCCAGTTAGACATGGTGATGACCTGGAGCAAAATTGGAATGTCGACGATGAAATGGAATCAGAAAACTTTGGAAGGCTGGCGGGCAAATGAATAACAATGGCAGAGCAGTGTTCCAGCCTTGTCAGCCCTTATCTATCCCAAGCTGCACACAACCACGTCAGTCGGCTGGCAACAGGCTCACAAACGAAAATCCAACGTACGAAACCCTGCATGTGCTTTATGTGTCGTGGTGGCTGCATGCAGCGTACTTTTGCTGCGGCGCAGTGTTGATGCAGTGTTGACGCTGTGTCGCTGGCGATTGGCAGCTGAAGACAGCCTGGTTCTCGGCGGCAAGATGGAGGGGAAGCAGTAGGCCTCCTGCAGAGCCTTGCCTGGCAGCGGATGCCCAATGCCCATAAATTGATTTCGCTTAGAGATAGGACTGTGGTCTGAATCTTTTTATTCTGGTACAATTTCGTTTTCTTTCAACTCAGCTTCCTACCGAACTTAGCCCTATCAGTTTTGTCTCTATTCACCCCTGCCAGGATGTCCGCAGACAACCAGCGATCCGGGAGACTGGCCAAGTTCTTCCACCAGGTCATTAAAGGGCAGAGGGCAGTTAAGAACAAGAACGATGTAAAGCTGTTTCTAGAAGCCACACTCGATCAGCAGGACCGATCCGCCTGCATCGACAGGATCATCGCCAGCCCTTCCGCCCTCAACGCTCTGCAATCTGGTCTGCGATTCGACATCAGCCCCGATTTTATTAACAAGACGACCGCTCCGTTTATTCTTTACTTATCTGATCCGGCCATTAAGCAGTTGTGCAATGGGCAGTTCCTTCAGCAACTGCTGACGATCGTCGTCGAACCACGAACGCTCTGGAATGCATTCGTCGACGCGTTCAAGACCCGAGCCCTGGATCAGAAGTCCATTCATTCATTCGCGTGGATGCTAGTGGAGCTTCTGTCGTTACCACCATCGAGCCAGATTGACGTCGCTGCCGATGCACAAAATGTTGTAGACGACGGGTCGTTGCTGGAGTCATCGTTGCCGGAGGTTCGAACCCTAGGTCACAAAATAAGGCATATCCTACTCGTCAAGGCGTCTCCCACCACCATAGACTCCGACTTCGCCCCTGGAGGCCGCCATGACAATGACTTCGTGGACTTTCGAAAGATCTCCATATACCCAACGTCGGACGAATTCCTCTCTAGCGAGAAGCCTTTTTACCGCCGTGCCCAAGAGGTCTCGAATCTACCATCTGATTCCCGTATTGCTGCGCACCTCGACAACCAGTTCCGTCTGTTGCGGGAGGCCATGGTGTCTGAACTGCGCGGCGACCTTCAGACTTACCAGGGTCTCAAGAAAGGGAGACGGCCAGCCTTTGTGTTGAGGAAGCTCTCACTTGTTGGAATCGATTGCGGCATCCCAACGAGACGCAAGCCTTGCTCATTATTGCTCAAATGCGAGTCTGGTCTGAGCACTCTTACTCGCTTAGGGGACGAAACCCGTCGGCGAGAATTCCTCAAGAATAACTGGAATTATCTCAGGCATCAATCCTACGGCTGTTTGATTCGACAGGGCGAGATAATCTCCTTTGCCACTGTTGATCGCGTTATTGACAATCTCGTCCTGGATCCTCCGGTGGTCACATTGCAGATTGCAGAGGAGGAAGCGCTGAAGAAGACACTACTGAGTTTGAAGACGTTCTGGGACGTGGAGTTTTTGCTGGTCGACACGCCCTTTTTCGCCTACGAGCCAATCCTGCGGTGCCTTCAAGAGACCACAGACATGGCACTAGCAGGAGATTTGCTCCTCTTCGAACCAGAGAAGCCGGTAACGCCATCGAATCTTATCGCAGATTCCATCATCGAGCAGATCAGTGAAAATGGCACTGGTAACCTCCAACACTTCCTGAACATCAACCGACGCGTTACCCTCGATCCTTCTCAGCTGGAATCTCTGCTTTTGGGACTCAGGCAACGTGTGAGCATCATCCAGGGCCCTCCAGGTAAAGTCCCGCACCTTTTTGAGTTGGCCAGGCCGGGTTTGACGCTGATAGTTGTTCAGGAACCGGCAAGTCCTTCATCGGTGCCTTGCTTGCGAAGGCTCTTTATGATAAGACCAAAGAAACGATCCTGGTACTCTGCTACACCAACCATGCCCTTGACCAATTTCTGGAGGATCTGCTCGATATAGGAATTAGTGAATCCGACATCGTCCGGCTAGGCTCAAAGTATACTGCTCGGACGCACCCTCTCCTTCTGTCACAACAGGACTCTTCTTCATACGTACGCACCCAAACAAGTTGGAATACCATTGACAAGTACAAGGACGATGCCTCAGAACTGGAGGATATCTTGAAGGGAGAATTCAGTCGCTATGACGATCTATCCGTCAGGAACCGCGATATTCTTGAATTTTTAGAATTTGAAGATCCTGTCTTCTACGACGCCTTCGCCGTTCCGGAACACAATGGCATGGCTGTCGTAGGCAGGGGAGGTAGGGCACTAACACCAGAGCAGCTTTTCAGTGATTGGAGAACAGGCAAAAGACGGAATGCCGTCTTCAACAGTCTCCCAGAGGAAGCTCGTCGAGTCTGGAATATAGACCAGGAGGTAAGGCAGGAGCATATCCGTCGATGGACACGCAGTCTCCTCGAAGAGCGAGTAGTGCTCTTTCACTTATGCGCCCAGCGTTTCAACAAATGTCAGGACACACTAGGAAAGCTGTGGGACGAAAGGAAACGAACTATCTTAAAATCGAAACGCATAATTGCCTGCACTACAACCGCAGCTGCTATGAACGCGCATGATCTTCGCGAAGCTGCTCCTGGGGTTGTCCTCGTTGAGGAAGCAGGAGAGATTCTAGAATCGCATGTTCTCACCGCGATGAGCCCTGAGACAAAAAAGCTGGTCCTCATAGGAGACCATAAGCAGCTGCGGCCCAAAATCGACCACTACGGACTCACAGTTGAAAAAGGAGATGGTTATGACCTCAATCGCTCCATGTTTGAGCGTCTGGTTCTAGCCAACTATCCGCATACAACCTTGACGAAACAACATCGCATGTGTCCTGAGATCTCGGCCTTCGTCAGAAATCTTACCTATCCAGAGCTCCAGGATGACCCGAAGACCATGAATCGCCCGGCTCCGCGTGGCTTACAGGATCGAGTCATCTTTATTGATCATGACCACGAGGAGGTTGAATTTCAGGGGATCTCTGATCGTCGCGATGAAGGGGCCAAAGGAAGCAAGCGCAACCCCTTCGAAGTGGAAATGGTACTGAAGATCGTGCGGTATCTTGGTCAACAGGGCTATGGAACGGACAAATTAGTGGTCCTTACTCCCTACCTGGGACAGCTTCATCTTCTAAGGGAGTATCTGAGCAAAGACAACGACCCAGTCCTGAACGACATGGATTCTTATGACCTTGTGAGAGCTGGACTTCTATCGCCAGCCAGCGCAAAGTATTCCAAACGACAAATTCGACTGTCAACAATCGGTAGGCGCAGTGTTACTTCCCGCTTAATATTCCAGTCTTATACGGAATGTACTAACCAGTGGAAACAGACAACTACCAAGGCGAGGAGAGTGAGATCGTAGTCGCAACACTTACTAGGAGCAACAAGAATGGGGATATCGGGTTCATGGCAGCGCCGCAGCGTCTGAACGTGTTACTATCCCGAGCTCGCAACGTCCTGATCATGATTGGGAATGCCCAAACCTTCGTCAATAGTCGCAAGGGTAAAGAAACTTGGGTGCCATTTATTGACCAATTGAAAGAACATGGGCATCTGTACGATGGACTTCCTGTTAAATGCGAGCAGCATCCGCAGAAAAAGGCCGTTTTGAAGACAAAGGATGATTTCGATACGGAGTGCCCTGACGGGGGTTGTTCTGCGCCTTGGTATGCAAATGTCCCTTCACAATCCACGTACAAGTTTTCTCGACTGGATTCATGCAATAGTTGCTAATAGATGAGCCAGCGGCGTGAAACTGAACTGTGGACTCCATGACTGTCCTCAAAGATGCCATCAGCTGTCGGACCACTCCAAAATGCATTGCTGGAAGATCGTCGAGTGGACTTGCAATCGTGGCCACCAGCTTTCGACTCCCTGTTTCAAAGTCGACGGCTCCTGCCGTCGCTGTGCCGCCGAGGATCTAGAAAAGGAGGCGAAGCGTCGGCGGGACTTGAAACTCGACGAGGAGCGAGAGAGAAATAAAAAGGAGTATTCTCGAAAGTTGGCCGAAATACAGGACGAGATTGCCCATGAGAGACGTTTACAGAAGGACCGGGCTGAACAAGAGCAAAGAAACCGGGTTCTGCAGCAACACCGGAATGACCTTGCTCAGTTGAGGAGAATAGGTGACTCGTCCGCGTTCACGAATGACGATCAAAGTCATTCAAATGATACCACTGCTCCTAATAATACCAACGGAGAAACAACGAGCGGGTCATCCGAAGCCAACCCTCAGCAAGCCAACCCTCAGCAAGACAGCCCTCCTCAAGACAATTCGAGCAGCACACAGAATGCAGATCCTTCCGAGCATGTATCAGCTGCCAGAGATGATTGGGAATACCAAAAGAACTTTGAAGGTGCTCAGAACGACCACATAGATGAATTAATGGAAATGATCGGCCTCGAAGAAGTTAAGAAGAAATTTCTTACCATCAAAGACCAGGTAGATACGGCCGTTCGGCAGAACGTTGATCTCAAAGACCAACGATTCGGCTCTGTACTCATTGGAAACCCAGGAACAGGTAAGAATTGCAGCGTCCTCTTCAAGTGCGGCCTCATTCGTGCTACTGTCTAATTCGTAACCTAGGCAAAACAACTGTAGCTCGCATCTACGCTAAGTTCCTGGCATCGGTTGGAGTCTTGCCGGGAAGCTCCTTCGTTGAAACCTCTGGCTCGAAGCTGGCGAACCAGGGCGTCTCAGGCTGCCAGAAGCAAATTGACGAATTGCTCAACAACGGAGGCGGTGCGCTGTTCATTGACGAAGCATACCAGCTTGCCGGGAGTCATTCAGGCGGCACTCAAGTGCTGGACTTTCTCCTTGCCGAAGTCGAAAACCTGACCGGCAAGATTGTTGTGATCCTGGCAGGATATAGGAGCAACATGGAGAAATTCTTCTCGCATAACCCTGGACTCCCCAGTCGATTTCCACACGAATACAAGTTCGACGATTACGAAGACCACGAGCTAAGACGAATTCTCGAGTACAGAATAACGAAGAAGTACAAAGGACGAATGAAGGTTGCCGAGGGTCTGGGCGGCCTGTACCTTCGGATTGTCGCTCGACGGATCGGTCGCGGACGGGGCAAGGAGGGCTTTGGAAACGCGAGAGCCGTGGAAAATGCATTTATGCAGATCTCACAGCGTCAGTCGAAACGCCTTGCGAGGGCGAGACGGATCGCTAAAGCACGCGTTGATGACATGCTGTTGACGAAAGAAGACCTGATTGGACCAGAGCCACAGACAGCTCTCGAGAAATGTCAAGCCTGGCAGAAGATGCAAACCATGATCGGCTTAGATGCTGTAAAGAAGACCGTTCAGGCTCTGCTGGATAGCATCCAGTACAACTATCACCGAGACCTGGAGGAGAAACCTCTGGTGGAGTTCTCTTTGAATCGTGTGTTCCTGGGCTCCCCTGGAACTGGAAAGACGACTATCGCGAAGCTATACGGGCAGATTTTGGCCGACATTGGCTTACTTTCTAGCGGGGAAGGTACGAATGAAAGATCCCTCATTACTGTCATGCGCGCTGACCAACCTTTTGTCTTCAGTAATCGTAAAAAATCCAGCGGATTTTGTCGGCGGTGCCATAGGACAATCTGAGCAGAACACGAAAGGTATTTTGGCGTCGACTGTAGGCAAGGTTCTCGTTATTGACGAAGCATATGGCCTCTACGGGGGAGGTACCGACGGTAGCGGATCGACAACCAATCAGTTCAAAACGGCCGTCATAGACCTCATCGTCTCTGAGGTTCAGGGCACTCCAGGGGATGACCGCTGTGTTCTGCTTCTCGGATATAAAGATCAAATGGAAGAAATGTTTCAAAAGGCAAATCCAGGATTGAGTCGACGATTTCCACTGGACTCGGCATTCGTATTCGAGGACTTTACCGAAGACGAAATCGGTCAGATTTTTGATCTCAAACTTAAACAGCAAGGCTTCGATACCACTGCCCAAGGCAGAAAGGTGGCATTGGAAGTTCTCGCCCGAGCTCGAAACCGGCCGAATTTTGGAAACGCTGGAGAGGTCGACATCTTACTGAATTCGGTGAAAATCAGACATCAGAAGCGACTGTCAGCACAGAAATTGTCGACGACGACGTCTTCCACCCTGCTGCCACAAGACTTTGACGAGGATTTTCACCGTGGGGAGCGAGCAGACACCAATGTTCACATGCTATTCAAAGGCGTTGTCGGCTGTGAAAACGTTGTGAACCAGCTAGAAGGATACCGGCAGACAACAAGAAACATGCGACAGTTAGGGCTGGATCCTAGAGAGCAGGTTCCATTTAACTTTCTTTTCCGCGGCCCTCCAGGTATAGAGCCTTGCCCCGTTCTGCTATAAGCTCCCTTCTTCCAAGCTCGAGTAATTTATACTAATTTGTCACTCCCTACTGCAGGTACGGGCAAAACGAGCACAGCCAGGAAGATGGGCAAGGTCTATTATGACATGGAACTCCTGTCGAATGCATCTGTCGTCGAATGCTCGGCCACGGACTTGGTTGGCCAGTACGTCGGTCAGACGGGGCTGAAGACGCAAAAATTGCTGGAAAAGGCTCTTGGGAAAATCCTGTTCATTGACGAGGCATATCGCCTTGCGGAAGGCCACTTTGCACAGGAAGCAATGGATGAGCTAGTTGACTGTATCACTAAGCCCAAATTTGCACGAAAGCTCATTATCATTCTCGCAGGATACGACCAGGATATGAACCGGCTCATGTCCATTAATCCGGGCCTGACAAGCCGTTTCCCGGAATCCATTCATTTCAAAGGCTTGACACCTGACGAATGTATCAAACTGTTAACAGAGGCTCTGTGGAGAGAGAAGAAAAAGGTTCAGGAGAAGGGCGCGGCAGAATTTGATATGTCCGTCCTTGAGGCACCGCACGCAGAATTCTCAAGAGACATGCGCCGTCGATTTGAAGCGCTGTCACAAAGTCCTGGCTGGGCGAACGGGCGAGATGTTGAAACCTTAGCAAAGCGCATTTTTGGCGAGGGGATCAAGAGCATCTCCCAGGGCAAAGTAACGCTAAGTGAGGAAACCGTTATCACAAAAATGGATCAGATGATCAATGACCGGATTCACCGGGGAGTCTTTGCTCCAAATGTCCGTCTCTCTAACGGTGCACGTCAGCAGGCAGCTGCTGACTTCCATGCCCCATCTCAACCCCCTGCTGCTACCGAGACATCAACAACTACAAAAGCCAATACAGACCAGAATCATCCAGCTCCTGATGACCCAGAAGCGCAGCGTTCTACTCAGCCAGACGACTCGCGAGACCCTGGAGTTGCAGACGATATCTGGAACCAGCTCCAACGGGACAAGAAGACCGCTGAAGAGCAAGAGAACGCATACCAGCAGCTACTGGGAGAAGAACGCAGGGCAAAGGAAGCGGTCGAGACAGCCAAGAAGGCTGAACACTCCGCTGGTCTCGCCGCCGCAGAAGCTGCGGTTATTCGTGAGGATGCCGCGGCCAAAAAGCGCCACGAGGAAGAACGTCTGCTACAGGAACTAGCGCGAAGGAGGCACGAAGCGAAGCTGAAGGAGCTGAGGGAGAAGCGAGAAGCCGAAGAGCAACGGCGAAAGCACGAGCAGCGTGCACAGCAAAAGTTGAGGCAGATGGGAGTGTGCCCTGTCGGATTTCGGTGGATTAAACAGCACCATGGATATAGATGTGCTGGGGGGTCGCATTTTGTTTCGGATGCGCAGCTCGGGATGTAATGGCGGACATACTGCCTCCACGCTGTACTGTAGGGAACTAATTTAGCAATCAGATGTGAAAATGGAAGCTGCTTTCGAACATTATTATTGTAAGATATCATCCTCATACTAGGAGCTTGGTGAGAATCATATCGACATTTGCCAAGGTGGGTCACGTTGGTTCCACGTGGGTCGGGCCGAGATTTTCCTGGCAATGACCACGTGATTTATCATGTGCCTTGCTTGGTCACCGAATGCATTCACTACAGACACTACTACTACCTAGGTATCTAGGTAGTATCTCACTTTCTAGAGCCATCTTACATCTCCTCGACATTAGAGCCGCCTACAGATGGCAACGTCATCAGGTAGGTCAAGGACATTTTCTTGTCTAGATTACAGCTGATGGGATATTTCCATATAGATCTGGAACTTCTTAAATGACGTCTCAAGTAATCCCGGGACATATGGCGTAGCTCAAGGAGCTTCTTCGGAGCTGGGAACTATCTTTCAGGAAATTAGACGACTAAGGTACAACTCCCTTTTGATACATCCCACATCCTTTTCTGAAATGACATTTCTACATTTAGCTATCCTGATGGGGATGATTTCAACGCACAAGGACTCGAGCCAAACCAGACAATCGCTCGTGACGCAAATCCAGCTTAGTTGACCGCCGAAGACCGCTCCAGACTTTCGAAGTCCAAGGTCAGAAAGTTGATTCATGGCAATATTCCCTACTGGAGCCCTTTTGATTTACTAGGTCTCTTTCTCACCCTGATGGGGCCGGCCCAACTGGGGCAACAAAGCGAAATTTTTCATCTGCCATTGACTGCTATGTATGGCCGCTGGTGCTCAGAGATTGACCACCGAGTGCCATTTATATTCAATTGCACTTGGATTGTGGAACAAAATGAGCAGACACGGGTTTTTCTCGGAGCCTCGCTAGGCGGATATGAGACACCTCAATCAACAGGTCGATGGGCTTCAGTTCTCAAGTTTGCACGATTTTCGCTGGTGAATGGAGATCCCCTGAAGCTAGCTGGGTGGAGTTTTAGGGAATCACCGCAGCAGAAGGAAAAGAAAGGAGCACCGTTTGGAAACTGCGCAGAAACCTACCCATTCCTCCATATACTCAGGTAAGTTCTGCCAACACGACCACTTAGATTCTTGGTTAGCTAATGAAATAGGGGCCATAATGTTGTAAACTCAAGAGTGTATGGAGTTTCTGTGCTGAAAAAGGCAATTCGTCCAGCAGTGTACGATGACAGCCTTTCAGGGGCGATATGGAGGAGGGTGAAACCCCCTTACCGAAACTGTGAAGAGTTGATCTGCATCTGGGGAGGTGATATTCAGAATTTTGAGCCATATGCTGGATCACAGGGTGCGCCACCATAGAATCGAGGCTCGTCTGTCTCGTCATCTATCTGGGTCGGCAGGGGAATGGCATCTATCAAACAGTGTCCAAGTTGCCAAAACTGTCTACACAAAGAGAGCCATTGGGAAATAGAATGAGAAAATACAGCATGCTGGACTCAAGAATAAATACTCAATGTAATACACATCACGGCTTGCTTTCTCATGCTGGAACCGTGTTCATCTTGCGTCTCTCATTCGCCCGCAAAAACTCATCACTGAACGGATAGTCGTTATAGCCCACCTCGGACATTGGCGTATAGAAGGTAGCCCGGTTATACTTGTTGAGGTCGACTCCATTCTTGATCCGGTAGACCAAGTCCGGATTGGCGAGAAAGTGTCGACCAAATCCAATCATCACGTCCCATTTCTTGTAATGCTCCTCCAGCGCCGAACGTGCAGTCTGTGGGCCGTAGCCACCAGCAACAAGGACCGGTGTCCAGTTGTCCCAGATCTCTACAATGAAGTCCAAAGTCTTGTCCTGGTTGATCTCCTTGTCACCGAAAATGAGAGAGCCAGGGTCTCCTCTGGGCTCCACGAGAGACAGGTAGGCGAATTTCTCATTCATCGTCTTCAATTCACGGACGAGGTACGTGTACAGCTCTCGGATGTCGGATTTCTCAGAACCCTGGAAGCCTGCATACGGGGACAGACGGATCGCGACTCTCTCCGCACCGACGGCTTCAACAACAGCCTTGACGACTTCCAGCGTCAGCCTCGATCTGTTTTCCACAGACCCACCCCACCGGTCGGTGCGCTGGTTCACAGTATCAGAGAGGAACTGATCCAAGAGATATCCATGCGCAGAATGAATTTCAACGCCATCGGCTCCAGCCGCAATGGCTCTCTTAGAAGTATCGACAAAGGCCTGAATGGTCTCTAAGATCTCCTTCTCCGTCATTTCCCTGGGCGTAGCGCTGGCTCCCTTCATCGCCACGGCACCACTCGATCGATACGTGAAGCCTCGCTTGGCCAGATGCTCGGGAAAAGAAGCTCGGCCCATTCCCCATATCTGTTGGAAGAAGAAGGATCCTTTCGCATGAACAGCTTCGATGATTTTCCTCCATGCTTCAACTTGGCCATCGCTGACGAAACCAGGCACATTCGGCTGTCCTTCTTCGCTGTGGGCAATTGCAGTCGCTTCGGAAATGACCAAAGTGCCAGGTGTCGAGGCGCGGTCAGCATAGTACTTCTGCATCAATAGAAGGGGTACGTGGTCATCGTCGGAGCGATTGCGCGTCAAGGGAGGGAACACGATGCGATGCTGCACGGTTACATTTCCGACCTTAAGTGGCTTAAAAAGTCTGGATTCTGAGAGATTTGACGAATTCATTGTCATGGATGCACAGAAGCAGTCCAAAAAAAAAAAAAAAATGTAAAGCCTAGCTATTAAGGCCTGCTCCGTTTACTCTCTTCTCTTTACTTTTGCCAAATCCCAACTCGACGAGGGTTTTGATGCTATATATAAGCGGTTCTGAACTAGCTGTGTTTTGAGCAGCCCATTTCGATGACGCTGGAATAGGCCATGGGCTTAATTTGATTTCTCAGCCCTTCCACGGAAGCGCGAGTAAAACCTCGGGGTCCATCCTCTTCCCGGATTGAGTAATAGATCCAGCAGAGCAAAGATATTAATATTATTATTTCTTAAAGACGTGAACTACTATCAGGCCTAACTCGGTGACCCGGAGTATTCGGAGCCTGCGGACCGCGGGACTTGAACTCCGGGAACTCCGGAGGATTCAGATTGACCGATTCAGACATTCTCTCGCGATTATTTCCTCGTTTGTCCATGGACTTTGTACACCTGGGGAAGCTATACATAACAGCTACCTCTGTCAAGCGTGTTGCCTTGTTCCCTGATTGGCAATGACTTTCTAATGAAACATTACTAGTGGATCGATGATGGAGCCGAGGCTACTGCAGTCTTTCTGGTCTTGAGAGGGCTCATAATGCTACAAAAGCCGTATGAGTTATCAGCAATTCTTTCGAACCAAAGGAAAAAACTCTCTGACCTGTCAGGCTAACCAGGTCAAAGAAAAAATCTGGTGCCGCACTGTCTTTGATTAATGAACCGTGTCACGGTTTGGGAGCCTTCAGTCTGACGCCTAGCGCCCTGTCAGAATGCAGAACGCGGCAAAGTCTGAGCGAATCAGTTAGGACACTGACTAAAATACACCCACAGACTTACCTGGCCTGTTCGATTATCAAGAGATGACGACAGGGATGCTTTGGAAGGGCAGCACAAGAACCAGAAGACCAGCGCCGCGAAGGGGAAGAAAAGCAAAAAATATGAGAGTACCTACTAGTTAGAAAGTACACCTCCACCTGGGACACGAAATTACACAGAATGCTCTGGATATATGCGACGGATTCGGATGTGTCAGAGCTTCTTCCTTTCTACTGGCGAGGATCGTCATCCCGCGCAAGCTGGCACGCGCTGGTTGTACTTCAACGACAGCCTACACAATTCTAGTGCAAAATAAGCCAGGATCGAGTCGCTAGTCGCCCTATTTTATTCACCAATGACACAACAAGGCTAGCTATAAGAACGTCGGCTCAGTCCCACCCTAGCAGATCATCATCCATCCTTCTTTAAATCTGACTAGGCAATGGTAGACTCATCTCAATGGGTGTGGGTTTTGGTAGGGCCATTGGTAGTGGAAACAACAAGGGTAATGGTAGAGGTAGAGGTAGAGGGAGAAGACACCGGTCTGCTAATGGTAGGGTTATAGAGATCAGGATCGGTAAAGGTATAGGGACCAGTAATGGTAGTGGCAAGATAACTCAGCTCAACAAAGGTTGCGGAATCGGTAACGTCAACAACAAGGGTAGTGACAAGGTCAGTGGATCCAACAAGGGTAGTGGGATAGGGTTCCCAGAAATTGGGCCCGAAGTTACAGATACTGCTGGAACCGAAAGTGGTACATGGAATCGGAGAGGGACCATAAATCCTCGCAGGAATGGAGTAGGGACCGCGAAGGGTGGTGGGAACGCTAGCAGGATTAATCCCGACCCCAGTAGCGTAACGGGCATCAACAAAGGTAGTTATAAGGGTCTGGCCGGCAGGAATGGTAGTGGTGAAGGCACTGGGGCCTCCGCTGTCGGTAATGGGAATAACTGTAGCAATGGGGACAGAGTTGTCCATGCCTTGATCGGTTCCGGTTGCGTTGAGCTCGTCTCGAGCATGTAAATCACCGACGCCTGTGCTTCAGTCAGTTTACTTCATTTTGACGGCTCAAGGTAAGAGCTTGGATGATTCTGGTATACCTTCATCAGCTGCCAGGTCAGCCTCATCCGTTCCATCTGTGTTGACCGCGTCTCGACCGCGTAAAGAGATGATGCCTGCGTCTTGGTTACTCAAATCCCAGTTAAGATCTTGAATTTTGGTATACCTCGTCCTGCCTGCAGGGCAGCCCTAGCAGTCCTAGCAATATTGACCATAGCAGAGGCTCCAGAGTGGAGTGTGGGTGCGGCAGTGCAGGTCACGATGGCTGTTGCCATGAGGATCAGAGGGCGAGAGAGAAGCATTTTTGCCAAAAGCAAATTGGGAAAGGATAATTCCAGCAGCGCTAGTTTGTATTTCACTTCAAAAAGATTGTGGATGTTGTGTGTTGCCTATGGAATTCCTGGGCTAGCAGCGTCCCGCAGTCTCCTTATACTTAATATGCCAACAACAACTGGCAGTTAAACTTAGAGCCTGGCAGCTATTGTCTAGGTATTGACGCGATGAATATAATACTACTTAGGCTCAATTGCACGCGACAGCTCAAGACAACGGATAACAAAGATAACAAAGAACAGCCAGCGCTCAAAATAGGCATCGATCTGTGCCTCATTCCCCTATGCACCTGTACTACTGTCAACAGGTAATGCCACTTGTCAGATTGATCTGACAAGACCTTTTCATCGATCCGGTTGATAGCCGTCAACTACGATGATCTATATGAAACAGGCACGGTCCTTGAAAACAGTCTGACACTAGAGGAGTCATAAGACAAGCAGAATCCAAAAGTGCGTGTAGGGCTATATTATGTTGGCTTTGCAACAGCATAACCACAGCATACTCGATCACATCTCCCAAGCAAAGGTGCCTGTCAAGCAAGGTAGCCTCTTCAATAGCGAAGAGCTCAACTATACAACCTTCCCGTCAAACGAAAGAGGGCAACTTCAGCCTGTCCATATTCTCCAAGCCAAGTCGACATGCGTCGTTATTTGTCCATCTTCCAGCTTCCCAGCCCAGAAATTGATGACACCGATGCATGGTTCCTCCCAGATGATGCAGCAGAAAATGGGAAAGGATGCGGCGGGGCTTTGCCGGCTCCCAGGATCGTTCGTATGCATGTGTTTCGCCAGCTTCATTTCCTAATCGTACAGGAAGGGCTGCAACATAGAAGTCACATTCGACAAGACTGAAGCCGCTGATAGTCCGTTTCCAGACCTCAATATTTAGCACGATGGTCGGGATGTCTGGAGTGCCTTGGGGTGGGAAGAGAATAACATGGTCGATCGATGATCCTGTCAGAGAGTGGGACGAGATACTTATTATTACCTCCAGAGGGCCTAAGCAAGTCGCCAGTTGAGGAGAGAACTGTGTCTGCACACGGCGGACGTAACCTATGCTACCTATCTTCAGTCAATCAGATGAGGTCTAGAACCTTAATTCAAGACATAGATGATCATCGTTCATTAAACGGTAAGTCCACAACTCATAAAACCAGACGCAGCTGATTTGATAGTCTGCAGGGCAAAAAAGACTATTGGCATACTTGAAATCCACTCAGATATCTACTAGAAAGTGGCTACTAGGTCTAGCTATAAGCTAGAACTCTCTATCCCATCATTCCTTTTCATCTGTCTCCCATTCAGTCTCTTATTCTGTCTCTGCTCATTCCTTTCTAATTGTTTTCCCTTATTTGTCTCTATTTCTTCCCTCGTTCATATCCTCTTTGTGATATTTTACATTTGGGCTTATTCACGGCAAATCCTATCCTGTCCTTGGCTGGTTGAACTAAGTCCCTGCCCCTTCAGGGCAGGGTAGAGCATGCATAATCTTAGACCGGAAAATGTTCTGTAAAATGGAAGAAGAAGAAGAATAATAATAATAAACAGAAGGGCTCATAACCTGTCAGTGTGGCTATTGTGGCTCTATTTGCTATGCTTCCTAGCTAGCTATCTAGGCACTGATGGTGGTGTGGCCAGCTGACTAAGAACACTAAGCCTAAATGGGAAGGAGCTGGCCTCCACCAACACATCTTTCCAGCAATTGGATTGACAGAGGCAACACTTGTGTATATCCAGCCTAGTGTTCACTGTGAATCACACCAACAGAGCACCTACTAGTGGGCAAAGTCCAGATCAGTGAATTTCAAAGGTGTTGGATTGCTGAGCAGCTGTGATGTGCCAGTCTTTGATGATCTGGTGTTGATGGTCCAGTGCAGGCTGAAATCTTGTGCCTTGGGCACATCCTTTTGGCTGACTGGCCAACATCTGACCTTTGCCACGTGACTCGGACCTTGCAGCCCCCTCAACCTCCAGCATAAGCAATCTACCGCCCCAAGTCCCTTTTGTGCTGTTGATGTTGCTTCAAATGGCAACTGAAATTACCCCCCCTGGGAGCTTCCTTGAGTTCCCTCTTACTCCACCGCTCACAGCTGAGAAACAACTATCGCGAAGTGCTACAAGAGCATTGAACTGTTTCAAACTCCATCGTGCAGGCCAGAGGCCACAATCCTGGTGGCAATACCGCCTGTCTCCAGAAGATTATTCAGAGGTTTTGCGTGCTCTTGATAGTGATAGTTCTTTGCGAGAATACGTGGAAGACAAAGTGAGGTGAGTGCTGCTAAGCGCTACTATGCTGGGAGCGCGCCATTTACCCATTTCATAGGTACGAGTACGACCCCTGTTGTTGCCGTCTTACCATACGAATGCCAAGTCCCCTCCACGATGTTTTCTGCACAAATATAGCCGAGGAGGTATCTCGACAACTCAAGCTGTTTCAAATGAGAGAGGGACCCTGCGCTGAGTTTGCGAAGGAGGTTGTGCATCTTGCCACTTCTCGAATTATCATACCCGATACGGCCAGGGACGGAGAGCAGACTTATTCCCAACGTGAGCCAGACGCGTCATTCAAACACAAACGGGCCCGCTACCCGGGTGTTATTATAGAGGTCTGCTATTCACAAAAAAGCCACCGCGTCTCGCATTTGGCAGATGAGTACATCTTGAACACCGATGGGAGTGTAAATACCGTGATTGCCCTCGATGTTGACTACAAAGGATCTAAGAAAGCCACTTTTACTGTATGGCGACCGACATATGTGATTGTGGATGGAGTGGAGGAGCTTCGGGCGACTGCTGTTATAGAGGCATTGGTACGCCCCCTTCGGCATTTTTTTACGAACGTAGATATTGACAGGTGTAGCCATTTCGCACAGATTCTGGACTTGCAATCGAGGGATCAACTCTCCTGTTGTCGCTTAGGGACTTCGCAACTGAGGATCTTTTACGCGAATACCCGAGTCTCGACCAAGAGATTTCTATTACATCGACAATGCTTTGTGACTTCCTATTGTCCGCCGAAGAGGAGCAGCGAGGACAAATGCTACAGCAAGGTTCCATCAATCGACTGCGCCCGGGTGCAAGAAAACGCCGTCGAACTCAAACCCCTCCTGATCGGCTAAGTTCTGATGATGATGAATCCGTTAGCAGGATAAGTAGGAGTAAACGTGAACGTCGAAGCAGCGATTTTCTCCCGGGCTCTTCGTCGGAGGATGCGAGAGGTGATTCCCGTTGAGTTTGTGGACATATGGGATGGCACTTGGAAACGTATCGTACTGTCCTGGTGGGTTCTCAGTAGCAACCAGCATTGTTGGTGCTGTCCTTTTACGACTGTTCCCAAACAATGTTGCATACTTGTCTGCATTTTGGGATATTCCTGCACTAGCAGGGGGAATTGCCATGGTAACTGTGCCATGGCATGATGAGATTGCACTCCTTGCATGCCTTATTATTGCTGGTGGCACATTTGGGATCACCTACATCAGCTCCTTGGGATGGACAACATCCAGTGCTGCCGGCCACACTAAGAGATTGGCCCGAAATGTGATGTTCATGATAGGCTATGGAATTGCCAACATTATCGCTCCTCAGATCTGGGTATCTAAGGACGCGCCTCGGTATTACCCTGCCTGGATTGTCCAGATTGTGGTAAGCTGGGTTGGCACACCTGCCATTTTGCTGACCATCCGGTTCATTCTGTCGCGGCGTAATAAGGAGCGGCGCCAGTGGATTGCGGAACAAGAGGCCTTGGGAAAGAAATCGGTGGGCTATGTGGAAGAGACAAACGAGCACGGGGAGCTGGTCAAGGTGGAGGTTGATGTTTCGCTCCTGGATCTGACGGATCTGGAGAATAAATATTTCATCTATCCGCTGTAATGGCTGGGGGGATTTCTTGGAGTTGTTAGCAGTTTGACATCTGATCTACCAGCCGAAGGTTATACTGGAACGTAAATAGGCGACTCGGATATCAGAGAGGTTGAGATTGCAGCGCCGCAACGAATATATGAACGTGGATACTGACTCGCTAGAGTCCTGATGTCTGGAAGAGAAAAGCTACCGTCATTATAGAAATTCTGGGTTGCATGAGGTGCATCTCTCTCTCTCTCGCGTCTTTCCTCGATTCATCTTTTGGAGCAGAGAAAAGAAGAAACTGAATAAAGTTAGAGGAGAAATCCCGAACAACAACAGTCTCCATAAGGGCTGGCGTAAGTACAATGCATGCATACGTATCACTCTGGCAATAGTAGAGGTTTCCAGAACCTTGATGGATATATTCCAATTACAGATCCACGATTTAACGGGAATGGATAGCGGTGACTCTAGTGTCTCTCAAACAATGGCATCATGGCTTCCGGTAGGCTACATTGATCTCCGCAATAACAGCGTCGTTTGCGCTCGTTCATAAAGAGCTCCTGGCTTGCAGTTCAGTCGGTTCGATCACAGTATTAGTATCTCAAAGGAGACTGATGCCGTTACTCGGAAGCAGACTTGGTTTCTGGAGAAAATCCGCCTGGTCTGACTGTCTCAAGCACCCATTGTCACTTCCCGCGATTCATCTCGGCTTCAACGCCAACAGCGAAGCGATAATTTTTCAAATGTCTCGACTCTGCCATTTCCTTAGTCGCTTCAGTCCCGGCATTTTTCGATCGAGACTTGCTCGCGTAACTCTGGACAACTCTCCTACGGTGGAATGGCTTCTTGAGCACCGTGACGAACGGCAAGAGAAGATCGCCCTTACTAAAGGACGCACGCCCACAGCATCGCTGTACCGAATGTATGAGTATTTGGTTACTGGATTTATTATTGGCCTGCGGAGCGAGATCGAGTACTTTTTCAATCAGCCGTCATGGGCAGTTTCTGCAATCCCCGATCCAAAGGACCCAGACCCGAAGCGCTACGCGATCCTTGCGGTTCTGCCATACTATCTGGTTGTGGCGTTCAATCGACTTATCAAACGTGGTTTGCCTCGTGGATCTCCGGCTATCATTGCGGGAAATGAGGTCGAGGCAGAATTGAGATCCCGACCCATCGTGTTAGAAGAGGAACCAAGCTGGGTGGCCAATGTGTCGAAGCTGCAGCAGACGCTGGTGATCCCCGGCAGAAACGGAGACGAGCCGGGCGAAGAGAGCAGGAGCCCCAGGTTTTTAGCGATGAATATCATCGCTGAAGAACCCCATATATTGTTTGTCTAGAGATTTGTGATGGCGGAAAATGGATGGAAGGTTGGATCTTGGCACCCATTTGGAATACTGAGAATAGTTGGGCCTGAACCTTCACTGGATATCTTCAAACAAAACCATCACCTTCCTCATCATCCATCATCTCCTTTATCCTGGACGTCAAACTACTTGCCAAGTTTGTTTTTATCTGTCGTACTAGCCAGTTCCTCAGCCACACGATGTCTCTCTTTGGCCGGTCGCGGTCCGGCCTGGACGAACTCCTCCATCGACCACGGCCGGGACTTTGGCAACAATTCCTGGCACGGCCTTGCGTCTTCCTCGCGCGGAAGCTCTACACCTGGCATCAAATCATCCCAGCCAGACCACTCACAAGTCTGGTTTCGATCGTCTGTATCTCCGACACTCATAACAGTCAGCCCAAGCTTCCAGATGGAGACATTCTAATCCACGCCGGTGATCTCACACAATCGGGCTCGTTCCAAGAACTCCAGTCTGCACTCGCCTGGCTACTCGCCCAGCCTCATCCGATCAAGATCGTTGTCGCTGGTAACCACGATTCATTGCTTGACGCAAGTCGTGACGACTCTACGAAGCAGGCAGTGTCCGAGCGGGCTAAGCTCGACTGGGGTGACATTACCTATCTGGAAAACGAGGAAACGACCGTTGTCTGTGAGAATGGTCGGCAGTTACACATCTACGGCAGCCCTCTTTCAGCTCGCCACGGGAATTGGGCCTTCCAATACCCACGCAGTCAAGATGTCTGGGCTGGGTCGGTGCCAGATGGGATTGATGTGCTCATCACGCATGGTCCGCCGCGCGCCCATCTTGACTTGCTGAGTTTGGGCTGTGTGCACCTACTGCGAGTTTTATGGCGAGTCCGACCCCGGCTACACGTCTTTGGACATGTCCATGAAGGCGCAGGTACCGAATGGCTTCTGTTTGATGGACTTCAAGACGCGTATGAGCGGACTGTTGTTGCTGGAGGGGGACTGTGGAATCTTTTATCCACAGCAAGGGAGTTTGTGAAGGCATTTTTCTGCCCATCTGTAGAGGCAAAGTGTTTACTTGTGAATCCATCCGTTGTTGGAGGTTTACGGGATGATGAACGGAGGCAACCCATCAAGGTTGTCATTTAATGTGCTGCAATACCACTGAGCTATCGGATTCAATTACTTATAATGTCACCAAGATTTATTATTATTGAAGTCGACCAGGATCTTTTCAGGAATCATTTTCTGGGGCCATAAAAAGGCCTCTCTTCTGGCCAAAGAAGATGGTTCTTAGAGCAATCAGTCAATATCTGATGTTTAGATAGCTGTTATTCCGAAAATAATGCCATATTTTCGCAGGCTAATGATGAGCACTAGCAGCTGAAGTTATTTTCAGCCTTCAATAAAGGTTCAGGACTATAGCTTGAGTTACAGAGGTCTAACCCTTTCCATCATAGCCTTTGTCCGACTCCTCTGCATAAATGTATTCGACACTGGTCAATAGCAATTCCCTCAAAAGGACCACTTCTTGTGTTTCCTATTCCCGGTATCACTTCTCTACCCTGTCGTCATCTACAACGGAGGCTCCCTTATGACGTAGACGTTTGGACTTCACTCCAGCTTCGTTCGACCAAAACATTCACAGCCCAACTTCTCACTAACAGAATCTTGGCAGAGTGAGCCTTTCGGGCCAGGATTATTTGGTGCTTCACGCCTGCGACGTGCTCTGCAGGCTTACTTGGACGAATTGCTGCTGCCGTCTTGTATACTGTCCAACCAATGATAAAAGTCCACCCCATATCGCGACCACGTAGGCCCTCTGCATCTCCCATGTATGACTTCATCATGCCCGTATACGGTGCCGCGTACTCGCTATCACAAGCGGAGGTCGACCTAGGGCACGACACCCCCATCCTTGGACGCACAAGCGCCACGCATCCCCGGATTGCAGCCACAGACCCCCGCCATGCGTCCAACGACGTAGTGACACAAGCTGACTGACAAGATGTAACTACCGATAAACTTACGGGCAGGCACCGATGGCTCTACCGTCTATTTCTGTCGGAGGGGTCTCCTCTGACTCATTTTTCATGTCTTTCCTCCCCGGTTGCGGTTCATGCATTAAGTGAAAGACCACGACGATCTGCTTAGAATGCGACTTCCAACGCCCGTCACAAAGCCCGAGGCCGTTGTTCCTCCGGAGGACATCCTTCAGGGCCTCGTCGAGTCGACATACACGAGCTCCACGCTCGAGTTCTACCTGAACGGAACGCGCATACAGCTTCAGAACCCCAATCCGCGGTGGACGCTGCTGGATTTCATTCGCTCCCAGCATGGCCTCAAAGGTACAAAGCTAGGTTGTGGGGAGGGAGGTTGCGGCGCCTGCACCGTGGTTCTTCAGACGCGGGACTCGCGGCGAGGAGGAGCTGTTCGACATCTAGCGGTGAATGCGTGTTTATACCCACTTATCGGAGGTATGTCGAGACCCTCAGGCTACTACTGACTTCTACAAATACTAAGCTTACGACTCAAAGTGGTGGGAAAACATGTTATTACCGTCGAAGGGCTGGGAAGTGTCGAAAATGCCCATCCACTTCAGGAGCGTCTGGCCAAGCTCCATGGCTCGCAGTATGTGCGTCCATGCTCTTAACATGGAACTCTTCATTCTGATATCCCTCCTAGATGTGGATTCTGCACGCCTGGGATCGTCATGTCCATATATGCCATGATTAGGAACGCGTACGATCCGCGGTCGGGAAAGTTCAAGCTGTCTGAGAACGATATAGAAATGAAAGGCCATCTGGATGGCAATCTGTGTCGGTGTACAGGCTACAAGCCGATCTTACAGGCGATCAAGACGTTCGTTACGGAAGACCTCCAGGGCGAACTGGTAGCCAACGATTCGGTTCGAACAGAGACCCCCACAGGAAGTGCTGAAAATGGCGACATTTTCAGTTCAGGCGAATCTCATACTGTGCTCTCCAGCTCCACTAATAGTGTGCCTTGCGGTAGACCTGGAGGCTGCTGTCGAGACGATCCGAGCCGACAGTCCTGCTCATCGTCGTCATCTTCCGACAGCGCGAGCTCCAAGTCAACAACTTCTGCTGATGAAGCATCGTCTACCACAAGCCAGTCGGACGAAGACTCCAAAAAGCTAGAGAAACCCTCTGCACCTCAGTTCAAATTTATTCCTTACGTTCCGTCAACCGAATTAATATACCCTCCTGCTCTGCGGAAATTTGCCAATACCCCCATCTGCTATGGCGACGAGAGCAAAGTCTGGTTTCGGCCGACGACCCTGCAACAGTTGTTGGAGATACTATCCGCTTATCCCTCCGCGAAACTGGTCAGTGGAGCGAGCGAAGTGCAGATCGAAGTTCGTTTCAAGGCTTCGAATTATCCGGTTTCGGTTTTCGTCTCCGACATCAACGAACTCGCCGCTATGCCGGTGCCCGACGATGTGACGACTATGAAGGAGCTTGTGATCGGCGGTAATACTCCTCTGAGTGACCTTGAGTCGGTCTGTTATGACCTCGCGGGCAAACTTGGCCGGAGAGGCTCTGTTTTCGGGGCCATGGCTAAGACGCTGAGATACTTTGCGGGACGCCAAATCCGAAATGCTGCGTCTCTTGCGGGTAATATCGCGACAGCGTCGCCAATATCAGATATGAATCCGATTCTGATGGCGTGTAACGCTACCGTAATCGCGAAGACTGCTGTCGAAGAGATCTCGTTGCCCATGGCTTCCATGTTCCTTGGGTACAGGAAAACTGCCCTGCCATTCGGAAGCGTGATTACACAGATTCGAATCCCTCTTCCTGCGCCTGGCGTAATGGAACTTACAAGGTCTTACAAACAAGCGAAACGAAAGGATGACGACATTGCGATTGTTACTGCGGCCTTCAGAGTGCGGCTGGACGGTGAAGGTAGCGTGGAAGACATCTCCCTGGCCTACGGAGGCATGGCACCTACAACTGTGTTGGCCAAGGATACTGCGATGAGCCTAATTGGGAAGCCGTGGAAGTCCTCACAGACCCTCCGCCTCGCTTTGCAGAGTCTAGAAAAGACATTCCGCCTTCCATACGGAGTACCGGGTGGCATGGCTACATACCGAAGGACCCTAGCTCTGTCGATGTTCTTCCGCTTCTGGCACGAAGTTGTCGCGGACCTTGAGCTCGGCGATGTCGACCCGGGTCTCGTTGACGAGATACATCGCCAGATTTCCTCGGGGACAAGGGACGACATCAATCCCCATGAGCAACGAGTCGTGGGTAAGCAAGTCCCTCATCTGTCCGGATTGAAGCATGCGACCGGCGAAGCCGAATATCTCGACGACATGCCTCGCCAGGATCGCGAGCTGTACTGTGCCATGGTACTGTCAGAGAAGGCGCATGCGATCATCAAGTCGGTTGACTGGACTCCTGCTCTCAGGCCCGGACTAGCACTAGGCTACATCGACAAAGACAGTATTAGTCCGGACAAGAATAACTGGGGATCTATCGCCCATGACGAACCTTGGTTTGCGACAAATAAAGTGCACTCACACGGTCAGGTCATTGGCGCCGTCTATGCAGAGACTGCGTTGAAGGCTCAGGAAGCCGCTAGCGCCGTAAAGGTTGAATATGAGGAGTTGAAACCCATATTGACGATCGACGAGGCTGTCGAGGCGAAGAGCTTCTATAAATACGGAAAAGAGCTGCGCAAAGGTGCCACTCCGGACAAGATGGGCGAGGTATTTGCAAAGTGTGATCGTGTCTTCGAGGGCGTTGTCAGAATGGGTGGTCAGGAACACTTCTACTTCGAGACGAACGCTGGCCTTGTCGTACCTCATGTTGAAGATGGCTCGATGGAGGTCTGGTCGTCGACTCAAAACACGTAAGTTCTCAGCTACGCAGCTTTGCCTATGTTGCTGACTCCTTTTCAGAATGGAGACACAGGAGACTATCAGCGCAATTGCTGGCGTACCAAGTAACCGTATCAACGCCAGGGTCAAGCGAATGGGTGGTGGGTTTGGAGGCAAGGAAACCAGAAGTCTCCAGGTTGCCGGAATACTGGCAATCGCTGCGATGAAGGAACGGCGACCTATGCGGATGATGCTGAATCGGGATGAGGACATGATGGTCAGTGGGCAACGGCACCCCTTCAAGTGCTGCTACAAGGTTGGAGTGATGAACGACGGGACTTTGGTGGCTCTGGATGCCGACTGCTATAACAATGGCGGCTATTCACTAGATATGAGCGCCTCAGTCATGGATCGATGCATGACGCATCTGGACAACTGCTACCAAATCCCGAACGTGCATATCCGCGGCCGGGTTTGCAAGACAAATACGCACAGCAACACTGCATTCCGCGGTTTCGGGGCCCCACAGGGCATGTTCTTCACAGAAAGTTTCATGAACGCCGTCGCCGAAGGCCTGAACATGGACGTCAACGAGCTTCGCCTAAAGAATCTGTACAAGGCTGGGAACCTGACGCCGTTCCTTCAAAAGATCGACGAGGATTGGCATGTTCCCCTATTACTAGAGCAGGTTAGAAAGGAGGCGCGTTTCGACGATCGCAGGGCCGAAATTGTCGAGTTTAACTCGCGGAATAAGTGGAAGAAGCGTGGTATCTGCTTAGTTCCCACGAAATTCGGCCTTTCTTTCGCCACCGCCGTGCACCTGAATCAAGGTGCGGCCACGGTAAAGATATACACGGATGGCTCCGTGCTGCTTAACCATGGCGGAACCGAAATGGGCCAGGGTCTATATACTAAGATGTGCCAAGTGGCCGCTCAGGAACTGGATATTCCGCTTGAAACCGTGTACACTGCCGACACATCATCGTACCAGGTCCCCAATGCCTCTCCCACCGCGGCATCCTCGGGAAGTGACCTTAATGGCATGGCAATCAAGGATGCGTGCGACCAACTGAATGCTCGCCTGAAGCCGTACAGGGAGAAATTTGGATCAGATGCTCCATTTAAGACTGTTGTCCACGCAGCGTATCTAGATCGTGTCAACCTAGCGGCGACAGGCCACTGGAAGATGCCGCGTATCGGGTATCAGTTTGGAAATTATGACCCGGAGAAGGTGAAGCCTATGTATTACTACTTTACCCAGGTGAGATCTACCTTTCGAGTCGCAGTTTGCAACGCACGTATCTGAATTGCAAATAACTGACAATCATTAGGGCGTCGCTTGCACCGAAGTGGA